>CM034404.1:21784949-21954328 GCA_019925095.2 Dendrolimus kikuchii | reverse complement strand
AGGTTGTTATGCCGGCATACTCTAGACCAGGAGTGGTCGCCATCCAGTCGAGCAAATGCTCTACCACCTAGCTGTGGGTTGTTTAGTCGCCTCTTACGACAGGCCGCCAGGCCGCAGGAAATTGTATTCTTTCTCCGTTCCTGCACGGATTAAGTAACACCATCTCTCGCCACAATATAAATAAAATTTCTTAAACATACATACATACATACATAACTTCACGCCAGCTCCCTTGCGGGGTAGGCACGAACAACAGAGCGCCATTTAGTCCCATTCTTACACACCTCACTTGCTTCTTTGACGTTCATAACTTTTATCATGCACGCTCGTCTGTTCTTAAGGCTCCTAACATCACCCTCCGCTAGTACACGATCAATTTGATCATGGAAGGTGTGTCGTGGCCTTCCACGACTTCTGCATCCATCCACTTTTGCATTGTATATTTCTTAAACATGTTTTAAAAATCAGAAACGCGAGGAAACCAACAGAAGCTTTGAATAAAAAAACTGAGTGATACATCATTTTTTCTAAAAATGTAAAGAACCTGACAATAGAAGACCTATGGACGGATAACATGTCGGGATGTCAGGTTATTAGATGCAATGTTATTGTGTAATTTACAGACAATATTTTACAGCTGCCCGTAGTCTAGTAGTGATGTAACACGCTAATGAGTGAAACGAGTTTTCAATTTAATTGTTGTGAGCTCAGTGGCCCCGGAGACAAAACGAGTCACAACACCAATTACGATGACAAGTCTCAACTAGGGTTGTCACATATTCGATTACAATACTTCTTTCCTTTTATTGTGTCTCTGTCTTACTGAGTATACACTGTTTGCTACAACTCTATTAATTCTTTGAAAAGTAATTCTATAACATACTTCTGTACAAAACTTATAAAAAAAGAACTTGAGATATAAATATATCTGTCTATAACCTGCCTATCCGTACAGGAACGGAGAAAGAATACAATTTCCTACGGCCGGGCGGCCTGTCGTAAGAGGCGACTTAACAACCCACAGCCAGGTGGTAGGGCATTTGCCCGACTGGGTGCCTACCATGCCTGCTCTAAAGCATGTCGCCATAACAACCTTGAGTTGTGTTCCGGCATTAGTGACCAGGTTCCAGTCTCCCTTAAGAGAGCATCGGCGCATTTGTAGCAACTTTGCTGTTGCAAGTGTCCATAGGTGATGGTAACCGTTTTCCATCAAGTGGGTCGTTTACCTGTCTGCTGATCTCCAGCAATAAAAAATAAAAATAAAAGAAATAGAATAAGAAATATAAAGAAAAACAATTTTTACCTAGACATGTTGCTGGGGATTTTCTTGCCGCTTCTTCTCCTTAACAGCAATAACACGTTGCGAAGCGGTGTACGTACTCGTAGAATAGGAAGTAAAATTAAATTTTAACTTATTAACATTTTAACTATGTGTGACCTTCAAGAAGTGTTCTCCAGAGGAATTTATTTTGAATAAAAACTTTTGAATTTGAATAGTATACTCGTAAGTTATCTAATATCGAATTTTATTATCGACAAGTTTTTTGTATTCTGTATCTATTTCTTCAAAAACCAAATGTGTATTAGATATGTCCCAAAAATATAATTTCTTTATACATAGCATTTAATCAGAAACACACTGTGTCAACTGACTTTATGTATGTAAATTTTTGTGTATGTAATGTTGCACTATAATTATATTTAACGAAAAATCTATATTCTCCAGTGTTTTCTAATTTTTTTTTATTTCGCTTACTGATTTTTTTTATCAATTCCTCTGTTTGTAATCGGGTAGTCTTTTTTAATTTCATTTTTCTATATTAATTTTTAATGTTTTCATTTTCAAAAAGAATATTGCACATTTTTGTTTTTGCCTTTCCTTTTTTCAAAACTCTTACTTCCTAACACATTTTTCTGTTTACTAAGAATATTAGAATAGAATGCATACGTTGTCAGATAAGCAATGGTACAGCCCTGATGACAATACCAATTTATGAAGACGAGCCCCGCACCCGTGAGGCTTGAAGCCCGCCGCCTCTAATTGAAGTAACGGTGCAGCCCTAGCCCGATGAGGCCCTACTCCGAACACAAACTCGATGCCTTTATCGATATTCAAGACCGTGTTTATTATCACTCGATTTGGGTCCTGGACTCTGGGTGTTACCACTGATATCCCTTCTTCACTGCGAAGCTCGCAAACGGGCCTATGAACTTTTTCAACATTAAAGGTGAAACCAACGCCTAGCCCGCCTTTACAATAGGATATAGGAGATGGGATTGATGGGAGGGGATAAAAACCAAAATCAAAATAGCCTTTATTGTAATAATAAATGTTTACAATTAAGTTGCTTTGACATTCATAACTCTTGTCATGCACGCTCGTCAGTTCTTAAGGCTCCTGACGTCACCTTCTGCTAGTACACGATCAATTTGATCATGGAAGGTGTGTCGTGGCCTTCCACGACTTCTGCATCCATCCACTTTTGCATTGTATATCTGTTTAGTCATTCTTTCATCATGCATTATCAATGTCAAAGAAGCAAGTGAGGGGTGTAAGAATAAGCCTGAATGGCGCTCTGTTGTTCGTGCCTACCCCGCAAGGGAACTGGCGTGAAGTTATGTATGTATATATGTATGTACAATTAAGTTTCCTAATTTTTTTTTATTGCCGGAGGTCAGCAGACAGGCAGACGGCCCACTTGATGGAAAGCGGTTACCATCGCCTATGGACATTTGCAACACCAAAGTTGCTACAAATGCGCTGCTGCTCTCTTAAGGGAAACTGGAACCTGGTCACTAATGCCGGAACACAACTCGAGGTTGTTATGGCGACATACTCTAGACCAGGGGTGGTAGCCATCCAGTCGGGCAAACTATATTATTTAGATGGGAGAGGATGAAACACGATCAGCTGACGGCTAACCGTTTCATGCCGATATTCTGTGAGAACGTGGTATCACGCCGACTGAGCTGGCCCTAAGGGATATAATAAAGATGATTTGAGCACGGGTCTACATGGTCAAAGAAGCTCATTTGTCGTTGGCATAAAGCTCTTTTTGGCTTGTATCTACTGAATGCGTGCCGACTGGTATGGGGGCCCATCAAGTCCAGTAACGGTGTCCGGTATTGTGCTAGCTCTTTGTGCAATCGCAGAGTTTACCAATCAAGTATTGTGACCGGGTTTTCGAATAATGTACAGTACTTATTATTATGCTTCGGAGTTCATGGTTATTAACTTTTGTATACCTAACGTATTTTTTGTGATTTTTTAAAATAATAATCAGCAGATGATATCGTACTTTGTACGTCCCAAAGCTAAGCAAGCAAGCAACACACAAAGAGCCTAAAAATTAATAACCCAGGCACAGAAAAGAAAAAAACAACACACATGGCACTAGATAGGACAATATATATAAGTATAGATATAAGGCCCACACTGCACATGCACTTCCTCACAACACCAGCATGTAATAGATACACTCTACATTAGTATAAGTTTAGTATTAACACTAGAATAATTGAACATAATAAGTTATTCGTAAGATACATACACCTCAACACAAAAATCAATAATGTCACACACAAGAACCAAAATAACTAATAAGCGTGTTAAATTCAAAAAATTAAGTTGTACAAAAGGGAACTCGAGTCCGTAGAGTTGTTAATAATGAAAAAAAGTTAAGTAAGTTAAGCTTGTGTTATGGGTTATAATAAAATTAGTATATAATACGTCTTCAGACTAGAGATATACATATATATTGTTATGCAGAGTGTGGACACAGAGTTATTGCAACTGAAACTATAGGAAACCAATATTATTTTTATAGACTATTTTTCTTAATTTTTTTTATTGCAGGAGTTCAGCAGACAAGCAGACGGCCCACTTTATGGAGAGCAGTTACCATCGCCTATGGACATTTGCTACACCAAGGGAGACTGGAACTTGGTCACCAATGCCGGAACACAACATAAGGTTGTTATGGCGGCATACTCTAGACCAGAGGTGGTCGCCATCCAGTCGGGAAAATACCCTACCATCTGGCTGCGGGTTGTTTTGTCACCGCTTACGACAGGCCGCCCCAACGCAGGAAATTGTATTCTTTCTCCGTTCCTGCAATTCAACGCCGAATCACTGTTTGACATTTATTTAAAACTAGCTGACCCGGCAAACTTTATACTCTGAGAATCAATAAATAAACAACTTTGATTTCTGAACGACGGGACAAACGTCAAACGTTTGACATTCAAAACCAAAAAAATGAAAAAGAAGAAATGTATCCGTGCAGGAACGGAGAAAGAATACAATTTCCTGCGGCCCGGCGGCCTGTCGTAAGAGGCGACTAAACAACCCACAGCCAGGTGGTAGAGTATTTGCTCGACTGGATGGCGACCACCCCTGGCCTAGAGTATGCCGCCATAACAACCTTGTGTTGTGTTCCGGCATTAGTGACCAGGTTCCAGTCTCCTTTAAGAGAGCAGCAGCGCATTTGTAGCACCTTTGGTGTTGCAAATGTCCATAGGCGATGGTAACCGCTTTCCACTAAGTGGGCCGTCTGCCTGTCTGCTAAACTCCTGCAATAAAAAAAAAAAAGAAACTTCACTTTTAAATTTAACTTGATTTCTGAACGATTTTTAAATTTAGTTGATTTCTAAACGATGGGATGAACATCAAATGTATGTAGGTAGGAATAGTTTCTACGTGAAAGCGAAATTGTTATTTTTACTACATTCCAAGCATTTTTTTCATATTTACTCACCTTTTAAACCTTCCCTGGACTTCCACAAATAATTCAAAATGAAAATGAGCCAAATCAGTCCAGCCGTTCTCGAGTTTTAGCGAGACTAACGAACAGCAATTGATTTTTATATATATAGATAGGTTCTTTAAAAAAATTAAAGATTGACAAGCTGTATATATGTTACGTCATTAAACTACGTCGTTGGGGCGTGCAGCTGTGCCTTGGCTTCCTCTCAGCTCGTGACACCATGGTAGCCTGAAAGACACAGCGCTCCAACTTTTTTTTTTTTTTTATTGCAGGAGATCAGCAGACAGGCAGACGGCCCGCTTGATGAAAAGCGGTTACCATCGCCAATGGTCATTTGCAACACCAAAGTTGCTACAAATGTGCTGCTGCTCTCTTAAGAGAAGCTGGAACCTGGTCAGTAATGCCGGAACACAACTCAAGGTTGTTATGGCGACATACTTTAGACCAGGGGTGGTGGCCATCCAGTCGGGCAAATGCCCTACCACCTGGCAAGTTAAGTGTAGAGAGCCGGCTTGCTATCTTCTTTGGAGAACATATTCTATTTTTCTATTTAAGCCATAAAAATACTTTTGGAAAATTTAGGGAGAAAAATAGTACACATTCATTTTTGAAAAGTGACCGAAACGTCGGAATAATAAAAAATCAAATAAATTACCGCACTTAAAACCGTTAAAACGTAGTTTTATTACACATTAATTTATGTTTATTTATTTTATGTTTTATTTATTTCGTTATATATTGCATGTGTATTTATTACTACTTTTTACTTTAACCAGCAAAGATCTATTATTTTTAAAAGCTTTTATTTAACTTTCAATAGATGTATGTATGTAAGTTCGGGTAGAATCCTGCAAGTTAAATTTGACCAACTTGCCGGTTTCCGATTGAGCTGAAATTTTGCAGGAATATGTATACCGCGTGACAATGCAATAATATGGTACCATGGAGCTGATCTGTTGATGGAGTCGGAAGGTGGCCATGGGAACTCCAAGATGTATGTACTAAACAAGATAGACCCGTCGTGTTTGGGCTCGTTTCACTTGTCTTGGCTAGCACTCTGCTGTTACATGATATCCAGGATCTTAAAAGCAATTGAAAAAAATCGACAGCGATCAAAATATAGTACAGTTTATAGTATACAATTGGCTAAAGTATAGTACGATACGATATATTATAGTACGCATGGGAACCCTAGTACAGGCTGGAGGAGCACACCCACAGCCCAGACAATAGACGCCAGGAGGACTAGCGAGGTGTTTTTGTGGGTATTACGCTAAGGGTTCTTTCGCAATACATAGTCCGTAATGGATGTCATCTCGGAAAAAGGTGATACCACTAGAAATTTTTCATACATACATACATAACTTCACGCCAGTTCCCTTGCGGGGTAGGCACGAACAACAGAGCGCCATTCAGGCTTATTCTTACACACCTCACTCGCTTCTTTGACATTCATAGCTCTTGTCATGCACGCTCGTCTGTTCTTAAGGCTCCTGACATCACCTTCTGCTAGTACACGATCAATTTGATCATGGAAGGTGTGTAGAAATTTTTCGATATAAACTATACTATAAATATAACTATATTTACAAAATAACAATCTATAAGTAAAAAATAGACTCCAGGTCGCTGTCAGCAGGGAGCGTGCTCAAAATGCTGGCCGCATTTCCGTGTTGGATGGCAACGCTAATTCATTGCCCTTTTGATCACATGAGACCTCGATTAGACGCGTTGAGAGGTCTCGATAGAGGTGATGAGCTCCAGGCCCCCACGGCCCCAGGGTTTCAACCCCGACAGCCACAAATATTTCACCCGTTACCAATGGACACATATTTGCGGCGATTCAGGTCCCCCTGGTCTGCGGCAGCAGCTCCGGCTGTCACGGCTGTGACTGGGTATCAACAGAAGTTGCGTCCCATACTAAGGGGCGTCCCATCTTCCTTTGCACCAAAGAAATTATACGCAAAATTTTAAACAAAAATTTTTATTCGTGCAGGAACGGAGAAAGAATACAATTTCCTGCGTTGGGGCGGCCTGTCGTAAGAGGCGACTTAACAACCCACAGCCAGGTGTCAGGGCATTTGCCCGCCTGGATGGCTACCACCCCTGCTCTAAAGTATGTCGCCATAACAACCTTGAGTTGTGTTCCAGTCTCCCTTTAAGAGAGCAGCAGCGCATTTGTAGCACCTTTGGTGTTGCAAATGTCCATAGGCGATGGTAACCGCTTTCCATCAAGTGGGCCGTCTGCCTGTCTGTTGAACTCCTGCAATAAAAATAAAAAAACATAAAAACTGTATCTAAAATCTCCTAAAACCCTTTTGAAAGTAGTTCCAAGTAGAAATTCGTTGTGCCTCAGCGGCAACAAAGAATTGAAACACGAAAAAGATCACAACCATACATTCATCATTATATCGATCCAAGATGGACGGACAACAAAAAGTTAATCATTTAAGTGCCCAAAAGGTGGCGAAATCCCGTTACTCAGATAATGATATTGTTTTACATCTATTTACTTCCTCGGTCAAAGGTCGTGTTCAAAGATTTGGGTATACGATATTAAGCTCAGTATAAAACAAAACTTGGCTGATGTTTAAACAATTCTTACGATAATTGAGATTTTTATACGTGGTAAAGCCAAGCTGGAATCATTTATCTTGATTACAGCTGTTAGGGCCGGCTTTATTGGTGTGATAGCACGCGAACACAGAACATCAGCGTGAAACGGTTAGCCTTGATCTTGCGATGATTTAGACATCCAATAACCTACTTCTCCTTCTCTGTCTCACTTACCTTCCACCCTAAAGGCTAGCAAATATGGGTTTAATGAATGAATGTAAACCTTTTGGAATAAATACACCACACACGCCTGTTTTATTTTATGATAATCTTCTATATATATTTATATATAATACATACATACATAGATACATAACTTCATGCCAGTTCCCTTGCGGGGTAGGCACGAACTACAGAGCGCCATTCGGGCTTATTCTTACACACCTCACTTGCTTCTTTGACATTCATAACTCTTGTCATGCACGCTCGTCAGTTCTTAAGGCTCCTGACATCACCTTCTGCTAGTACACGATCAATTTGATCATGGAAGGTGTGTAGAAATTTTTCGATATAAACTAAAATTAAACTATACTATATATAACTATATTTACAAATTAACAATCTATAAGTAAAAAATAGACTCCAGGTCGCTGTCAGCAGGGAGCGTGCTCAAAATGCTGGCCGCATTTCCGTTTTGGATAACAACGCTAATTCATTGCCCTTTTGATCACATGAGACCTCAATTAGACGCGTTGAGAGGTCTCGATAGAGGCGATGAGCTCCAGGCCCCCACGACCCCAGGGTTTCAACCCCGACAGCCACAAATATTTCACCCGTTACCAATGGACACATATTTGCGGCGATTCAGGTCCCCCTGGTCTGCGGCAGCAGCTCCGGCTGTCACGGCTGTGACTGGGTATCAACAGAAGTTGCGTCCCATACTAAGGGGCGTCCCATCTTCCTTTGCACCAAAGAAATTATACGCAAAATTTTAAACAAAAATTTTTATTCGTGCAGGAACGGAGAAAGAATACAATTTCCTGCGTTGGGGCGGCCTGTCGTAAGAGGCGACTTAACAACCCACAGCCAGGTGGTAGGGCATTTGCCCGCCTGAATGGCTACCACCCCTGCTCTAAAGTATGTCGCCATAACAACCTTGAGTTGTGTTCCAGTCTCCCTTTAAGAGAGCAGCAGCGCATTTGTAGCACCTTTGGTGTTGCAAATGTCCATAGGCGATGGTAACCGCTTTCCATCAAGTGGGCCGTCTGCCTGTCTGTTGAACTCCTGCAATAAAAATAAAAAAACATAAAAACTGTATCTAAAATCTCCTAAAACCCTTTTGAAAGTAGTTCCAAGTAGAAATTCGTTGTGCCTCAGCGGCAACAAAGAATTGAAACACGAAAAAGATCACAACCATACATTCATCATTATATCGATCCAAGATGGACGGACAACAAAAAGTTAATCATTTAAGTGCCCAAAAGGTGGCGAAATCCCGTTACTCAGATAATGATATTGTTTTACATCTATTTAGTTCCTCGGTCAAAGGTCGTGTTCAAAGATTTGGGTATACGATATTAAGCTCAGTATAAAACAAAACTTGGCTGATGTTTAAACAATTCTTACGATAATTGAGATTTTTATACGTGGTAAAGCCAAGCTGAAATCATTTATCTCGATTACAGCTGTTAGCGCCGGCTTTATTGGTGTGATAGCACGCGAACACAGAACATCAGCGTGAAACGATTAGCCTTGATCTTGCGATGATTTAGACATCCGATAACCTACTTCTCCTTCTCTGTCTCACTTACCTTCCACCCTAAAGGCTAGCAAATATGGGTTTAATGAATGAATGTAAACCTTTTGGAATAAATACACCACACACGCCTGTTTTATTTTATGATAATCTTCTATATATATTTATATATAATACATACATACATAGATACATAACTTCATGCCAGTTCCCTTGCGGGGTAGGCACGAACTACAGAGCGCCATTCGGGCTTATTCTTACACACCTCACTTGCTTCTTTGACATTCATAACTCTTGTCATGCACGCTCGTCTGTTCTTAAGGCTCCTGACATGACCTTCTGCTAGTACACGATCAATTTGAACATGGAAGGTGTGTCGTGGCCTTCCACGACTTCTGCATCCATCCACTTTTGCATTGTATATCTGTTTAGTCATTCTTTCAGTCTTACTTCTGCCTACTTCAGACAATAATAAAATTACAAGTCTATGAGCTACTAAAACAAACCTATATTTATTATTTTACACTTCTATCTTTACGACGTATACATACGTATTGCATTTCAATGAGACTTGTATGTGTTGTATTACAGATGTATGATGATTGAGTCGCGTGGCGTGACTAGTGCGCTGCGCATGCGACGCCTGCATACCAATGCGTATGACGCGCCGCGGATGGAATATTAATTGGCCCTATGACAGATTCCACTCTTATCCATGCCGATTACTTTTATTAAACTAAAATATTATAACTTCTTCACTTTCCATGATCAAATTGATCGTATACTAGCAGAAGGTGATGTCAGAAGCCTTAAGAACAGACGAGCGTGCATGACAAGAGCTATGAATGTCAAAGAAGCAAGTGAAGTGTGTAAGAATAAGCCCGAATGGCGCTCTGTTGTTCGTGCCTACCCCGCAAGGGAACTGGCGTGAAGTTATGTATGTATGTATGTATGTAAAATATTATAAACTAATACAAAATAGAAAACTGAATGAATGAATGAAAACTCTATTGTTCAGCATAACTTAAACCTAGAGAATTTAATATGAATACATTTCCATAGATAATTTTTACTTAGTAATACCGAAGTAAGAAAGAGAGTTGGTATGAAAGAGAGTGTCGGGGTGAAGGTAAGGAAAGGAATGCTCTAGTGGTTCGGGCATGTGGATACAATGCAAAAGTGGATGGATGCAGAAGTCGTGGAAGGCCACGACACACCTTCCATGATCAAATTGATCGTGTATTAGCAAAAGGTGTTGTCAGGAGCCTTAAGAACAGACGAGCGTGCATGACAAGAGTTATGAATGTCAAGGAAGCAAGTGAGGTGTGTAAGAATAAGCCCGAATGGCGCTCTGTTGCTCGTGCCTACCCCGCAAGGGAACTGGCGTGAAGTTATGTATGTGTTTATGTACATTTCCATTAGAAAAATGGACGGCTTTATCGCTTATAGCGATTACTTCCAGGCAACCCGATGTCCAAGGTGACATTAACCCTTAATTTTAATATTATTTTTGTCGATAATCTGCCCGCTTCCATCAAAATCGCCGCGTTAAAACCTAGAGAATTATATCGTCTCTTTTACTCTAATACAAATTCTATGTAGTTAGAGGGAAAAAGCATCAGTTCAACTTTCGTCTCAATTACCTCTATTTGACCGCAAATTTGTGGTGCTTCCCAATTAGCCGTGTTGATTGATTTGTAGTGGTTCCGTCTTAAAAGCTCAAACCCTTAAGACTATTATCGATATACCAAAAAGTAGCAAGACTAACACTATCACTATCTCGTAATATACCAAGAAAATATACCCATTTCATACAACTCCTATATAAACAGAGTGAGACAACAACACAATTAACGATCAAGTGCACAAACGCGATCTGCGCTCTCATCGCGGACACATATGTGCTAATAGTGAGCTGAAGAGTTAAAAGAAAAATTAAATTATGTTTGGTGGTTTAAGTAAATTAAAACTAATTCAATCACAATTAAATATAATTAAAGAAAAACAAATTAATTATAATAAAGTACTAATAGGTATATTACACTCGTGCAGGCGGCACTATGCGCTGCAATTGATCTCCCCCCATATCCATGGCCCTAAGGTATCTCAAGAAAAGAGATTCCGCTGTGTATCGAAACAAGTGAATCAATTAAAGTAAGGTATATGAGCCGGCAATAAATGACTATGTTGGGTTCTTTATCTTTCAGTACAAGCTGTTAGCTACGAACTGGTAGAAACATAGGCAGCTGTGTTCATTGCGCTGCGAATATTAATATGTATTAATTTTAACTGTTTTCAATAGTGGCGCAAGGCGGTAGACCAAGGATAAAAAAAACATCGTTTAAAAAAATCGACTTCAAAAACTAAAAAGTACATACATACATACATAACTTCACGCCAGTTCCCTTGCGGGGTAGACACGAACAACAGAGCGCCATTTAAGCCCATTCTTACACACCTCACTTGCTTCTTTGACATTCATAACTCTTGTCATGCACGCTCGTCTGTTCTTAAGGCTCCTGACATCACCTTCTGCTAGTACACGATCAATTTGATCATGGAAGGTGTGTCGTGGCCTTCCACGACTTCTGCATCCATCCACTTTTGCATTGTATATCTGTTTAGTCATTCTTTCATCATGCATTCTTTCCACATGCCCGAACCACCGGAGCATTCCTTTCCTTACCTTCACCCCGACAGCCAAAAAGTACAAAATAACTTAATACTACTAGTATATACTACTGAAACCAACACGCACTACCACCGCATTGCATTACACGCACACTTCACAAACAAACCAAGACACACAAAGAGCCTAAAAATTAATAACCCAGGCACAGAAAAGAAAAAAACAACACACATGGCACTAGATAGGACAATATATATAAGTATAGATATAAGGCCGACACTGCACATGCACTTCCTCACAACACCAGCATGTAATAGATACACTCTACATTAGTATAAGTTTAGTATTAAAACTAGAATAAATTAATGTAATAAGTTATTCGTAAGATACATACACCTCAACACAAAAATCAATCAATTAATGTCACACACAAGAACCAAAATAACTAATAAGCGTGATAAATTCAAAAAATTAAGTTGTAAAAAAGGGTACGAAACTCGAGTCCGTAGAGTTGTTCATAATAATAAACTTAATAAAGATTTTTGAATAAGAATTTATTTACTTTATTAAGAGACAATAATATAAAATTTTCTACATCTTGAAGTCGGTGCCGAGCAAACCATAAAAATACCATAGACACCGTTATAACAACAAAATGTTGCTAAATATTGTAATTTTTATGTTTTGCTCGGGACCGACTTCAAGATGTAGAAAATTTTATATTATTGTCTCTTAATAAACTAAATAAATTCTTATTCAAAAAATCATTCGCCCGCTGTTCGTCGCGCGCGCACGTCTCCCGTTCCGCCTCGGCAGTCCGTTATTCGTGTTCGTTGTGTTCGTTCGTTCACCCGGTCGATCTGTATTTTTTCTGTGACAGTGCAGTGAAAAGTGCGTCATCAGGTGGTTTTTCCACCAAATCGTTCGTCCCCCTCAGGGACAATGGACGGCGTGGAGCCCTCCCCATCGTTGCTAGAGGGTTTGCTGTCGTTTTTACGACAGCAATTCCCTCAAGCTCTCGACCAATTTTTGAGGACTCCGGAGTCCCAATCAATGGTGCCCGTTATTTCGGAACTTAATTCCGAGAAACCTGTGTCCCGCGAGTCACACGTGCAAAGGGCCCCCGCGCAGGCCCCCCTCCCCGCACCCGCATCTGCCGCGACCATCGCACCTGCCGCGACTAGCGCACGCCCCGCAACCCCCGCCGCCGCGCTTACCGCGGTCCACCTGCACTCTGCCGTAGCGCCCGCGCCCCCCGCATCCATACCCGCCGCGTTACCAGTGCGCCCGCCGCCCGCACCCCCGCTCAACGATGCCCATCGTGTGGCACCAAAGTCGCGCGCCTCGTTTTCTCGCGGTTCCGCATCGACAAAACCGCGTTCGAGCTCTGCGAGTTCGACGACATCGCGTTCACGTTCGCCCATCCATCGCGTAATCGATTCTCGTCGAGAAATCGATTTATCCTCTGAAGGTCCGCAAAACCTCAGGGATGCCCCTCTTCCACCGGCCGATGAAATTACTCCTATGGATGTCGCGCCTCCCGCGAACATCCCCTTAGACCGCGAAGACGATGACGGTTTTATAACCGTTAATCGTACTAAAAAACGTAAGACCCAGAGGGAGGTCCCCCCCAACCCCGCCCCAACAGCGGGCACAACACCGACAGCGGCACCTTCCAGCCGCCCTGGGCCACCTTCACAACGCCCGCCGCCACCCCTGACCATCCGCGAGAAAGCCCATTGGCTTCAACTCGCTAAAGAACTGCCAGGTAAGGCAATCTCCATAAAAGAAGCCCGTGATACTCAACACGGCATCAAAGTTATGGTCACGTCTTCAAGTGACCACCGCGCCCTAACTACTTTATTATGTGACCGTAAAATCGGTTACTACACTTACGCCCTGCCAGAAGAAAAACGCCTTCGGGCTGTAATCCGCGGACTTCCTCAGGAAATTGAAAGTTCCTATATTCTAGAGGACCTTAAGTCCCAAGCCCTACCAGTGCACGAAGTGCACCGTATGCACAGAGGCGACGCCACAAAGTCCCCTCTAAACCTAGTATTGGTTGTCCTCGACCTCTCCCCAGAGGGGAAAAAGATCTTCGATCTTGAGAAGGTCTGTGGCCTCTCTGGCCTTCGTGTGGAACGTCCACACGAAAAACATACACTGCGGCAGTGTCATCGCTGCCAACTTTATGGGCACTCTGCCCTACATTGTCAATCCCGTCCCAGGTGCGTCAAGTGCCTGGGCGACCACGGGACCTCGGAGTGCACTCGCACCCGGGACTCCCCGGAGCCACCGAGCTGCATCCTCTGCGGCCAAGCGGGTCACCCCGCTAACTACAGAGGCTGCCCTGCCGCCCCCCGACCCAAACGTAAGGTCGGAAAGGGCAATGCCCAAAAAGGCACTAGAAAAGTGCCGAACAAACCCGCATTCGTGGCGGCCCCCCCCCCAGTGGTAAACCACTGGACGGGTCTTCCCACGACGGAAGCGTTCCCTCCGCTAAGGACGCGTGCCCCAGTTATGGCCGGCCTACCCTCGGCCACCCCCGCCCCCGCCCTCGCCCCCATTTCTAAGGGACCTTCAGGGCCATCGGCCCACCACTCTATAGCGGAGGACTTAGCTTTGGCGACTAAATTCGCCAAGAACTTGCCCTTCGACCTGCAAGAGGTCCAACTCTTGGCTCGGAAACTGAGGCAAGTTTCAGAGTCAACACAACCCTCCCTCCGGGATCAACTCGTGATCGAAATGGATCACGCGTACCTCCTCCAAATACTTAGATCGTTGTAACTAAACAACCTAGTCAAATTATTGTTACCGGTAACAAATGGCGCATGTAGGTAGAAATAAACCACGCTCATTGACTCTGGCGACTTATAACGCCAATGGCCTTCGAAACCAGCGCGACTTGGTCCATGACTTCCTGGTTACCAATCAAGTAGATATACTACTAGTACAGGAGACCTTCCTGAAACCGAGTAATAGAGATCCAAAGATCTCTAACTATCGGATCACTAGACATGACAGGGTAGGCCGTGGTGGCGGCACCCTGATCTATTTCAGAAGATCCCTACACTGCATGCCTGTAGTCACCCCCCCACTAGACGGTATGGAGGTATCCGCCTGCAGACTAGCAATGACTGGCCACCAACCTCTAGTCATAGTTTCAGCATACCTCGCATGCCAAAAAACCCTTATTAAGAAAGACCTAGAAACCCTATTCAACTTAGGCCCGGCTGTTATTATAGCCGGAGATCTGAATTGCAAACACGAGCAGTGGAATTGCAATACCACTAACCCCAATGGCAGAGCCCTAATAAATATATCAGACAATCTTTTGTTTGATATACTAACTCCCATGACCCCCACAAGATACCCCCCCAACCGCGACTGGGGGACCCCAAACACTCTCGACCTAGCATTACTGAGGGGCGTAACCCTTCAGTTCCATTCGATCGAAACGATGGACGATATCGACTCGGACCATCGTCCGGTTATCCTCAGATTAGGACCACAGACAGACCAGACATCTGAAACTAGGACCTCTGTGGATTGGTTGAGACTTGAGACCCTCCTCAAGGCAACCAGCTCACAAGACCTGGACCGCATCCCGGACCACATCGTGTCCCGCCATGACACGGAGACGGCAATCGAGGCCCTCACCAGCCACCTTCAATCCGCAGTGCGGAACTCGTCCAGGCAGGTGCCAGTGGAGGATGACCGCCACTTATGCCTGCCGGACGAGGTGAGGGTACTGCTGAGGGAAAAGAGAGCCGCCTCCAGAGCTCACGACAGATATCCCACCGAGGATAACAGAGTCCGACTCCGCGAACTAGAGCGCGAGGTCAAACTACGTATCCGGGAAGTCAGGGAACAACGTTGGGACAGAACGTTGAGGGATATCGAGCCAACTCACCAGGCATACTGGAAGCTGGCTAGAGCTCTCAAATCAGACACCCTTACTGTCATACCCGCGCTAGAAAGAGCCGACAACACCGAGGCGTTCGATGACGAGGAGAAGGCCGAGTGCCTTGCTCAGAGTCTAGAGCTTCAATGCTCCCCCACTACGCAAAACGTCGACCAGTCACACCTGACGGAGGTAGACTCCGAGGTCGAACGTAGATCCTCCTTACCAGCGGAAACCACACTCGACACGGTCACGGTCGAAGAAGTGCAAGATCTGATCAAGTCTCTCAAACCGCGAAAGGCCCCAGGGACCGATGGCATCAACAATCGCGTTTTAAAACTCCTACCCGCCCATCTAATTATAATTCTAGTGAGCATCTTCAATGCCGCCATAACAAACTGCTCCTTTCCCGCGATCTGGAAGGAAGCAGATGTCATCGGTATTCACAAGCCGGGAAAACCGGCTAATAAACCGTCTAGCTACCGTCCGTGTACCACAGGGCTCGGCCCTGTCGCCACTACTCTTCACGCTGTACACCAGCGACATCCCAAAAACTCCAGATGTGGAGTTGGCCCTCTTTGCGGATGACACCGCACTCTATACATCAGATCAAAACCGACAAATGGCTTGCATCCGGCTGCAGACAGCTGTCACAGAACTAGGCGAATGGTCCTTCGGGTTTTATATTACCCGTCGCCCGTTCTCAATTAGTATTTTGTGTCGCCCTATGGTGGGCATCATTAAATTCATTCCCCATTCATGGCAACAGTCCAGCCGAGGTAAAACTCCTTAGGGAGCTCCCTCGAGCAAGTTGCCCCCCGGGCTCGAGCGCCTTCGCTTCGCGAAGGCACTCGCCCCAAAGACCCCGGTAAAGTTGTAAGGTCTTCGGACCAACAACATAAAGTCAAGTCCAATAAAAAAAAAAATTAACCGACTTCAAAAAAAGGAGGTTCTCAATTCGTCGGTTTTTTTTCTTTTTTTTTTTATGTATGTTCACCGATTTACGTGATTCTTTTTTGTTCAACGCGGAATAGCTGTCATTTGGTCCCCTAAAAATTTGACATAGTTTGGCCCAGTAGTTTTCATTTTATGAAAAATTTTCCATTCCGTTCCCTATGTACACCGATTACGCTGAGATTTATGATCCGATTTACGTGATTCTTGTTTAGTTTGATGCGGAATAGTTGCCATTTGGTCCCCTAAAAAATTAATATAGTTTGGCCCAGTAGTTTTCATTTTACGAACATTTTTTTGTTCCCGTTTCTTGGGACCTATATTTTTTAAGGGCGCGGCACCTTTCGTAGGTCTACCCATATAGACACTAAAAAGTAACAATTAAAGATAATAAGATGTTTTAGATAATATGTATTAATAATAATAGCTTTAGAAATAACTTATTTTGTACTTTTTAGTTTTTGAAGTCGGTTTTATTAAACGAAGTTTTTTAAATTTTATTTAGTAGTTCAAAAATATACCAGTCTCAATAATTTGCTGTATTATTTAATCAGCCTAGGTCATTTAGTACACAGGGGGAGTGTCTTTTCTAGTGACGAACACACGGGCTTGGATACTCTTGCACCAAACGGCCAACATGAACTTGAACTCCATGAAAGGAGGCCGAACAAACTACCCACTAAAACTACCGGGGTCCCTATGAGTGCATATATCTAGAATGTCAGGGAACTATAACGTAATTAACCTGTTTAACCATGATTATTCTCAGATTAGATACTTCCTATTTGCAGCATATTTGACACAAACCAACAGACTGACAGACAAAATATAAAATTGATATTGTTATAGTTTTTAAGCTTTATGTTCCTTATTCCGTTATATTCTTCTTTATAAATTCGCTTCGTAGCATTAATTTTTATATCAGTTTTTTTTATATACTAATGATATAGTTTATTTTTATATAATTTTATATACATACATACATACATAACTTCACGCCAGTTCCCTTGCGGGGTAGGCACGAACAACAGAGCGCCATTTAGGCCCATTCTTACACACCTCACTTGCTTCTTTGACATTCATAGCTCTTGTCATGCACGCTCGTCTGTTCTTAAGGCTCCTGACATCACCTTCTGCTAGTACACGATCAATTTGATCATGGAAAGTGTGTCGTGGCCTTCCACGACTTCTGCATCCATCCACTTTTGCATTGTATATCTGTTTATTCATTCTTTCATCATGCATTCTTTCTACATGTCCGAACCACCGGACATGTAGAAATATATATGTACAAATATATATATATATATATATATTGTTTTGATTTGTGTTTGATTCATTTTGTCTATCCGTAAGTCACTCGAACGGCCCTAACGGAAGACCAGCGCTGGTCGAGCCAACCAGCATCATGCTGAGTTAGGACCGATTCAGAACTTCACTTCTATTGTATTGTCTTATTTATAAGTACGTTTCTGTGTGTATGTAGTTCTGAATAAATATTTTTCTTTCTTTCTTTTTTCTTTCTTAGTTAAACTCTTCTGACATCCTAGTGCGACGTCTTGGTACTAAACTCCGGGAAGCTGGGTCGTACCACTTCGTACAGTTTTTTTTTTTTTTATTGTACGACGTCCGCAGACAGGCAGAAGGCCCACTTGATGGTAAGCGGTTATCATCGCCTATGGACATTGCGCTGCTGCTCTCTTAAGAGAGACTGGAACCTGATAATTAATGCAGGAACACATTATGGCGACATACTTTAGCCCAGGGGTGGTAGCCATCCAGTCGGGCAAATGCCCTACCACCTGGCTGTGGGTTGTTTTATCGCCTCTTGCGACAGGCCGCCTCAAGGCAGGAAATTGTATTCAGACAGACATTCCTAACGCAATCCGGATTTAAAACTTGAACGATGAAGATCAACTTGATGTATTCTATGCATGATTTGATAAGCTAACTTTAAATATGTTTCATTGTATAAACTCGAAGCCACTACAGAATTATTATATTATATTCAAAATGAGTTGGTCTGAAAGAGAGTGTCGGGGTAAAGGTAAGGAAAAGAAAGAAGAAAGAATGCTTGATGAAAGAATGAATAAACAGATATACAATGCAAAAGTGGATGGATGCAGAAGTCGTGGAAAGCCACGACACACCTTCCATGATCAAATTGATCGTGTACTAGCAGAAGGTGATGTCAGGAGCCTTAAGAACAGACGAGCGTGCATGACAAGAGTTATGAATATCAAAGACGCAAGTGAGGTGTGCAAGAATAAGCATAAATGGCGCTCTGTTGTTCGTGCCTACCCCGCAAGGGAACTGGCGTGAAGTTATGTATGTATGTATATTCAAAATTCAAAAATAACAAATGAACTATTATTTATCACTCCGACGTTTATAATAAAAATATTCGTCCCGCCGTGTTATTCCCGCTGCGCAGCACTCGCGCGCAATCAAGTGGGCATGCCCCCTTATGGTGCAACATAAGTCTTAATTAAATCAAAACTACCAAATTAATCATGTGCTTGTTAAACATGCTTTATTACGGCCATTTATTTCCATAATTCATACTAATATATCAACGAGAAAATAAGTTTATTTAGTTGCTGGGTGTCCATTATAAGAACATAGTTTTGAGAGCCTGCTGCACAAGGAAAACATAAAGTCGTTATAGTAGTTTAGCAGACAGGCAGACGGCCCACTTGATGGAAAGCGGTTACCATCGCTTATGGGCATATGCAACACCAAAGGTGCTGCAAATGCGCTGCTGCTCTCTTAAAGGAGACTGGAACCTGGTCACTAATGCTGGAACAAAACTCAAGGCTGTTATGGCGGCATACTCTAGACCAGGGTGGTAGCCATTCAGTCGGGCAAATACCCTACCACCTGGCGAATCAGTATCATTTGTTTGTACAAATGCTTGACGATATGTAGATTGGTCAAATACGGATGTGCATATATGTAAATAATTACATATACTATATACGTCAAGAGGCGACAAAACAACCCACGGCCAGGTGGTAGGGCATTTGCCCGACTGGATGGCTACCAACCCTGGTTTAAAGTATGTCGCCATAACAACCTTGAGTTGTGTTCCGGCATTAGTGACCAGGTTCCAGTTTCCCTTAAGAGAGCAGCAGCGCATTTGGAGCAAGTTTGGTGTTGCAAATGTCCATAGGCGATGGTAACCGCTTTCCATCAAGTGGGCCGTCTGTCTGTTTGCTGAACTCCTGCAATAAAAAAATAAAAAATAATAATTAATGAACGCAGACCCAGTATTGGTCTCACCTGTTCTTTTATTATTAGGAATTCAATTTTTAAATATTCTGTTTCATCATTTTTGTAAGTCTTATTATAGAGATAACCGATGTATAAAACCCGCCAATCCGTCTTGGATAAACGTTGCGAATATAGCATCACAGTGATGTTATTATTTACTATTATATCTCTTAACATCCTTATAAGTCAAATATCAAGTCGGACGTGTACAATGGTTGTACGTACAATCTTAAACGCCATCGTGAGAATGTCCCTTCCACGGATCCCTAAACGACTGTGCCCATTTCGATGCAATCGCACACGTGATGAGCCCATTGTGACGGCACTCTCCACCATCATTATGCGCGTCGTGAGCGTGCTCAGGTGTTTTTTGGTGATAAACATCACCATTCCTTGAACTTTGAACTGCGACGTGAAATAATAATTTGGATGATGCGTTTCTATCTTTTAGAAACTACTAGCTTGCACCCGCGGTTTTGGTTGCGTTAATGTCAATTTTTGTAGACGGCGTGGAGGACCAACCATACGTCCTCTAGAAATTGTATGATACGCACTGCTGAAGAGTGGAACTCTCTACCATCGTCTGTTTTTGTCGTGTCTTCAAATCTCGCGTGAACAGGAACCTTCTAGGTAATCATGCTCCACCTTAGACTGCATTTGCCACCTGACATCAGGCGCAATGTCAGTCAAATGCGAACCTATTCATTATAAAAAAAAGAAATATAGCATGTAGATGAGTTCCTAGTAGTAGTCTATCCGTGCAGGAAAGGAGAAAGAATACGATTTGCTGCGTTGGGGCGGCCTGTCGTAAGAGGCGACTTAACAACCCACAGCCAGGTAGGGCATTTGCCCGACTGGATGACTACCACCCCTGGTCTAGAGCATGCCGTCATAACAACTTGAGTTGTGTTCCGGCATTAGTGACCAGTTTCCAGACTCCCTTAAGAGATCAGCAGCGCATTTGTAGCAACTTTGGTGTTGCAAATGTCCATAGGCGATGGTAACTGCTTTCCATCGAATGGGCCGTCTGCCTGTCTGCTGATCTCCTGCAATAATAAAAAAGTTGATAATAGTTAGAAAAAATAGTTAATCATATGAAACTACCTAAATACGTTTTACACAAAACGTATTGACATTTCTTTAAGAATGCATGATGAAACAATGACTAAACAGATATACAATGCAAAAGTGGATGGATGCAGAAGTCGTGGAAGGCCACGACACACCTTCCATGATCAAATTGATCGTGTACTAGCAGAAGGTGATGTCAGGAGCCTTAAGAACAGACGAGCTTGCATGACAAGAGTTATGAATGTCAAAGAGGCAAGTGAGGTGTGTAAGAATAAGCCTAAATGGCACTCTGTTGTTCGTGCCTACCCCGCAAGGGAACTGGCGTGAAGTTATGTATGTATGTATGTACATTTCTTTAAACATATTTAGCGGCAAATTTTACGTTGTGCAAAACGCTAATTGTATTTAAGGCTGTTAAATGCGTTTTGTGTTTCTTAAATCAATTTAAGCAACCTTATGCAACGGCCCTTAGTCTATAAGGAAAACTTTATACCATTTTATAAATTAATATAATATCTAAGCATTAAAGCGTGAATACGACATGATTAGCTTATAAGTATATTAGGGGGACCGGAAAGTAATATCGTTGTCTTACATTAAATTGAAACACATACATTTTTAACGTGTTTTTTATCAATGATATAATTACCCTCATTATCAACAACATGTTGCCATCTAGTATGCAAATTGGCCGGGTCGATAAAAATCAATTGGTTTTTAAGCAAAATGTATAGATATGGCATGTTGGATATCATCCCATTTGTAAACCTTTTGCCACTTAGCTAAATTATAATGAAACTACATTTTAACTACGTTTAATTACGATTTGGTAATTTTGGTCGATTTGGTCATTGTAATCGATTTGGTTATTTTGGTCGATGTGGTCATTTGATCGATTTGGTCATTTTGGTCGATTTGGTAATTTTGGTCAATTTGGTAATTTTGGTCGATTTGGTCATTTTGGTCGATTTGGTCATTTTGGTCGATTTGGTCATTTTGGTCGATTTGGTCATTTTGGTCGATTTGGTCATTTGATCGATTTGGTCATTTTGGTCGATTTGGTAATTTTGGTCGATTTGGTCATTTTGGTCGATTTGGTAATTTTGGTCGATTTGGTAATTTTGGGCGATTTGGTAATTTTGGTCGATTTGGTAATTTTGGTCGATTTGGTCATTTGATCGATTTGGTAATTTTGGTCATTTTAATCGATTTGGTAATTTTGGTCATTTTAATCGATTTGGTAATTTTGGTCGATTTGGTCATTTTGGTCGATTTAATAATTTTGGTCGAGTTGGTAATTTTAGTCAATTTGGTCATTTTCGTCGAGGTAGCGTAATGGCTAGCACACGCGTCCCAAAATCAAAGGACGCGGGTTCGACCCTGACCGGAACGTATGCACCACTTAGACAGTTTTCTGATCTAATGTGCATATTGTTACAATTACCACGTGCTAACAACGGTGAAGAAAAACATCGTGATGCAACCTGCACATCGAGATAACCGATGTGTCAAACCTGCCAAGCGGGTATACTGTCCGTTTCCCCTATAATGGGAGGCCCGAGCCCAGCAGTGGAACATTTATGGGCTGATATTATATTGGTCATTTTAATCGATTTGGTCATTTTGATCGATTTGGTCATTTTGGTCATTTTGTCGATTTGATGTAATTTTGAACATACGTAGTTTTAGTACCGGAATTGGGCATAGATACTTTTCATCCCGGAAGATGGGATAGTTTGCGATATAAAATCAAGTAAATCTTCCGAGGGCAAATAGTACCAACATAAAAATAAAATACAATGTAACCTGTATTAACGCCTGCTCTTTAAACAAGAGGTACGCACTACAGTTTGACTCTAGTTATATATAATACTATTAACTAATATATTCTTCATTGATGCTCCACTCCTCTTGGTCTTAGCGTGATGATATATAGCCTATAGCCTTCCTTGATAAGTGGGCTATCTAACACTGAAAGAATTTTTCAAATCAGACCAGCAGTTCCTGAGATAAGCGCGTTCAAACAAACAAACTCACAAAGATTAGTATAAAATATAAGATTAAAATGCGTAGGAAGTAAAATTACCGCGCTTAAAACTGTTAAAACGTAGTTGAAACGGTCGGATTAAATGGAAATCTGATTGTGCAATATCGGGCGAGTATGGTGGGAGAGGCAGTACCTACAGTATAGTATATATACTAAGTCGTTACAACGGCCGCCACACACACCTCCACGGGATTGCTCCCCTACACGCACCTGATAACGAAGTTCCATGATGGCTACCGACCCCCCATGACCTCATCCACCGAGATTAGGGCGATGTTTGAGAGGTCGCAAAAATCTCCTCCATGCCGCAGACTGGCCAACGCGAAGCCCATGATGGCCACCGAATGCCGCTGATTCGCCGACGCGAGCCGACATACCCCTTCTGTGTCAGGCGGCTCCCGTACCTCGTCATCGGGGGGTAGTAGTCCGGGGCAAATGGTGCAAACTCGAGGCTCCATACCGGCTCTGCCTCCACCAGGCAGAGACGATGAACCTCTTAGTATACCGAGTCGCTGAGTGTGGTGTGAACCTGGACGGAACAACGCATGGGATTACTGCCTCGGGATCTTTTTCCTCCTATTTTGCTAATTACCAATAGTTTCTAAAATTTGTGTATGCAGTTTTTAAACGCAGTAGAAGTGAAACTTCCGTGAAACTCACAGATAATTCTTCTCTAACTTTTATTATATTAATACTACCTGACCCGGCAAACTTCGTACCGCCTCAGAATCAATAAATAAAAAACGTTGATTTCTGAACGACGGGACGAACATCAAATGTTTGACAGGTAGGAATAGTTTCTAAGGGAAAGCGAAATTGTTGTTTTTACTACATTTCAAGCATTTTTTTCATATTTACTCACCTTTTAAACCTTCTCTGGACTTCCACAAATAATTCAATACCAAAATTAGCCAAATCAGTTCAGCCGTTCTCGAGTTTCAGCGAGACTAACGAACAGAAATTGATTTTTATATGTATAGATATTTCTTACATACATACATACATACATAACTTCACGCCAGTTCCCTTGCGGGGTAGGCACAAACAACAGAGTGCCATTTAGGCTTATTCTTACACACCTCACTTGCCTCTTTGACATTCATAACTCTTGTCATGCAAGCTCGTCTGTTCTTAAGGCTCCTGACATCACCTTCTGCTAGTACACGATCAATTTGATCATGGAAGGTGTGTCGTGGCCTTCCACGACTTCTGCATCCATCCACTTTTGCATTGTATATCTGTTTAGTCATTCTTTCATCATGCATTCTTACCACATGCCCGAACCACCGGAGCATTCCTTTCCTTACCTTCACCCCGACACTCTCTTTCAGATCAACTCTCTTTCAGATCAACTCTCTTTCTTACTTCGGTATTACGAACGCGGTCCGCGAGCGCGAGATATTTCTTACTAGAACAAATTAGGGATCCCTACTAAAACTTGAATAATATAACCCAAAGTGTAAAAAGAATTGTATTTGGTTGGTTTAAATTCATAATTAGATACAGTAGGTGGCGCTAGAATCGGGTTCTAGATTTTTATTTTTTCAAGGTAGGACAACGTTTACCGAAACCGCTAGTATATTGGTACATGTCGTCAAAGATAAACGCACAGCTGCCTGTCGTAAAGCGCAGTTTATTACCTTCCCGGATTTAGGAACTCTTTTGTTTACTTTGTGTTTAGAATTTGTAATTGAGAAAACATGCTATTGTTTTTCTACTTGTTTTATGGCCGTCATTAGTGTCGAACTAATCCAAATGTGTGCAAATTACATTTTATTGGAAGAACCCAGCCCACGCAATCGATTGTCTATTGTACAGTTTACTATAAAACAACGCCCGAACGGAGGGGTGGGGCAGTCAAGCGACGATTACGATACTAGCAAGACGCGTGTAGTACATTCGATGAGCGATATAGTGACGGACTTTGCGCGTGTTATAAAATCGTGCAATGTGAATTTGTACCTGTTTTATTATGTTTGTATAGTTCTAATAAACTCTATAGTAATTCCAACGGCATTTCAATTCGTAACAATATTATAATTCAAAATAAACTTTTTTAATTATCCCTTGAAATTTTTCACTGATTTTCTCGAAAACATATTATCAGTTTCATTTCGGTCCTATATCCTAAATCTTGACCAGGCTAACTCTGTGTCGAGATTCATTTAAACAGACAAAAAAATCTTGAAATCTTGACTCCTCTGATTTTTTACTCATTTTTAAATTCCTTGTACGAACTCATAATCATTACCTATACGGGGAGAAATTAAACTGTCGTTACTTAAAATTAAAAGCCGATTAATTGAATCTGAGTGCGGCGATTGCCATGAAAATTAACACTGGAATTTATAGAACGAGAATGTAAAACACCGTTCCAGTTGATATGTTTAAATAAAAAATAAGTATAATTTATGTTAAATTTATGTTTCCTATACTAATATAAGGTAGTCCGAATGTGTTTTTTATTAGCGGAAACCGCTAGTGGTTCGGACGATTCGCTCCAAGTGCCGCGCTGAAAGCGCAATCAAGCTCATGATTATGCAAAGACATTTGGCCCACCGAGGTGATGCCCAGTGCTGTGGCCGCACCTGCGAAAGCGTTAAAGCTACGGATTGCGGCCAGATGCGTCTTATTTATACGAGTAAAAAATAAAAAAGCTTCGTTTAAAAAACCGACTTCAAAAACTAAAACATATGTAATGATAATGTTATTAAATACACAGTATATCACTATTTAAGAGGCTATGTAGACCTTTTTTTTTTTTACAAGGGGAAATCCATTTGCGGACCCCCCGCCGGGGAGACTTCGGCGGAGGAGTGTGGGACTCGCCGGCTAGAGATGCCGGAATACCCACTAAAACCCCTTGGTGCCACCTGACGCCATGAGCCGGGGTCACGGGATATGCGTGAGCTTTTCTTCCGCGACCCCGGCTGGGGGGCTATGTAGACCTGATTCAAATCGGTTTTTCTGAAAATCAACCCCGCACTGCCGATATTTACTTCGATGGAACAGCGCGTAGTAAAATTTCGACCGTGGCGAAATATTGCAACTGAACATACCTACACGCAGCGCGTCCATATCAACTTGATTCAATTTATTTCAGTCTAAGGCTCGCGAGAGCGAGACAAGATAACCTAAAGTGAGATAGATCGTTTATATGCTTAATGGCTATGGAAATTTTGACTGAACTTTTTAAGCGTCTTTAGCCCAACGGTTTATCAGGCGCAATAGGAACTAGGAGATACGGAGTTCGAATACTTATCAGGCTGTACGTTTTTTTTATTGTGCCCACAATTTTTTAGACGGGTAAACTTTATTAAAATTATGTATATATATATATATATATATACATAATATGTATATATATATATACATATATACATATATGTATATACATACATAACTTCACGCCAGTTCCCTTGCGGGGTAGGCACGAACAACAGAGTGCCATTTAGCTTATTCTTACACACCTCACTTGCCTCTTTGACATTCATAACTCTTGTCATGCAAGCTCGTCTGTTCTTAAGGCTCCTGACACACACACATATATATATATATGTATATATATATAAAACGCGACCTAAGTCACACACTTAAAAATTACGAATGACGGCGGAAACAAATATTGTTTTTGATAAGTGTTTAATTTAAATAACAGTTTTAATTATTATTTCAATTAGAATTTAAGTGAATGGACTTTGAATGTCGTTTCTTTGTTTCAGGTAAGCCTAGTGCATTGTTAGTTGTTTATCTTATATTTAGATACCTAATTGTAAGTACTAACATAAATAAAACTTTGTTTCATCGAAACACATCGTTTTATCCTTAAATTGATTAATTTAAATAATAAAATGTTTTATTATACGTATAAAATAACTTATTTCTAAAGCTATTATTATTAATATATATTATCTAAAATATCTTAAAGTCGGTGCTTAGTAATTTTCAAAATGTAGTAATTTTTATGTTTTACTTTAGGTAGGACATTTGCCCGACTGGATGGCTACCATCCCTGCTCTAAAGTATGTCGCCATAACAACCTTGAGTTGTGTTCCGGCATTAATGATCAGGTTCCAGTCTCCCTTAGAAAGCAGCAGCGCATTTGTAGCAACTTTGGTGTTGCAAATGTCTATAGGCGATGGTAACCGCTTTCCATCAAGTGGGCCGTCTGCCTGTCTACTGAGCTCCTGCAATAAAAAAATCTACATTTTACATTTCATATATAAAAATCAATTCTTGCGAATTCCTTTTTTATTATATAAAACCTTATTTGAATTAAAATTATTATTTATAAAATATTTGTAGTA
Organism: Dendrolimus kikuchii; assembly: GCA_019925095.2. Taxonomy (NCBI): domain Eukaryota; kingdom Metazoa; phylum Arthropoda; class Insecta; order Lepidoptera; family Lasiocampidae; genus Dendrolimus; species Dendrolimus kikuchii. The sequence goes on along the minus strand of CM034404.1, from coordinate 21,927,065 downwards.
TAATTGTATATCTCTAGAGACTTTTGGAGGGCTTGCGTGGAGCTACGAGAAGGCCAACACATAGAGGCCCCTTGACAAAAATATAAATGTGGCGTGACACTGACCGGCGATTATCCCTGTCTACACCATAGAGTAATGCACCCAAGGACAAGCCCCGGCCAGTGTAGGACTATTGTTAAGATTTGTGTAATACAGATTGGTCGTAAATAAATTTTGGAAATTTGTATGTTCAAAAATGTGCAAGCGATATAAGGAACTTTATTTAGGTTTTTTTTTATTGCAGAAGATCAGCAGACAGGCAGACGGCCCACTTAATGGAAAGCGGTTACCATCGCCTGTGGACATTTGCATCACCAAATTTGCTACAAATAAGCTGCTGCTCTCTTAAGGGAGACTGGAACCTTGTTACTAATGCCGGAACACAACTCAAAGGTTGTTATGGCGGCATACTCTAGACCAGGGGTGGTAGCCATCCAGTCGGGAAAATGCCCTACCACCTGGCTGTGGGTTGTTAAGTCGCCTCTTACGACAGGCCGCCCCAACGCAGGAAATTGTATTCTTTCTCCATTCCTGCACGGATAAAGGTAATCAATAAGAGATCATTTTATGCTGGAAATGATGTACTTTGCAAACTAAAATACATAGTTTTTTGTTTCTTTCCATTAAGTCCTCAACTATTGGTTTACTGTCTTATATCCATAAAAAGATACTAATTACCATGTGTCCAGCCTAATGGGACTCATAATAACAAATCACCATGATTTATTCTGCTTTAAATAAGATAACTAATTGAGTTCTCAGCTCGCATTTCAAAAGTACATTATAATAACAGATTCAGCCTTCATTTACATTTGTATCTTGAAATTGAATTGAATTGTCCTTTGCTGTATGATTTACCTCTTGAAGTACTTTAGCTTAGGGTTTTTTTTTATTGCAGGAGATCAGCAGACAGGCAGACGGCCCACTTGATAAAAAGCGGTTACCATCGCCTATGGACATTTGTAACACCAAAGGTGCTACAAATGCGCTGCTGCTCTCTTAAGGAAGACTGGAACATGGTCACTAATGCCGGAACACAACTCAAGGTTGTTATGGCGACATACTTTAGACCAGGGGTGGTAGCCATCCATTCGGGCAAATGCCCTACCACCTGGCTGTGGGTTGTTAAGTCGCCTCTTACGACAGGCCGCCCCAACGCAGGAAATTGTATTCTTTCTCCGTTCCTGCACGGATAAAAGGGTAGAATCGATGATGTAATAAATCTGCTTTTTCTTATTGGATGAGTTCAGGAGACAGGCAGACGGCTCACCTGATGAAAAGCGGTTACCATCGCTGATGGACATTTGCATGCATTTTAAATGATACGACTTTCTACAATGTGTTTAAAAAATATGAAAAAATCAGGGGTAGGTAATTGGGACAAGCAGACTAGTAAAAAAAAAACAATTTTTATACATTTTTTTGTAATTTAAATAAATAATCCGGTGGTTCGGGCATGTGGAAAGAATGCATGATGAAAGAATGACTAAACAGATATACAATGCAAAAGTGGATGGCTGCAGAAGTCGTGGAAGGCCACTACACACCTTCCATGATCAAATTGATCGTGTACTAGCAGAAGGTGATGTCAGGAGCCTTAAGAACAGACGAGCTTGCATGACAAGAGTTATGAATGTCAAAGAAGCAAGTGAGGTGTGTAAGAATAAGCCTAAATGGTGCTCTGTTGCTCGTGCCTACCCCGCAAGGGAACTGGCGTGAAGTTATGTGTGTATGTATGTATGTATGTCCTTCTCCTAACATTTTTTTTTTAATTTTTATAATTTAATTTAATTACAATTAGTTTTGATATAAATAACGCGACTTGGCTTGTGGCGTGTATAGATGTTGATTGTTCAACGAATAAATAAGGAATGAATGAATAATAAGGTGGCCACGCCGTCTTGGGATGGCGGCCGATCCCTTGCCGCTCCTGTTCTTAAGAGAAATCGGCCGTACCGGGAAACCTTTGTTGCCATCATCTGTGGCATGGCGTGAACACCGCCGTTGCAATTTACTACCAAACAAACTCGATTTCATGGCGACGCGAACGAAGGTTTTGGATGGTTAGTGGTTGTTTGGTTCAGTGAAATGTACTGATTCTAGCTACCACAAGAACTCTCTCGTTTATCGTCAGGGAAAGACCTACATTTTATTTATACGTGAAGGGTGAGCCTCGATAGGGTGGAGGAGCGACATGGAATGCTCCTCCGTCTTAAAGGAAGATCTCCCAGCGAGGCTGATGTTGTACCTCGCAGGCCTAGGCCCGTCTGTTATAGTTGATATTTTTGTATATATTCTTCGTAGGTTTCGGGAAACGTTTGTGACATCAATTATTGCACAGCGCCATCTATTGGCTTGTAAGTGTTCCACTACACACGCACCACTTACGGGAACAGTTTATCGACGCCATACATTTTTTGACAGAACAGCTAACGACTTTAACAAATTAAGCAAATTGTACATTATAAACATATCTATAAATGCGAAATTAGACAAATATGTTGTTTCTTCTTCTAAGTTCATGTTGAGTGTTTTTTTTTTCATCTCTGGTGGCTTAGCTTATTCTTACTTATCTTTGTAACTTATAAGAACACAGCTGTTAGCCCCCTCCAAAATAAAATAACAAATAATAAAGATTTTAATCATAGTTATTCGTGGACATTCGACAGTGGTCAGATACACAACTCGTGCCGAACCACGTTTGAAAGACGAAGACAACCCATTCCGATGTTATTTAGGTAATGAACAGAAATTTTCTTAACATGTCATTCAAATTACCATTTCTCATAGATTACTAATATGTTAAATCCATAAAACAGTGCGTTATCATATCAACTTCTTAAGTTATTTCAAAGTTTCAAACTATAAAACGAATTATCTACTTAATTGGTCCGTGGGAAGCCACTAAAGTCAGGTAAAATATGTGACACGCTTTGTCTCTTTCATTTTTAATATGTTAGAGTGGTTAAGATTTATTTACAAGATTAGTGGGATTGTTCTTGTAAATAAATAAGTGAATATCATGTAAGAAAGTGTTGGTAAATCTTTTAATAAAAGATTGTGCTCTCAGTTCGACATTTTTGGAACGAAGTTCCTTATCGCGCGTTGTGAAAGGGGGCTAGACGGAAAAAATTCTTACGAAAAGTTGTCACGACACTTTTTGCTATAGTAAGCTATTGTAAGCTGTGCGGCGTCGCATGTTTCTCTGTCTGTCTGTCTTTCTCTCTCAATTCCAATTTTTAATTATTATTAATATCTCTACGGACTCGAGTTAAATAAATAAATAAATAAATAATCGGCAGACAAACACACCTATTGTATATCCCCAAATTAAGCAAGTTACGCTTGTGTTATGGGTAATATACAACGGACTACCCTGGGGCCGATCCCAGACACCCAGACCATAGTAAATAACGGAGACAATACATTTCCGAAATTTGCTATACCAGGAATCGAACCCAGAACCTCTGGGTTGCAGTGAGCTTTTTTTTTTTTTTTTTTTTTACAAGGGGAAATCCGTTTGCGGACCCCCCGCCGGGGAGACTTCGGCGGGGGAGTGTGGGACTCGCCGGCTAGAGGAGCCGGAATACCCACTAAAACCCCTTGGTGCCACCTGACGCCATGAGCCGGGGTCACGGGATTTGCGTGAGCTTTTCTTCCGCGACCCCGGCTGGCGTGGGCCCACCCCAGCACTGGGGCGGGTTGCAGTGAGCTACGCCGGCAAAGGCTTACCCCGCTCAACCACAGAGGCCGTCATTCCGTACCTTTTATTACTACTTAATTTCTATGAAAAATTTGAGACTCCATTACACGCTTATTGTTTATTTTTGTTAGTGTTATGTGACATTATATGTAGTAATTTTTATGTTTTGGTGTACCTTAAAAATAACTTATTATATTAATTTATTCTAATTTCAATACTAAACTTATACTAATGTAGAGTGTATCTGTTACATGCTGGTGTTGTGAGGAAGTGCATGTGCAGTGTTGGCCTTATATCTATACTTATATATAGTCCTATCTAGTGCCATGTGTGTTGTTTTCTTCTTTTCTGTGCCTGGGTTATTAATTTTTAGGCTCTTTGTGTGTCTTGGTTTGTTTGTGGAGTATGCGTGTAATGCAATGCGATGGTAGTGCGCGTTGGTTTGAGTATGTTTATAAGTTTTATTGTTAGTTATGTGTTTGTGACTTTATGTGGTGTTATAATTTATTGTTTAATTGTTGTCGACATTTTTTATTGGAGATTTTCCAACATACGTTATCAGCACGAAGGCTTTGTAAAATGAGCTGATTGTTTTTTTTTTTTCATTTCGAAGTTTTATTTTTATTTTTATTGCAGGAGTTCAGCAGACAGGCAGACGGCCCACTTGATGGAAAGCGGTTACAATCGCCTATGGACATTTGCAACAGCAAAGGTGCTATAAATGCGCTGCTGCTCTCTTAAGCGAGACTGGAACCTGGTCATTAATGCCGGAACACAACTCAAGGTTGTTATGGCGACGTACTATAGACCAGGGATGGTAGCCATCAAGTCGCGCAAATGCCCTACCACCTGGCTGTGGGTTGTTTTGTCGCCTCTTACGACAGGCCGCCCCAACGCAGGAAATTGTATTCTTTCCCCGTTCCTGCACTGATAGAAGTCGTTGTGGCATTCTGTTTATTGTGTATAGTAAATAAATACGTCTGACAAAGAAAAATCAAAAGTTTCCAATATGTCAGGGGATCACAAATAAACAGGGTCAAGCCTGCATTCATTGGCAGGATATATTTAAAGGGAAGAGACGACTATGCTTCATGGAAATTTAAAATGCGCCTGTATTTTTATCCGTGCAGGAACGGAGAAAGAATACAATTTCCTGCGTTGGGGCGGCCTGTCGTAAGAGGCGACTTAACAACCCATAGCCAGGTGGTAGGGCATTTGCGCGACTGGATGGCAACCACCGCTGGTCTAGAGTATGCCACCATAACAACCTTGATTTGTGTTCCGGCATTAGTGACCAGGTTCCAGCCTCCCTTAAGAGAGCAGCGGCGCATTTGTAGCACTTTTGGTGTTGCAAATGTCTATAGGCGATGGTAACCGCTTTCCATCAAGTGGGCCGTCTGCCTGTCTGCTGAGCCCCTGCAATAAAAAAATAAAAAAAAGATATTTAAAAAGTACAATATCTTTTGAAATCTAGAATGTTTTAGAGGTTATAAGCGGTGTATTTGCAGTATGTGTATGCAGTTCACATGCAGTAGAAGTGAAACTTCAGATAGTATACTCACAGATAACCATAGCTGGGCACCGTTAATCAAATAGTTAACTTCCCTCGGCTGGGCGTAACTATGTTCTAAATCTCAGCCTTTCCAACACATTCAAAGCGCAGGGTCGTCAGGGAGGAGGGGGTTTTTAGTGGGTATTGGGGTTGCTCGCCCGTGCAGCAACGCTCGGAGTCTTCCACACTATTCTGTGACGTCGATCGCGGACGGAGCGCTGCCAAGAGCATACTATTGCTGCAGTGTTATCGCCCCCGACCGACGCGTGTCGTTCCCCTAGCAACGACCCAGTTTGTGCGTAAATCGGTTAAGCATTTTCCCTCGCCTCAAAACAAAAAAAAAATAAAAAAATAGTTAACTTCGTTAAAAGTTAAAGCGTTACATCTCAGAAAATTTAACGCAAGTTAACCTTAATCGTTAATCCGTTAATTAGATGAACTAATTTTAATACGATTTGATAGTAATATAATGATCAATTGCTATTTAGACTAATTGCTACATAGACCGCTTACATCTTAGACGAAACGATACTAACTCGTCCAATTTATCTGTCAATTTAGTCATCTGTCATAATATGAATGCTCCCCTCCATGAACATTAATATGTTAAAGTTCTCGTCTGAAAGCGAGGCTCGTTTCGGCTGTAGTATATCCTTGCCCGTTTAGAAAAGACGTCTAACTACAGCTTTTGAGGGTATAGCAGTATTATATGTAACTAGCTTCTGCCCGCGACTGAAAAAGTAAGTTAAAAAAACCCCCCGATTTTGAAATATTCTTCATTGGTGCTCCGTTCTTGTTGGTTTTAGCGTGATAGTATATAGCCTATAGCCTTCCTGGATAAATGGGCTATCCAACACTGAAAGAATTTTTCAAATCAGATCAGTAGTTCCTGAGATTAGCGCGTTCAAACAAACAAACTCTCCAGATTTATATATTAGTATAAGATAAACAGATTGTGATTGTGCTGGATTAACGATTAACGGACTTTTGGGAAATTTAACGGAAGTTAACGATTCCGTTAACATATTTTTAAGTTAACTTAAAAGTTAATCCGTTACTCGAAATGTTAACGTCGTTAATTAACGTTTAACGGATTGACGAGTTAATGCCCAGTTATGCAGATAACTCTTCCTTAAGTTTTATTAATATAAATATAATTCCATTAGCCTACATCCGTCAACATATTATAATTCAAAGTAAACTTAAGTATCACTTTCAATTTTTCACTGTTTTAGTCTAATCTAAACAATATTGTTGTTAGTTTTATTTCGGTCCAAATTGGACCTACATTTAATCATCGGTCTCACTGACTCTCTAATCTGTACTGCTCATTGTAAGACTCCTATTGCGTTCTCTCGCAGGTTTAGATTTATGTGTTCTCTTTTTGGTGTCGCTTTTTCGTTTCATCAAGTTTCAAACCGCAACGATTCTAAAGAAGTTTCGCTTCAAAAATGCGATATTATAGTTTGCTCCGTAGTCTTACTCTACATATAGGTACACTAGCATTCGCCCACGACTTTGTCCACGTTGGACACGTAACAAAGGTTACAGTTATTTTGTTAAATATAAAATCAAGTGTTATTTTGAGCAGGGTAATGAATTTTTTAGTATGAAAATACATTAATCCCGGAAATTCCCACAAAGCAATCTCTGGATAAGTTATGTTAAAGGGATACTCAACTACAAGTGTTTTACTAAGGAATTTATCGGTTAGTGAACATTTCGCATCGGAATTAACTTTTTTCCGATTTGGCCACTTTAAATCTCTCCCAAAAAAAAACCCCCCAAGATTCTCTGGATATAAAGTACCGCAGATTTTAAGTACGGAAATTTGCTATCGACCAGCGAAAACCCCATCAAAATCAGTCGAGTAGTTTTTACGTGAATCCGGAACAAACAGTTTTACAATTTTATAATATTTATAGGTACATTATAGAGTGATCTCGTTGTCATGGCAACCGAACGGGAGTTCCGAATTAGAAGTTCGGAATTCGGAACGTGCTTCCGAAGTTTATACGGCGAGAGAAACGTTTTGATCATTGCAGACTATATAATAAAAAATATGTGCAGTATTCTATAGTTAGTAGGTATTAATTTAAACATCAAGTGTAAATATCTATCCTAATTAACTCATATATATGTATATGTATTTTTAACCGACTTCAAAAAAAAGGAGGAGGTTCTCATTTATTTATGTTCACCGATTACTCTGAGAGTTATGATCCGATTTACGTGATTCTTATTTAGTTTAATGCGGAATAGTTGCCATTTGGTCCCCTAAAAATTAACATAGTTTGGCCCAGTAGTTTTCATTTTACGAACATTTTTTTGTTCCCGTTTCTTGGGACCTATATTTTTTAAAGAGCACGGCGCCTTTCGTAGGTCTACCCATACATAGCCACTAGACACTATAAAGTAATAAAAAAACTTCGTTTAAAAAAACCGACTTCAAAAACTAAAAAGTATAAAATAACTTATTTCTAAACCTATTATTATTAATATATATTATCTAAAACATCTTAAAGTCGGTGCTTAGTAATTTTCAAAATATAGGAATTTTTTATGTTTTACTTTGCACCGACTGCAAGATGTTTTAGATAACATGTATTAATAATAATAGCTTTAGAAATAAGTTATTTTATACTTTTTAGTTTTTGAAGTCGGTTTTTATATATGTATATACTAGCTATGTATAGATATATGTGTATGTAAGTTTATATATGTATATCTCTATGTAGTTTATAATGTAATATTTATTTTCAATAAGTACTTTTATGTAACAACTTTCTTGTACACAACAACTTTCTTGTACACAACCCTGCGTCTTGTCTTCCCACTCTCGCTAGAGCAAGACCCATAGGTTTGCTGGAAGAAAACCATTTTCAGGGTTAAGCTCGCCTTTGTAGTACATCACCACTATTCTATAATTTTGTATGTAACTATTTTGTGTACAATAAAGAATAAATATATATACACACACATATATAGCTCTTATCATAAATTGTGGAAACATTTTACTCTAAAATGTTGTCTATTAGCCTCATTTTGTCAAGCAACAATAAATATAAAAAGTAAATCTCCCTGTATACTAAGGGCGTAAAGATTTTAGGCGACCAAATAAATTCATTTCATGCAAAGACACAGCAGCTCGCGTTCTTGTATTCATATCTGTTCATAAATCTGACATCATATTTAGTTTGAAATAAATATTTGTATAGCTAATATCTATCATTCTGTCTATCGTCAGGTGTACAAACCATACACCCAACAAAAAAAAAAGCTTTGATGGCCAAATAGGTATCTTCATACTTGTTGTTTAAAGTCTAGTGTAACAGCCTTGCAGAGATTCTGGTAAGAAAGTACCATATATACCAAATATTAACTATTTGGGCAGGGTTTCCCCTTTATTATTGTTCAGCCTTTGATGTGACTATTCACACAGCACAGTAAGCAATGAACACCGTCCACACGCCGCTACGCCTTTTATACGAAAATACTACCCTCCAAAACAATAAAATGGCAATTACATCATAGTGTTGCCAGGATCACCAAAACAATTATAATAATTAATTACTGATGCACTAAATTATCTAGAAGATAATTTAGTGGGCTTATAAAATGAAATAACCGGTAGAAAATGGTAATTTAATTATAAATCCACTAAAAATATTATCTATGACGATTGTCTATGTGATATTAATATACACTATGGTTCTCATGGCTACTGTGGTGGACATCTTGTAACACTAGTTTATATATTTTTTTAAATTAGTACCAAGAACTACAATTTCATAATTTCCCACTATCTACATTTATTTTGCTTGCTTGTCCTTGTTTGCACTGAGCTTACCGACTGTCATATTTAAATATAAGCAGTTCTTTCATAACTGGGATAAACTGGCATACTTTATTTATTTATATTTGGGTACAGATCCCGAGGTTATGCGAGCAAAGCCGTACAGACATTTAGTATGAAGGGTTTTATTATAAGTATCATGACCTGTAATTCCTTTTATAATAAGGGTGTTTCCAAACTTGCGTACAACTCACGTAGCGGGTTTTCAATATGTCCCGCTGATCTGCGCTGCGCCTGCCTTGTCGCGACATCTGTCGGGGACGTGCTGGCAGTTGTCTCATGAATACCTATTCCAAAATTGGAACCCAGAATTTTGCACTACATTTTTGGTAGCTACATAATGCTGATGTTTTTTTTTTAATTTAACCTCTTCATGGTTTAAGAAAGAGAGAATAATTCAGATGATGCTATATAACAAAAAAATGTCTTACTCTCTAATACAGTGTTTATTATTACTATGTTATATACTGATCCGTGTTATATTAAATTTATATACCTTTAACCCTTAAGACATTTAGCGATATACCAAAAAGCCGCAAGACTAACACTGTCACTATCTCGTAATATAAAATAAAATAATAATATAATAACAGCCCATAAATGTCCCACTGCTGGGCTAGAGCCTCCCATTATAGGGGAATAGACAGTATACCAGCCACGCTTGTCCAAGGCGGCTTGGCAGGTTTGACACATCGCTTATCTCGATGTGCAGGTTGCATCACGATGTTTTCCTTCACTGTTCTTAGCACATGGTAATTGTAACAATATGAACATTAGGTCCGAAAACTGCCTAATTGGTGCATCCGTTCCGGCCAGGATCGAACCCGCGCCCTTTGAGTTCGGGACGCGTGCGCTAGCCATTACGCTACCACGTTTATATACTTCTTGGTATATACTCTCGTAATATAACAAGAAAATATACCCATTTCATGTAAATCCTATATAAACAGAGTGAGACAACAACACAATTAACGATCACGTGCTCAAACGCGATCTGCGCTCTCATCGCGAACACATATGTGCTAATAGTGAGCTAAAGGGTTAAAAATATATCACTAAATTTTTGGGCTAGGTTGGGTTATGTTGGGATTTATTGGATTTAGTTGGGACTGGTTGGAAGTGCCGTCGAGATGAGAGCGCGAGTGTTCCGCGCGCGTTCATCTCTCTTCCCGTGGGGCGCGTTACAGACCGCCCCACGCATGGACTAGACTCAGCAGTAGCCGGGAGATACGTCCTCCGGCATAGGAAGAGGCCCAGTGAGGGGGGCCGACGCCTGCCAGGGCACGCGGAGTTGGGAATCCCGCATTCACGTAGCCCTGGCATAAGGCGCAGGACGGAACACCCAGGGGTTTTAGTGGGTATCCCTAACTGGGGAGTGGCAATAGCGTGGCACCGGTTCTGACCGGGCACGCTAGTACCACCCCCGATCTGGCGAATCCCACACTCACACGGGTCGCGAACATCCCCCCAGGCTTCTGTGCCTGTCGCGGCTTAGTCCTCAAACGGATATACCCTGACCAAAAAAAAAAAAAAATTATTTCAGATTCAGGGCTGCGGAGAGGCTAGGTCATATACCCGTAGCTCTGGCATAAGGCGAAGGACGGAACACCCAGGGTTTTAGTGGGTATCCCTAACTCGGGAGTAGTAATAGTATGGCACCAGTTTTGACTGGGCATGCTAGTGCCACCCCCGATCTGGCGAATCCCACACTAGGTCGCGAATTATATCCCCAAGGTTCTGCCCTTGTCGCGAGTTAGTCCTCAAACGATTTCCCCTGGTAAAACCTGATTTACATCCGTGCAGGAACGGAGAAAGAATAAAATTTCCTGCGGCCGGGTGGCCTGTTGTAAGAGGCGACAGAACAACCCACAGCCAGATGGTAGGGTATTATCCCGACTGGATGGCTCCCACCCCTTTTCTAGAGTATGCTGCCATAACAACCTTGATTTGTGTTCCGGCATTAGTGATCAGGTTCCAGTCTCCCTTAAGAGAGCAGCAGCGCATTTGTAGCACCTTTGGTGTTGCAAATGTCCATAGGCGATAGTAACCGCTTGCCATCATCGTCTGCCTGTCTGCTGAACTCATGCAATAAAAAAAAAACAACAAGAACAATACACTTTATTGTACACCAACATTACATAGAAAAAGTACACAATAAACTTACATACTAAAAGGTAGTACATTGGGCGGCCTTATTGCTAAAAGCAATCTCTTCCAGGCAACCTTTGGATGGACAAGAACTAATTACATAGATAGCGTTGGCGTGCAGTTGAAATAGATAATAATAAAATAATTATACATACATACATACATAACTTCACGCCAGTTCCCTTCCGGGGTAGGCACGAAAAACAGAGTGCCATTTAGGCTTATTCTTACACACCTCACTTGCCTCTTTGACATTCATAACTCTTGTCATGCAAGCTCGTCTGTTCTTAAGGCTCCTGACATCACCTTCTGCTAGTACACGATCAATAATTATAATACATATATTATCTAATATATAAAATTCTCGTGTCACAGTTTTCGTTGCCATACTCCTCCGAAACGGCTTGACCGATTTTGATGAAATTTTTTGTGCTTATCCGGTATCTATGAGAATCGGCCAACATCTATTTTTCATCCCCCTAAATGTTAGGGGTAGTCCACCCCTAAATTTTATTTTTTATTTTTTAGACAAATTTTTAATTTCTATTTTTTTATGATACAACATACAAAAATACATACAACCCTAAATTTTCACCCCTCTACGATCAACCCCTATTTTTTATTTGTTAATTATAAACTTTAAAATCTTTTGGCAAGATTTTTAATCTTATTTTGTCATGACCTAGAATAAAAAAAAATATATTACTCTTTTAGATTCACAATTAGTCCTAGATTTAAGCAATTATTGAATCATTACTGACATCATTCACATAATTTTGTTTGCGAAAATATAATTTTAACATTGATGTGTCAGCTAGGGATGCAAACAAAATATCGATGTTTCCAAACATCGATGTATCAATCATAAAAATCGATGTTTTAACATCGATGTTGAAACCAAAACATCGACGATACATCGTTGTTCAAGAACGATGTTTTATCGTACATAGACATAACGCGCCATCTTGCGCTTTATTTTACATATTTTTTTTCTTATTGCCAGTAATAATTTATAATATAAAAGTTGATTATTATACCTATTTCTTTCATTTCTATTTAAAATAACCATTACGATAATACGATAGTGAATTAGTGAATGTGGGTAAGGGAAAAGACATATAAATAGAATAAATATAGTATTTAAGTAGGATGAGAGCATTGAGAAGTGGATGTAGTATTTCTTTGAAAGATGGAGCAACAGCGGCATAAAAGAATGATGTTAGTGAAAGCAAGAATTTAGAAAGGTGTGCTAAGGTGGTTTGAGCGAGACATCGATGTTAAAAAAAACGATGTTTCATTTGCATCGCAGGAACAAGCGTCAAATCTTATGTAAATGGTAATAAAAAAACATCGATATATCGTTCATAAACGTCGATATTTTTAACATCGATATTTCACTTTTCAAAACATCGATGTTTTTTATGAGCGATGTTGCATCCCTAGTGTCAGCACGCTTGGATTTCAATCGAGATGTAATAATTTACAAACTATATTACATAAATAAATTGCTGATTGTTATATGCTGTGTTGGCCAAATAAATAAATAGATCAGGAGTGAAAGTTAAGTACCTACGTACATTTCTAAGAACTCATGTTTTAATGTGTAAAATCTGATTACGCTTTGGTTCAATTTTAACAAACTAAGGTTTGAGCACAATCAGTGTATCGTAACTGGAAGAACATAAAGGGAACTCACCGGATCTCCTTCAAGGGGTTGGACGGCACAGTTCTTCTATATGAGGTAGAGAACTCCTTAGAGAGAGTCTCTAAATGGGGGAGACAAAACCTTGTCCATTTCAACCCCACAAAGACACAGGTCTGCGTATTCTCCGCCAAGAAAACTCCATTCGAAAAAGCGCTTCAGTTCCAAGGAACTCTCCTTACCACCTCCAAGATCCTTGGAGTTGACATCGCGAACGATGTGCAGTTCAGGTGCCATCTTGAAGGCAAGGTAAAGCTTGCCTCCAAGAAGCTGGGAGTGCTAAACCGGTCCAAGCAGTATTTCACTCAGCGGCAACGCCTTGTGCTTTATAAAGCCCAGGTGAGGCCGCATATGGAGTACTGCTCACATTTGTGGGCTGGAGCACCCGCCTACCAGCTAAATCCCCTGGACAGCATTCAACGTCGAGCCGTTCGCATTGTCGACGATCCCATACTCACAGACGGTTTGGATACGCTGGGCCTTCGGAGAGACCTCGCGTCTCTTTGCGTATTCTACCGACTATACAATGGGGAGTGTTCCGAGGAACTGTTTAGAATGGTGCCTTCGTCTTCTTTTTACCACCGCACCACACGCCATCGGCTGGGCGTTCACCCCCACTTCCTAGAGCCGCTTCGCTCTTGTACGCAACGGTTCTCTAGAACGTTTCTCTTGCGCACCGTGGGGATTTGGAATGAGCTCCCAGCCGTGGTATTCCCAAAGCGCTACGATATGGGTTTTTTTAAAAAGGGCGTCGTAAAATTTCTTCGAGGTTGATGACACCTCTGGTGTTGTAAACGTCTATAGGCGACGGTAACCGCTTTCCATCAGGTGGGCCGTCTGCCTGTCTGCTGTACTCCAGCTATAAAAAAAATATATATATATATTTTCTGGCCACTATTATTGTCTGATAAATATTTAAAACATTTGTAGCACTACACAATTTTATTTAAATTTATTTTGTAATATTAATTTCACTTAATTTCGATTTTACACACAGAGCACAATTGGACTACCTCCTTTCTTTCCGTCGATTTCTTCTCACCAGTGAGCAAGGTATATTTGGCTCAAATAAAAGGAATTATGAAGGAAAGAAAGGGATGGATAATTACACGTCATGCACTCAAGCAATGTTATTTAAATAAATAATGAGGCGACGGTTTATTTATTATACTGACATAATTGCACTTATCGAATGTATAAAATGTGGATTTTATCTTTAATATTAATTAAATACATATAATAAATATAAATGGCGTAAACAAAATCAACCATTTGAACGACCCCACTCGTTAATAATATTTCTTGACAAATTATAGAGGAATGAACCCATGACCCCGTATTTTTTTTTTATTAACTTTAAAATGTAAAGGAACCAGTTTGTGACTACATTAAATTAAATTGATTGTTTTAATTTATTTAAATATATGAAATCGATTCATTCATGGCTCGTTAAGAGGCGATCTTCAATTTTATGAGTATTTTAGGGATGGGCCGAAATTCGTCTTGACCGAATTTCGGCAGTTTGAGACGAACTTCGGCATTAAGTCGAAATTCGGTTTAAATGCCGAACATTCGGTGCAAGAAAAAAGTAATATACCTACTTGCACTATTTTGACTGAAATGAATAAAAATCATATCCTAGCATAATCGTAAAATTTAATTAAGTCTTTATATACTCATGGTCATTTATTTTACTTCGGAACACGTAAACCTTAACTTGCAATGTGATCGTGTACTAGCAGAAGGTGATGTCAGGAGCCTTAGGAACAGACGAGCGTGCTTGACAAGAGTTGTGAATGTCAAAGAAGTAAGTGAGGTGTGTAAGAATAAGCCTGAATGGCGCTCTGTTGTTCGTGCCTACACCGTAAGGGAACTGGCGTGAAGTTATGTATGTATGTATGTATGCAATGTGATAAAAAATAAATAAAACTAGTTCTTCGTAATTGAAGAGTATGTGCCTAATTAAATAGACATAAAATTAAAACATAAATGAAATAAACTTTTTATTTCACTAGCAACCATAGGTAAGTAGTGTAACTGCTTAATTATAATGCGTAACTTGAATAAAATAAAAAAACACTTCTAAGAGACATCATTAATTACAACTTTAATTTTTATTGAAATCGCTTTTTTACGAACTAAACATCAAGGGCCTTACTTATAATGGTTTATTAAATTTAAAGAAACTGCTCAGCAACTGATTAGCGAAAATCTTACCCATAAACTCTTCTTTAGTCGAATATTTTGGGTACAACCTACGTTAATCATTCAAATTTAATTTATCTGTGCTCCTCTTAGGTAAACAACAGGTAATACACGTTTATAAGTGAAAAAAAGATATTAATTGATTAGGGTTTGATTGCGATTCTCTTAATTAAGAGATGCCTAATCGTTTCTTAACGAGATTATTATAGGTAAGGCCTAATGAATTTAGAATTAGAAAATGATTTTTTCAATTAAAAGTCTAAACATCTATTCTTTTATCCATCTACTCGTACTTAAAACTTAGCAGAGGCAGGTTATGCTGTAAAAACGCCAAAGATTCGGCGTTGTCAATTCACGAAATCAACAAGTAACGACGTGTCGCTTTCGAGAAAGCGTGGCGAAATTAAAACGAAGTCCGGCCGAATTTTTATGTTTTAACCGAATATTCGGCCGAAGTTCGTTTTCGGTTCAAACCACATTCGTCCCATCCCTAGTGTATTTATATAAGCAGATGTCTATTGGATTCATCACATTCTTTTTGTTTCGTATTATTCTTCACAAAAATGGAATCTTTATAATATGATCACCAAATTTAAAAACTTTTTTATTTAGGTTTATGGCTTGGCAGCTAGGCCTTTAAGCCGGATATTAGTTTACAATATAGTTTCTTCATTTTCTCATGCCTATATGTAGCACAGCTGAACTGTAGGTTATCAGCTGGTGCCATGCAACGGAGTTCTTGTGACAACTCAAAAGGCCACATTTGACTATACAGTTCATATTTCTCACAAAACACATAATTACTACTCAAAAACTATCAATATCCTACAACTATTGTCATTTTTAGAAAATAAAACTGCACAGCACAACATCTCCTTTCAGTTCCCGCCAAAAACTTAAAACTATATTTTCATAATAAATTCCCTCAGACGAACAAAATAGGTAGACCGTACCCCGAGCTCTCAAAGCGAAGCCGGCCAAAGGAAGCCGATCGCACCGCAGTATATTACGAGAACTTACATACTTACATAACTTCACGCCGGTTCCCTTGCGGGGTAGGCAAGAACAACAGAGCGCCATACAGGCTTATTCTTACACACCTCACTTGCTTCTTTGACATTCATAGCTCTTGTCATGCAAGCTCGTCTGTTC
Organism: Dendrolimus kikuchii; assembly: GCA_019925095.2. Classification (NCBI taxonomy): domain Eukaryota; kingdom Metazoa; phylum Arthropoda; class Insecta; order Lepidoptera; family Lasiocampidae; genus Dendrolimus; species Dendrolimus kikuchii. Next base: position 21,910,708 of record CM034404.1, on the reverse strand, counting down.
TTAAGGCTCCTGACATCACCTTCTGCTAGTATCCGATCAATTTGGTCATGGAAGGTGTGTCGTGGCCTTCCACGACTTCTGCATCCATCCACTTTTGCATTGTATATCTGTTTAGTCATTCTTTCATCATGCATTCTTTCCACATGCCCGAACCACCGGAGCATTCCTTTCCTTACCTTCACCCCGACACTCTGTTTCAGACCAACTCTCTTTCTTACTTCGGTATTACGAACTCGGTCACGCCGATATTCTGTGAGAGCGGGGTATCACAAAGCTAAAGCGCAAGTCAGACCGCATATAGACTGCTGCTCACATCTATGGGCCGGGGCACCCGCTTACCAGACTGACGCCCTCGACTCCATCCAGCGTCCCGCCGTTCGTATTGTCAACGATCCCATACTAACAGGCAGTTTAGAACCGCTTATTCGGAAAGACTTTGCCTCCCTCTGCGCATTCCACTGCTTGTATAACGGGAAGTGTTCCGAGGATCTGATTGATGTGGTGCCAACGCCTAACTTCTACAACCGCACAGCTCGCCAACGACGGGATGTTCACCCCCATTCCCTAGAGCTCCCACGCTCAACTACGCAACGATCCTCTAGAACATTTATTCCGCGTACAACGATGATCTGGAGGGAATATCCCGCCACGGTTTTCCCAGGCGTTATGATATGGGGTTTTTTAAGAAGGGCTTTGTAAAGACACCCCTGGTGTTGCAAACGTCTGTAGGCGACGGTAACCACTTTCCGTCAGGTGGGACGTCTGCCTCTTTGCCTACTTAAAAACTGTAATCTAGATGATTCCAGCATAGCTCTACCACGTAGTAACCGAGCAAGTCTTTGGCAGTCTACTTCAATGTAAACGCAGAGGTTCCGGTTTCGATTCCTGGCACGAACTTTCCATTATTTACCACGGTCTGGGTCTCTCTGGTTGGCTCTAAACCGATTCGTTATAATGATTAAAAAATTTTAGGGGCTCATGCAGGGAGTGACGAGTCACTGTCTACCCATTTTTCCATGTTCTCCGAACATTGCGACAGGCAGATGCCATAGTCTCCATATTCCCAGACCCCTAGCACCACTAGTAGTTCATTAATTTCCCACAATAGTCCTACATTGGCCAGGGCTTGTCCTTGGGTGCATTACTATATGGTGTAGACAGAGATAATCGCCGGTCAGTGTCACGCCACATTTACATTAAATTTGTCAAGAGGCCTCTACGTGTTGGCCTTTCCATAGCCCCATGCAAGCCCTACAAAAGTCCGGGCCATTTCTATGGCCCGTGGTCTCTAGAGACATACAAATCTTATACTAATATATAAAGCTGAAGAGTTTGTTTGTTTGAACGCGCTAATCTCAGGAACTACTTGTCAGATTTAAAAAATTATCTCAGTGTTAAATAGCCCATTTATCGAGGAAGGCTATATGTCATCACGCTAAGACCAATAGGAGCGGAGCACCAATGAAGAAAGTTTCAAAACCGGGGGGTTTTTGAAAACAAATTCCATGCGGACGACGTCGCGGGCTGAGCTAGTATAATATAATAATCGGCAGACAAACACGCATATTGTATATCATCAAATTAAGCAAGTTACGCTTGTGCTATAAGTGATATACAACGGACTACACTGGAGCCGATTTCAGACACCCAGACCATAATAAATAAGGGAGAAAATTCGTTTCCGAAATTTATTATACTAGGAATCAAACCCGGAGCCTCTGCGTTGCAGTAAGGTAAGCCGGCGAAGGCTTAGTCCGCTCAACCACCGAGGCCGTCGTTATATATCATCCATACATACCAAAGGCGAAACTTGTTTAGCTTCAGGATACAATGTGTGTGTTTGACTATCAATAATAATAAAAAAAGTTATACCAAAGCATACTTAAAAACATAGATACCGATTAATATTATAATTATCTCGAATACTTATAGAAATTTTATGAATAATTATTCATTATTTCTCATGATGTTATCTATACGCTTCCCCAAGCTCTAGTCAAACGTGTTTTTAAATAAAATATGGTAAGGACTCGATTTGTTTTTTTTTACAACTCGAAGCAAGCCGTAGAAAAGAATCAATTCAAATTCAAATTCAAAAGTTTTCAATCAAAATAAGTTCCACTGGAGAACACTTTTTGAAGGTCATACATGTAAGTTAACTTCCTATTCTATGTACACCGCTTCGCAACGTGTTGATGCTGTAAAGGAGAAGAAGCGGCAAGAAACTCCCCAGCAACACGTCTAGCTAAATATTGTTTTTCTTTATATTTCATATTCTATTTATATCTCAAATCCCTTTCTTTATAAGTTTTGTACAGAAGTATGTACAGAATTACTTTTTGAAGAATTAATGGAGTTGTAGCAAACAATGCATACTTGATAAGACCAAGACAATAAAAGGAAAGTAAAATAATGTTATGCTGCAATATGTCTCTACAAATTCCTTACATGCATGGCAAAATAAAAAATAAAAACGTTATACAAAATTTTGTATAAGAGGTTGGAGCTAGGTGCTATGTAAATGAATTTTTGTCATTTAAATATTCTTCAATAGTGTAGTATCCCTTGTTTAGCAAGATGCTTTTTAATTTAATTTTAAATTTAGTGAAAGGCAGATCTAACATTTCACTCGGAATCTTACTGAAGAAGCGTATACCAACCCCCAAGAAAGAGGACAGTACTTTTTGTAATCTATTCTATCTAGAAAGAATACAATTTCCTGCGGTCGGGCGGTCTGTCGTAAGAGGCGACAAAACAACCCACAGTCAGGTGGAAACCTTGAGTTGTGTTCCGGCATAATGGCCAGGCTCCAGTTTCTCTTTAGAGAGCAGCGATGGTAACCGCTTTGAATCAAGTGAACCGTCTGCCTGTCTACTGAACTCATGCATTCTAATGACAACAGGGTATTTGACAGTGAAGGCAATTCGGTGTACTTTATTTCCGCCTTGATTTTCTTTGAAACACGCAAAAGGCGGTGCTATAGTATTGTTGCCCTACTCGCTGACTCATTTTAGGGTCCATTCAGTTTGCGAATTACAATTACAGTTTTCTAAAGATTAATGGTGGTTCTAAATGTATATATATATACATGCTGTGCCCGCGACGTCGTCCACGTGGAATTTGCTTTCAAAACCCTCCGATCTTGAAACATTCTTAATTGGTGCTCCGCTCCTATTGGTCTTAGCGTGATGATATATAGCCTATAGCCTTCCTCGATAAATGGGCTATCTAACACTGAAAGAATTTTTCAAATCAGACCAGTAGTTCCTGAGATTAACGCGTTCAATCAAACAATATATTAGTATATTTGACTACAATACTAATATTTACATTTTAAATATCGCGATATGTTTTGAATGAAACGTCCGAATTGAATAATTAAAAAAGTTCTAGAAAGGTATTGAATTCGTCTTGAATATGGAGTAATTTATTTTGATAAGGATTAATACCGAGGTACAAAATAAAGAGTTTTTGAAGCGACGGCATTTTAATTATTTAAAAAAATTAAAAAAAACACTTATTGTGAGATAACTACAATAGTTAGACATATGCTTACGCGATATTTTTTGTAGACAATTAAATGTTCTGCAAAGTGGTAGTACATTGCTTTGTTCTATAATCAATAGTTTTCGCAGCGCACGCCGTGTAATGATTTTTTCGGGTCATTTTTTTACACCTTGGGTTACATTACTGGAGTTTTAGTAAGGATCCCTAATTTTTTTTAAATATAATATAGTCTATAGGCTTCCTCGATAAATGTACTATTCAGCACTGAAAGAATTTTTCAAATCGGACCAGCGGTTCCTGAGATTAGCGCGTTTAAACAAACAAACTCTTCAGCTTTATAATATTAGTATATCGTGTTAGTTACACTAGTTATAACTCAAGAACGGCTGGACCAATTGTTATGATTTTTGTGTTTTTGGAATTGTCCTCGTCCGGAATAGGATAATAAATATTAAAATATGATATTTATCAGTAATTTTTTAAAGACATCAATCACAACATCAGTCTAGCCATTGATTTGTTATGGTCTTTCCCGGCCGATTACGGCGATGGTGGCTGCATTTAAACCCATTTTCATTTGTCTGATTTAGGTGAATTATTTTTGTGTGTGTTCAAGTGGGTCCCGGGATGGTTTGGGTTCAAATTTGAACCTTTTTTTAAGGGCAAGACAACGTCTGCCGGGTACAGCTAGTTAGCTATGAAAACAATATTTCAATTTGCATATCGTATAAAAGTTTTTGTGTCGATCTGTTTTAGAAGTGAAACTTCTTTAGAATCGTTGTGATTCGAAACTGATAAATACCTGATAATCTGACTAAACAGATATACAATGCAAAAGTGGATGGATGCAGAAGTCGTGGAAGGCCACGACACACCTTCCATGATCAAATTGATCGTGTACTAGCAGAAGGTGATGTCAGGAGCCTTAAGAACAGACGAGCTTGCATGACAAGAGTTATGAATGTCAAAGAGGCAAGTGAGGTGTGTAAGAATAAGCCTAAATGGCACTCTGTTGTTCGTGCCTACCCCGCAAGGGAACTGGCGTGAAGTTATGTATGTATGTATGTATGTGATTCGAAACTCGTTGAAACGAAAAAGCGACACTAAATAAAGATAAACACATAAATCTATAGGACTAAGCCTGCAAGAGAATGAGTTACGAGTTTTACATAGTGCAGCACAGATCGGAGAGTCAATAAGACCGATGATTAAACATAGGTTCAGTTTGGACCGAAATAAAACTGATAATAATATATTATCTGGGAGTAAATTCTCTAAAGTTCCACTTCCACTGCGGGTGAACTGTATTCACATTTTTTTTACTAAGAGGGACATACATATAGGTATGTAGTCGGGCGGGGATTATAATATTGCATATCTATACTTAATATTATAAAGCTGAAGAGTTTGTTTGTTTAAACGCTCTAATCTCAGGAACTACTGGTCTGATTTGAAAAATTCTTTCAGTGTTGGATAGTCCATTTATCAAGGAAGGCTATAGGCTATATATCATCACGCTAAGACCAATAGGAGTGGAGCAGCAATGAAAAATGTTTCAAAATCGGGGGGGGGGGGGGGGGGCTTTGAAAACAAATTCCACGCGGACGGATATAAATATACCAAGATATAAAATTGAAGTACTTTTGTCTGTCTGTCTGGAAATTTGCATGGAATAAGACACGGAACGACTGATTGAAATAATTTTGTTTAGGAATTAAACAGAAAATTTTATTTTAAATCTTTATATCCTGTTGGGTTCAGAAGATATTAACTCTATTATTATATTAATGTACTTTGTGATATTAATATAAAATCTAAGCTCAGCGAGAATGAAGTCGCGGACACAGTTATTTTTAGATATCTTATAGAATTTTCAATACCTATTGTTTTTGGAACGAAGTTCCTTATCGCGCGTTGTGAAAGGGGGCTAGACGGAAAAAATTCTTACGAAAAGTTGTCACGACACTTTTTGCTATAGTAAGCTATTGTAAGCTGTGCGGCGTCGCATGTTTCTCTGTCTGTCTGTCTGTCTCTCTCTCTCTCTCTCTTATAGAGAGAGAGAGACAACTTAATTTGTTATATTTGTTAATAATAAGTTTATATAACACTAGCGGCCCCGGCAGACGTTGTCCTGCCTTTAAAAAATAAAATTCTAGAACCCGATCCCAGAACCACCTACCGGTTCTAATTGCGAATCTAAACCATCCAGGTACCCACTCAAACACACAAAAACAAAATCACCAAAACCGCTCCAGGTGCTTAGGAGGATTCCAGAACCCGATCGCAGCGCCACCTACCGGTTCTAATTGTGAATCTAAAAGAGTAATATATTTTTTTTTTATTCTAAGTCATGACAAAATGAGATTAAAAATCTTGCCAAAAAATTAAATTTTATAATTAACAAATAAAAAATAGGGGTTGATCGTAGAGGGGTGAAAATTTAGGGTTGTATGTATTTTTGTATGTTGTATCATAAAAAAATAGAAATTAAAGATTTTGTCTAAAAAATAAAAATAAAAATTTAGGGGTGGACTACCCCTAACATTTAGGGGGATGAAAAATAGATGTTGGCCGATTCTCATAGATACCGGATAAGCACAAAAAATTTCATCAAAATCGGTCAAGCCGTTTCGGAGGAGTATGGCAACGAAAACTGTGACACGAGAATTTTATATATTAGATTATATTTGTTAATAATAAAAAAAATATTATTATAACTTAAAAAAAATAAAATTTAATTACAATTCCTTCACTAATTAATCGAAAGGAACTTCGTTCCATCCGGGTGTCCCTTGACACCTCTCAAGTTTTTTTTTTTTCATTTCTTCTATGATTGTGTTATGTGCTATTGCCAAACACATACCCCAAGATGGCGATCAACTCGCAAATCATAGGACTAAAAACAGAAACAATGACAAAGCCGTAATAATGCAGTCACGTAGAAAAACTATTGCAAATCCACGAAAGCAGGTGCAACGTGGGGGACGGATATCGTTTTCCAAACCGAAAGTACCGACATATCTCAAGATGGCGTCCCGACGTGACTAGCCTGCCCGATTCAAAAGTGCTCCCCATCTTCGGTTTCAGTTTTAGATAAAGACTTCCTGTTATTGCCGGATTAAGATACGATCGGCGTTTTAAGTTTTCCGAATATCGGGGGTTTGGGGGTAGTAGGGGGTTTCTTCGGCGACTTTAAATAAGAGACAGATGTATATAGCGGTTTGTGTTTTGTGATTTATGGTATTAGTCCATGTGTACTTATTACATACATACATACATACATAGCTTCACGCCAGTTCCCTTGCGGGGTAGGCACGAACAACAGAACGCCATTCAGGCTTATTCTTACACACCTCACTCGCTTCTTTGACATTCATAGCTCTTCTCATGCACGCTCGTCTGTTCTTAAGGCTCCTGACATCACCTTCTGCTAGTATACGATCAATTTGATCATGGAAGGTGTGTCGTAGCCTTCCACGACTTCTGCATCCATCCACTTTTGCATTGTATATCTGTTTAGTCATTCTTTCATCATGCCCGAACCACCGGAGCATTCCTTTCCTTACCTTCACCCCGACACTCTCTTTCTTGTGTACTTATTATGTGTACATATGCGGCCAGGTGGCCTGCCATAAGAGACGACAAAACAACCCACAGCCAGGTGGTAGGGCATTTGCCCGACTGGATGGCTGCCACCCCTGGTCTAGAGTATGCCGTCATAGCAACCTTGAGTTGTGTTCCGGCATTAGTGGCCAGATTCCAGCCTTATGTAAGAGTCCAGCAGCACATTGGTAGCACCTTTATGTTGTGTTGCAAATGTTTATAGGCGACAGTAACCATTTTCCATCACAGTTGGGCCCTCAGCCTGTCTGCTGTACTCCAGCAATAAGAAGTTATCACTTCCTAAAAGGACTGAGAGGAGTAAGAAAACTGGATGATTCAAAAGACTAAGCTGACTAAAATTACCAAAATGGGAAATCACAAAAAAACGTATCTCACTTTTTGGGATAACCTTTACATAAATCTATCCCATTATCCGGGATAAAAAGTATCCCTTGTCCACTCTCGGTATTAAAATTACATATATACCAAATTTCAGCTAAATCGCTCTAGTAGTTTTTCCGTAAAAGCATAACAATCAGAGGAACAAATATATTTTTATTCCGGAAACTGTCCCATTTTTCGGGATAAAAAGTATCCTATGTTCATCCTCGACATTGAAAATATATATTGTACTAAGTTTCAGCCAAATCGGTCCAGTAGTTTTTCCGTGGTCACTGAACAGACAGACGTAACGAAGCAGTTTACCCTCCCATAAGAAGTTATCACTTCAAAAAAGTTCTAAAGAATCGTTATACCTACGCCTTAAACATTTTTTTCATATCTACCTACATAACTTTCATCTCTGTACTCAATCGTTGCGTACTCTCTAAATTGACAGCCTATAAATTAAGGCAGAGCTTTTAAAAGCGCTCCATGATGCCTCTAAACTCGACACTTTCACGTTAAATAGGCCATTCTGAGTCGGGATTTGGGTAAGCCGCCTGTTCTCGGCCTCTTTATATCTCCATTCTCCAAAATGCCTGCTCGTTTCGGTTCAGTTTTATTACAACCCCCTATTTTAAAGTCAGGACACGCTTCCTGTCGCCGACTATGATCTAACGATTCAACCGTTTTACCCTCTTTCTAATGGATTTCTGACCGCAACATTTTAAATTTACTGTTATTCAAATTCCTGTATTGTGCTGTATGTATAAACATGTCAGCATTTGTCCGCGGTTTAACAAAACCGCTTTAATCTATATTTTAGCAGTTACTTCAGGTCTTTTTCTGTCCATCGGGAACACTACATCTTCTCTGGATATAAGGTACCTAGATGCTACTACATGTCGTCATGGTAACGTCATGTTAGCAAATTGCAAAGAAATACAACTGCAGTTCCATCTGTTTGGCGTTATTTTCTATACGTCAGGAGGAGTACTTATTTTAAATTTATTGATGCTCAAAACAAAATTACAACCAAAGAAGTTATCTATATATTAATACGTAAAGCAAAAACTTTGTAACAGAAGTAGAAGTAGAAGCGACGAATGTTAATATTTTTTTTTAAATTATGCATAAAAATATAAAAAAAAAAAAAAAAACATTACACACACTACCATGTATTTGACACACACACGCATATATAGTCTTTTGTTTATTGTTAAAGTCAAATTAACTGTGTAGCTTTGGCGAAATCTGTGATTATAGAAGTACAGTTTTTTTTTATTGGAGGAGTTCAGCAGACAGGCAGACGGCCCACTCGATGCAAAGCGGTTACCATCGCCTATGGACATTTCCAACACCAAAGGTGCTACAAATGCGCTGCTGCTCTCTTAAGTGAGTCTGGAACCTGGTCACTAATGCCGGAACACAACTCCAGGTTGTTATGGCGGCATACTCTAGACCAGGGGTGGTCGCCATCCAGTCGGGCAAATGCCCTACCACCTGGCTGTGGGTTGTTTAGTCGCCTCTCAGGAAATTGTATTCTTTCTCCGTTCCTTCACGGATAGACAGTTTTTGACAACAAATGATTGTGGTCGAATTTCGACCACGGGCGACCACTGTAATACTAAATTAATAATATAACAATCTGGATTGAAATTCAAAACAGATGCATACAGAATAAACATAATACTGAATAAGTGTAAACACTTATATGTATATCTGGTAAACATTATTTAAGAATATTTGGAAAGATTGAAAGTTATGCCCTTTTCTTTGCTGACGACGATGTGTTTATAATAAAAAATAATAGTTAAAAAAAACTAAAAAAATACGCTTTTATAGAAAATCCAACGAAAAAATATAAATTAAATTTTAATAAATTTGAATTAAAAATAGTGTAATAAAAAATGATTTTGTTGTAAAAAAGCATGGAAACTTTGAAAAAAGAATTAAATACACTCTTATGATAAAATGGAACGTTATGTAAAAATAAGCTTTTTTAAATACAAGCTTTTGAGATCCTGCATATCATGTAGCAGCAGAGTGCTAGCCAAGACAAGTAAAACGAGCCCAAACACGACGGGTCTATCTTGTTTAGGACAGGAGTTCCTATGGCCACCTTCCGACTCCATCATCAGATCAGCTCCATGGTACCATATTATTGCATTGTCACGCGATATACACATACGTGCAAAATTTCAGCTCAATCGGAAACCGGGAAGTCGATCAAAATTAACTTGAAAGATTCCGTTACATACTAACATACGTATGAAGCTAATAAAAGCGTATTAAATATTAAAGATGATCAGTTGAGTATCTAAGGCTTGAAACCTTAACAAACAAACTCACATTTCGCATTTATATTAGTTAGGATTACAGAATACATACCAATAAAGACATATTTATAACTACACCATTGAAAGACCATGAAAACTATTATATCGTTAATTTAATCTGAAATATGTACTTTCTTTATTACTATTTACGACTATATTTAACTACTAACTTAAACATGTATCTGTAAGCATCTAAAAGAAAACGAAACTGACATTAAATGACCAAGATTGGTATTCAATCATTCTGACACCCGTGACAAAACTAGTATTAATGCTAGTATTTAGTAAAGATAAAGTTGTACCTGTAATTACATAACCGGCAAGAAAATGCAACATGATAAATAAGAAGCCGTGCGTTCCAGACGTGAGTTTTATAAAGCGAGCCTCAAGTGCATTTCTCAGTCAGGGGACAGGTTCTTCGACACCAGGCATTCCGGATCGGTGGACAGCTTTCTCAACTACAAAACGTAATTAATGCCCTAATTAAACCGATCCAAACTCAACCTTGGCAGTGCTACTTTAAGCTATATAATAGAAAGAAAACGGACCCATGAGTAGTACCTTGCATTACCATAACGGGTACAAGTTTTTCAATGACACAAACGTGACAACCACTGGAATATCACTCAATAAAATGACTTTTATTTCGATTCTACAACAGATCAATGTCCCGTAACTTTTTTAATCGGGTTTGCATGGCTTTCTTTTATGGTACACATGGTCGAAGGCTTAAGTGATTTCTGCGTTACTTAACCGCTATCAAAATTGAATTTTATGGTTTTAATGACTGGGTTTATTTTTGTATGATCGTTTGTATTTGAGATTCTCTGTAGTTTTGTTTGTTGAGCGTCAATTAGCGTTGCTGAAGGACCGGTTTGTCATACACAGTCTTGGAACGATTTATATTACTACCAGAATCAGTGTCAGGCTTCTATACTTTTGAAAGATGGCTATAGTTTGAGCTTATTTTAATCAAGATTTGACCAATAAAAGTATTCTCTCGCCGAAGAACTATTTAACACATTTAAGAGCGCTTATTATGCATTTTATTGCACTATATTTATGTTCCTATGATAGTAAAACTTATGATCAACATGTTCAATGAATGCCATTATCAGATAGATTAAATCTGATTAAATTAACCATGATTTGGTCGGCATTTTATTTTTATTATAATGAGATAACATCTTAAAGCTTTAAAAAATCAGGAAGTACAGTGGAACACACTTAGGTAGATCATGTCTAAGGTGAAATAGGTGAAATAGAACAGTTACAAGTTATTTTGCTCCGTTTGCATATATAAATTCTTCATGCGTTTAATTTTCCAGTTAAAAATGTATCAGACAAATTAATTAAAATTCCTCATAGACAACAACATACGCTTTTGGACATTCATGTAGATAATCTTCAGTGACCCAAAAGGTGTTGTGGATCTTTGACCGATGTTAAGATAGAGACAGTACGACGAAGTGTAAACTTATGTAGGAGTTTTAAAATGTTGAGGTGTTTATTAGTAATAAATGGTTATGGCGTAGAGACGGAGGGCCGCCATCTATCGTAATAAATTTTTATCGATGTCAATCCGTTGGAACCAGTCAGACCAACCAGGTAGCCTGTTACGGAGTGACAAGGTGTTATCAAGTATAGTGTAGTAGTATGAATTGAACAGTCTTTAACAAACTATATAATTTATCTATACTATAATAAATCTGTAAATGGTTCGATGTTGTACAATGCGTTTAAAAATGTAAAAAGAAATAAGGAGACTAATTTGGACCAGCAGATTCAGAAAATACAAGTTTTAGAATTATTCTTTCTGTTTACCTGTCTGTTAGAGAATAACATGAAAAATACTAAGCAGATTTAAAAGAAACTCCACATAGTGCTGGCTTATAACCCGAGTTATCACTTAGGATACATTTTATCCCAATAAAGGACGTCGTTTCCATCAAATAAACGAATTAGCAAAATAGATGACACTGCAATCGCGTTTTTACTATTCACTAATAAATACCTACGTTGTCATAAACAAAATGTCATTCGTTACATTACTTCAAATCAGGTTGGCTTCGACTCGCCTCTATATTTTGCTGGGCAGTTGTATAGACTATATAGATTTATTTTCTTTGTTATTATAGGGAATTTAAAACAGAAACAGTAAATTAAGTTTTTATGTAAGTGACATAAAACTAATAACAAGCGCTTTTGACGCGGTGATAACTTTAGTACTATAATAAATCTGTAAATGGTTCGAGTTTGTACAATGCGTTTAAAAATGTTAAAATATCAGGGATTTTATTTAAATATTTTTTGACTGTTTGTCTGTCTGTTAAAAAATAACATGAAAACTACTAAACGGATTTAAAAGAAACTCGACATAGTGCTGGCTTATAAGCCGAGTTAACACTTAGGATATATATTATCCCGACAAATGAAGTCGTTTCCTTAGAATAGACGTATTAACAAAACAGATGGAGCTGCAATCGCGTTTTTTCAATTCACTGACAAATACCTACGTTATTACAAACATCTTGTCATTTGTTACTTCAAATCAGGTTGGCTTCGACTCGCCTCTGTTTTGCTGAGCAGTTGTGTAGACTGTAATATATTGACTTAGTCTCTTTGTTATTATTATATGTAAAAAACTGAATTAAGTTTTTGTGTAAGTAAAACAAAACTACTACTACTTTATACCATTTGCCCTTTATTAATACTAATATATATAAGTAATGTGGACACTTAATTTCATCCACATATTTTTACTATTATAAACTGTTTTATGGATGTTAATAAATATTAGACTGTCGAGTATAAACCACAAAACTAATAGTAGTCAATTAAGAAATAGAAATTGATTAAGTTTAGAAAGTTGGATTTAACTATATACATGTTATCTGTTATTCGGGATTGTGTTAAAACGGGCAGTGACCTTTGAGCAAACTACGGGGTATTCAAATTTTTTAATTAAGCTTTTTCGCAAATCTTACTAGGTTTTGATATCTTCTTTCTCTTTATTTCGCCTTGTTTGATTTGAAATATAACGCGGTACGAAGCGTCTTATAGAAGTATACGTAGTGCAATAAAAATGTTTTCTGTAGATTCTAAAGTTTGCCAGGGCATTTGATCGACTGGATGGTTACTACCCCTGGTCTTGAGTATGCCGCCACAATATTTTTTTGTGTTCTGGCATTAGTAGTCAGGTTTCAGTTTCTCCTTCAAGGCCGGCAGTATACTGGCTGCTCCTCTGGTGTTGCTAGTTTACATCCGTACATTTATCCGTGCAGGAACGGAGAGAGAATACAATTTCCTGCGTTGGGGCGGCCTGTCGTAAGAGGCGACTTAACCACCCACAGCCAGGTGGTAGGGCATTTGCCCGACTGGATGGCTACCACCCCTGGTCTAAAGTATGTCGCCATAACAACCTTGAGTTGTGTTCCGGCATTAGTGACTAGGTTCCAGGCTCCCTTAAGAGAGCAGCAGCGCATTTGTAGCAACTTTGGTGTTGCAAATGTCCATAGGCGATGGTAACCGCTTTCCATCACAGTTGGGTCATCAGCCTGTCTGTTGTGCTTCAGCAATAAAAATGTAACATTTAGGGGTGTAACGGCTCTATAATTGTTGTAATTAATATAAATTAATTCTTCTAAGTACATTGCAGACATTGCAAGTCATCTCTCGGTGTGCGTAGCTAATAGTTCCATTATTATAATAAATCTACTCTGTTGTTATAGTTTTAATTACAGTGTAAACTCTATATAACGACACCGAAGTGACTGTGTATATGGTAGCGTTATAGGGAGTTGTCGTTAAATGGGGAGAGTCTGATATTTTTGTCTGACGTCTTTTGCTGCACCATTAATTTTGTTGTATTTTTTACTTATTTTATTTATATTTTGCGATGTTGAATCATCTTGGTGATAAAGGAGGTATTTAGAAATTTCGGCATTCATGATGCCGACAATCAAGTTTATTATGGGCTAAGATAATAAGCAACAAAAGAACGTACACAAGCTGCGCAGCTTTTACTAATTTTGGCACCTTAAAAGGTACTGTTTATTACTTAATAGTTGTCGTTATTGGGAGTGGGTGTAATGCTATATAAAGCGTATCATTGTACGGAAAACAAGCTAAACCAAACAAAGTCAAATGATTTCGACGCTTAAGGGAGTTTGTCGTTATATCGAGTGACGTTACATGGAGTTTAGACTGAATTTGAGTCTCACATCTCACCACAGTAATGTCATAGAACGTTTTCCGTCTGCCTGAGAATCAGACTCTCTCTCTTTTCTTTCACCATATCCCAATTACTTGGGGTCGGCACACGACGACGGTCTTTTCCTTCCACACTCTTCTATTCTGACATACCTCTTCTGTCACACCGCATATCATCATGTCATCCTTCACACAATCCATCCATCTTTTTTTTGGTCTACCTTTAAATTTGCACCCATCGATCTTGTAGTATAACATTCTTTTTGTCACGTGACTTTCATCCCTCCTCATTATATCGCGGGCTTCAAGCCAGAGGGGCGTATAAGCAATAGCCCAACTTTTCAGGAGATACAAAAAACTTAATAAGTTTCTTTTCAATGTATCTCTATAACTGAAAATTTGCATGTGTCTATGAAAGTACTTTCTTGATTACGTGAAATGCTCTTTTTTTTTGTAAGTATTTCAGAACTCGCAATATTGCAAGTACGTCTATTTGGCTCGACAATTTTAGGAAAATCTTATGTCATTCCTTTTCAGAAAATGCTTTTATCGGATGGACGTATAATACAAAACTTTTGTATGCAATGAAATATTTAAAAAAAACATCTGAACTTAATACAAGTATCGTAAAATGTCATTAATAAATATTTTTTCTTTAATGAAATGCAGTATATCTACCATTTTTGAAGATTATACGTCCAACTGGTTTGTCAAAAATATAAAATTAGTTTCGTTCCAAGACAGATGTAAAGACTATTTAAGGTTAATTTCGATGGTAGTGAAATAAAATAGGACACTCAAAAATTGTTTAAAATATTATTATTTAAAAAGGAACTTGTTTAACAAATAAACTTTTAAAAACAAACAAAAACTTAGCATAATTAACACTTTAGTACTTCAATGATAATTATTATTGTTTCTTTGGTCCCAATTAGCATTCGCAAATTGCAGAGATCTTCATAATCTTAAAGCTTAGTATAGTATTACAATTGAGTATTAAAGAAAAGTAGTTTACGTAAATAGCATAAACTGCAATAAAAATATCTAAGATGAAAAACATGGATGACGCATTACAGCTTAGCTGCACTTAGTAAGTACTTTTCCTTTAGTTACATGCAATGCAATTAAAATTTAGGGCAGGTACAAGCAAGCGACTTAATCAATTTAGATCCAACCTTGAGCAAGCAAAGGTAAGAAGTTCAAACATCTAAGTAGGTACCTATCAAATGTACTTATTAATTCGTTTTCCCTGACCGACGTCTTAAATAGGAGGCTCGTGTTGCAGATAATTCCAATTCGTCATCATCTTGACGAGGCTTAGTCTGAGACAACGATCCTAAAACAGACTGAACAGGTAGATTTTTGTAATAGTAGTGATGATTCTTGGGTGTCGTCCCATCCTGACACAGTGCCATCAGGTCTATGTGCTTTACTTGTTTTATTAAAATTTGTCCAGGGTACAGTTTTGTAATATGCGAATTACGTTCCGATCTTGTCACTTTCTCCTTTAATTTTACCTCTTTGAATTCTTCCCAGTAATTAAATTTAAAAAAAAACGAATGTGGAATGTCTTTGTCAAATCGTAACCATCTTACGTTAGCCCATTTCAAAACAGTTCCATCGATGGCTTTCATTGTATTTGGAATAATAGTACTTCGCAGTGCTTTGAAATCCAAAAAATCTGTATGTTCCATAACTTTAACTTTATATGGATTGTCTTTACGGGCTAGTCGTATGACATTTTGCCAGTCATCAGGGGTGTAGATTTTGGCATACTCAGAAGCTCGTTCAATTGTCGAGTGCATATTGTCGCACTCCATGTAGGTGTGTCCGGGTTCAAGAAATTTATAGTCAATAACTCTAATATTATCATTGTCAGGTGATGTAATGATGTAATTGAGCATAGCTACAAGCACAGAATTTCTATTCTGCCCTGGACAGCAGTCAGAATATAATATTAGGTGATGGTCGTTGGAGAGATTTGAGATGTAATTATAGAGACATGTTGATACTTCGTTTGATCCGCGGTTGCCTTCATATTCCGGCCAAAAATAACAATAACCTTGTTTAGTCACTGCATTGTGAATAGTGAAATTCATGTTACCTAACTTCCGTTTATAAAGCACAGGCTTTCCTAAAACTAAAGGACAATATAGCACTGTTTGAAAGTCAAAAGTACAAACATGCAAGCGACTATCTTCTATTGCTTTAATTTTGTCCGATTTTTTTTCTTCCTGTGCATAGTATTTTCTGTTAACATGCTCTTCGTATTCTTCCTGTTTCTCCTTTTGTTCTTCTTCAGTTAATTGCTCATATTTGTTACACCAACACTGGTCCTTTCTTGGTTTGTGGAAACCTATATTCTTCTCTAAAATGAGTTCTTTATACGAAGTTTTTCCAATGGGTTTCTTTTGATTCTCCAAACAATGCTGCTTATATAATTCATACATTTTTTCTTTGTTAAGAATTGTTTCCAAGTAAATCTTTTTTGTATCTTTACGGCACCAATGAGAAGGCACTTTTGGAAATGAATCTATGTGATCATGAGCGAACTTCATGTTGTTTTCGTCAAATTTGTTGGACGGTGTGTGATGGCCTCTTTTGTCAGGAGAAGGAATATTACCTACTCCTCGGCGCGCCTTCTTTAAAGCAGTACGGACCATCTTGTCACTGATATCCAGTGTACGAAGAAAAAAAGGTTGACATACGTTTATCGCCTGCGAATTAACCTTGAAACTGTAATTCAATGTAAATTTCCTTCTCGAATTGGTCACACGTGATACTGTTGCTTCAGTTGAAAACACGTTAGATACTATAAAATCCCTTTGCCTTTCAATACTACCCAAACCCCAAAATGACAAATGAATATTTTGTCTTATAGTATTATCAATTTTTGTATGACAAGCTCGTTGACACTTACAATTTTCAGTGCTACACATTTTTGACGGTACATTCTTTCCTTGACTTGATATATATGTTTCACCGCTATTTTTCTTCGTTTTTCTAATGTTTTTATTCCAATTTTCCGGTATTTTTCTTTTGCATCTTTTCACTTCTTGACCATCAAGGTTACTTTCAAGTGTGGGCGATTCTTCTACTTGTAAATTAATAATGCTGCCTGGTGGTACAATTTGAACCAAAGATGAGGTCATAACAGGTGACGTTGGTGAGCACTGATTTTCCTCTTCTTCAGGTTGGTAATTAGGGTCTGCTACAGAGTCATCGCTGTCATCAATGGAAGTTAGCAGATCCTCGATTAGTGGGTTTCCATAAGTTTCTGTAATGCTAGGGCTTCCTATTGAGTGTATGGATGCTATTGGTGTAAAAATCGGTGTAAGTGGTTTTTCAATTGATGGAACAGATGATTCTAGTAGTTCGAAATCCTTGTTTATCCTAAATACTGACAATGGTGATTTATTGGAATATATTGGAATAGTATCATACTCATCACCGATAAAGCCTAAATTTTCCATTTCGGCTATTGTCACTCGTTGTTCTGTTGTAAGTGGCGATTCTCTTTGTACCTCTGTATGTGAAACAGTCATTGGTGATCCCATACGTGACGAATGCTCGGAATGCAAAATCTCTATTTGCTCTTCAACCGAGATTGGTGAGTCGTCATGATTTGATTGAGTCCCTAGAAAAGAATAAGCCATGTGTAATAATTATTTACCTACGACCTACGAACGACGAACGGTCGCGGGTTCGAATCCAACCATTGTACTTTCGTAGTTAACTCACACTAACAAACTAAGGCTTGTGTAAGCCTACCTATTAGTACTGCAAGTGTCTATTAGTATCTCTTATATTGAATTCCTACCGACTACATCGTATGTAGTACGTACCTATACTATATTCACGTTAAGATTGCAGTGAGTCATCAGTACAAATGTCAAAATTGGACAATGACGCTTAAGCTGTATTCACATTTATCATTTGAAATAAGCCATTCAAGCAGTGCGGACGTGTTTTTGTAAATTTTGACATTTACACTGATGACTCACTGCAATCTTAACGCGAATATTATATAATAATAATATAACTATAGCTATAACCGCCTAAACAGCTCAACGGTTCTGCCTAAGTATCTTACCTAAAGCACAACAACTAACATCCACAATATCATACCAACTTACTTGTTATCATAATTATTATTAAAATAATACTCACCATGTAACGCTAAACGAAGAATATTTTTGCTCCTATTCATCGTTGTGTCCGATTTCTATCACTATGTTCCGCCTGTCCACTCTATACGGCCGACTATTGAATACTGCGAGTGCGCGGGTGGAGAGAGAGTGGCGCGAAATCAATGGTCGTATGCGCATACGTCTTTTTGGCATGACATTTTTTTGGTAATAAAAACAAATTCAAAAGTCGTATGTACATACGTCAATATGGCACGACATTATATTGGTAGGTCATATAGAAATCGATAGTCGTAGGTACGTACGTCTTTGTGGTTCGATACACAATTCGTCATTCATGGTTACGACTACGGTACGTCTTTCTGGCATGAAAATAATATCTGACTTCAGTTATACGTCTAAAAGTATTTTATTAATATCTTCCAAAGTAATTTAGCTACTATTAAGAAAAAAACAGAGGTGATGTATCGATAAACATATAAATGATAGACGTAATAAAAAAAAAAACGCCTTTTTGTTTATACGCCCCTCTGGCTTGAAGCCCGCGATATGTCCATACCAACTTAATCTTCTTCCTCTCAATTTTTCTGTCACAGGTGCAACTTTCAAAGATCCCCTTGTGTACTCATTTCTCACCTTATCCATTCTTGTAACACCTGAGAATCAGACTATAAATCCGTACGTATTATAGTTTTCACTATCAAATCAATTATGCTCCTCTATTGCATAAAATCGAAAAACCACACATAAATTCATATTTTATAGTGCAACGATTCGTACGAATTGGCGGTCCATCAGAGCAAGCCGGTCGAGGGTCGTAAAACGGTATATGCTTCGTATTTAACTTCAATTAAAATACAAGTTTCGATGTAAAAAGCCGATGGATCTGAATCGTTAAAATATTTTATATGACGCGAGTCGAATCAATTTGCAGGTTCGTTATTAATTGGCTTCTAAAATATAATGGGTTTTGGAATTAACTGCGGTTATAGGTTAAGAGGAAGCTAGCAACTGAAAATATTTGATACTCCCGTAAGACGTTGTCCTGTCCTGATAAAATAAAAATCTAGGACTCGATTCTAGTGCCTCCTACCAAGAGGTTTAAATTCCAATTGTATTTTTTTATTTTATTATAATTATCTCTACGGACTCGAGTTCCGTACCCTTTTTTAATGCTTAATTTCGATGAAAAATTTGAGACTCTGTACACGCTTATTGTTTGTTTTTGTTAGTGTATGTGACATTATATGTAGTAATTTTTCTGTTTTGGTGTACCTTAAGAATAACTTATTATATTAATTTATTCTAATTTTAATACTAAACTTATACTAATGTAGAGTGTATCTGTTACATGTGCAGTGTTGGCCTTATATCTATACTTATATATAGTCGTATCTAGTGCCATGTGTGTTGTTTTTTTTCTTTTCTGTGCCTGGGTTATTAATTTTTAGGCTCTTTGTGTGTCTTGGTTTGTTTGTGGAGTGTGCGTGTAATGCAATGCGATGGTAGTGCGCGTAGGTTTAAGTATGTGTATTTCTAAACTATCCGACGACTTACTTAAACACACAAAAAATAATCATCCAAATCGATAAAGTCGTTCTGAAGTTATACGCATACATACAATTCTACGATTCATTTTTATTTATATATTCTAGAGGATTCCACTTGCCTTTCCTGGTACAGTAGAACCTCTTTAAGTCGAACCTCGACAAGTCGCAAACATCCCAAACTCAAAAAAAAATCTGTTCCCTTCCCTTCAACCCCAAAACCTTCATTGCTCGAAATCTGAACGCTCTACAAGTCTATAAAGTCGAAATAATTAAAGACTCCCTATAAGCAAATTCAGTGCTTATTTTCCCTCTATAACTTGAAAAAATTAATTGAACACAAGAGGTTCAATTAACTTTTGTATCCTTTGTATCACGTTCAATTAATTTTTGTACCTTTTGTAACCTCTTGTATCACGAACATTGCACTATTTGATTTTACAACTTTTACAACTCGATTATTTGAATAAATCTTAACCCCTACAAGTCGAATGATTCCTTACAAAATTCGCTTAATTCGAAATCCTCCATATATCGAAAACTCTATAACTCGAATTATTTGGTGTCTCCCTTCAAGTTCGACTTAAAGAGGTTCTACTATATATAGCAGACATAATTTTTGCGATGAATATGTAATCATTTATTATCCGTGCAGGAACGGACAAAGAATACAATTTCCTGCGGCCGGGCGGCCTGTCGTAAGAGGCGACTAAACAACCCACAGCCAGGTGGTAGGGCATTTGCCCAACTGGATGGCTACCACCCCTGGTCTAGAGCATGCCGCCATAACAACTTTGAGTTGTATTCCGGCATTAGTGACCAGGTTTCAGACTCACTTAAGAGAGCAGCAGCGCATTTATAGCACCTTTGATGTTGTAAATGTCCATAGGCGATGGTAACCGCTTTCCATCCAGTGGGCCGTCTGGCTGTCTGCTGAACTACAGCAATAAAAAAAAATTAAAAAAAAAAATCATCTCCTTTATAGAAAGTTATATTTTTATGTCACAAAAAATGAAGGAACTCCTAATAAATACATACATACATACATACATACATAACTTCCCGCGAGTTCCCTTGCGGGGTAGGCACGAACAACGGAGCGCCATTTAGGCTTATTCTTACACACCTCTCTACATGACTCTTGTCATGCACGCTCGTCTGTTCTTAAGGCTCCCGACATCACCTTCTGCTAGTACACGATCAATTTGCTCATGGAAGGTGTGTCGTGGCCTTCCACGACTTCTGCATTGTATATCTGTTTATTCATTCTTTCATCATGCATTCTTTCCACATGCCCGAACCCGAACCCTAATAAATAGTAAACAAAAAATCCTTATATTATAAGTGTGAATCAGTTAAAATATTAAGATTTTGAAAATAGCATTTAAAATTAACGTCTAATACTGACAACCTTTTCTTTTTCGTTTTGTCCAGGGGAAATCCGATTGAGGATTAAACCGCGACAAGGGCAGAACCTTGGGGGGATAATTCGCGACCTAGTGTGGGATTCGCCAGATCGGCGGTGGCACTAGCATGCCCAGTCAAAACTGGTGCCGTGCTATTGCTACTCCCCAGTTAGGGATGGATACCCACTAAAACACTGGGTGTTCCGTCTTTCGCCTTATGCCAGGGCTACGGGTATATGGCCTAGCCACTCCCCAGTCTTGGCAGGCGTGGGTCTTGCAAGGCCACTTCCACTGCCGGGGGGATTTTCTTTTAATCCCCCGGCAAAAAGGTAAGTTCAATTACTCCACCACATTCCGCATCATGTGCAATGAGGCTTCAGCTCCTGGCAGCCTGGCTTCCCCGCAGAAGCGTGCTCGTCGCGATCCCCGCTGGCCCAGAGGGCCACAATTCTGACCAGGATTCACCCGAGTGCAGTGCACGATAGGGCGTCCCCCGCAGGCGACGCTCACCGATGCGCCCCCGTCGGTGTGGATTCTCGCGCATGCGGCGAAGGGGGCCGCCACCCTTCACGCAGCGCCAAACCTGGCGGGTCGAGAGGAGCAGAGTGCCGTATAGGCACGTGGAATGTGAGAGGTGGAATGAAAGATAAGATGGACGAAATGATTGATATAATGAATGAGAGAAGCCTGGATGCCTTATGTCTGACAGAGACAAAGCGGAAGGGGTGCGACGTCGATGACCTCCCCGGTGGCATGCTTGCTCTGTGGTCCGGCGTGGACCTGGACGAGCGTGCAAGTGGGGGGGTAGGCGTCTTACTCTCATCCCGCTTTGTGTCTGGAGTAAAAGCTTATTGTCTGGTGAACCCGAGACTTCTCTGGGTCCGCCTAAAACTGGGGATCACGCGAGTTTTTCTGGTCGCAGCTTATGCTCCCGTAAGCTCAGCGGATCCCCAAGAACTCGAGAAGTTTTGGGAGTCTGTAAGAGAAATTCTGGATCTGGCTGAAGGGAACGAAAGACTAATTATGTGTGGTGATCTTAATGGCTGGGTGGGGACCAAACGAGACGGCCTTGAGGCTATCCTTGGACCCTATGGTGACAAGAGAGTGAACGATGCTGGTAGGCCAATCATAGACGTATGCATGGAAAGAAACTTGCTTGTGTCGAACACCCTATTCCATCATAAGGATGTTCACATGTATACATGGAGAATGAATGATCAGAAAAGTATGATTGATCTGATTTTAATTGATAGTCGCCTCCGAAACACAATAATGGATACAAGAGCCTACAGAGGCCCCACTCTTGAAACGGACCACTACCTGGTGATAAGCCGGTTTGTGGGCCTTTTCAAGAAGTGGAGACACTGGCGAGTGCGTACCAATTTCGGGGAGCTTGAAAGAATAAAGTGTGAAAAATTGGAAGATGTTAGTGTAAGGAGTATGTATGCGCGCCTAGTCGAAGAAAGGCTTGCAAAAGCGGACTTCTCCGACTTAGATGTGGATAATGACTGGGATAGTATGAAAGAAAGTATAGTGGAAAGCGCAAAAGAAGCATGTGGATGCGCGAAGAGGCACATAACAACGAAAGGTGATGAATGGTGGGACGCGGATGTTAAATCCAGCGTAGAGAGAAAGAGAAAAGCCTGGCTGGATTATGTTGCTTCCTTGCAACAGAATGACAGTATGAAAGAGATGAAGAAAGAAATTTATCGCCTCTGCAAGAATGAAACCAAAGCTTTAGTGAAAGAGAAGCGTGAAAGAATAAAATTGAAAGAAGAAGAGAAGCTGACGGAGAACTTCGAGGCGAATACCAAACTCTTTTGGAGAGAGGTTAAGAAGTCTCGGGGTTGTTCGTCAGCTTCCAGAATGGAAAGAATAAAATCTAAAGCAGGGGACGTTCTTGCTAACCCACAAGAGGTATTAGCGCGATGGAGTGAATATTTTAGAGAAATGTATGATAATATCCCGGATGCTGGCACCACGACTGAGTCTGTGACCGACTCCGAGGAGTCAGCATCCGAGATCACTTTGGAAGAGATCGAATGGTCGATAAGAAGTCTGAAAAATGGAAAGGCAGTAGGAATCGATAGTGTGTCTGCTGAGATGATCAAATATGGTGGAACCTGCGTCCGGGACGCTTTCCTGTTCTTATGCAACTTGTGCTGGAGGACGGGAAAGGTTCCCAAGGACTGGAGGCGCGCTGTCATCGTGCCCTTGTATAAAGGCAAGGGGTCACGTATGGAGTGCGCCAGCTACAGGGCCATCAGTTTGATCAGCACAGCATCTAAAGTGTATGCGAAGATTATTGAAAAGAGAATGAGAGTTGTATCCGATGGATTACTGTGGGATGCACAAGGTGGTTTCAGAAATGGAAGGGGATGTATGGATCAAGTTTTCTCTCTCCGCAATATCGTAGAGAAGCAGCTGGCTAT
This sequence comes from Dendrolimus kikuchii, assembly GCA_019925095.2. Lineage (NCBI taxonomy): Eukaryota > Metazoa > Arthropoda > Insecta > Lepidoptera > Lasiocampidae > Dendrolimus > Dendrolimus kikuchii. The sequence goes on along the minus strand of CM034404.1, from coordinate 21,887,133 downwards.
GGGCCGGAAGGTTTTCTGCGGTTTTGTGGATCTAGAGAAAGCATTTGACAGGGTTGTGCGGAAGGACCTCTGGGACATATTGCCCGGATATGGGATTAATGGCCAATTGATGCGTGCTGTGCAGTCCACTTACGAGGGCTGTATGGCATGCGTGCGAGTGGAAGGCAGCCTGTCGCCCTGGTTTGACGTCAATATTGGCGTCCGCCAGGGCTGCGTGCTGTCTGTCGGCTTTGCTGTTCATCCTATATCTGGACGATTGTCTCCAGAGAATAAGATTGATGGATGTTGGGGTGCGGATGAGTGATCTAGTTGTAAGCACCTTGCTTTATGCGGATGATGCCGTGCTTTTAGCCGAATCGCCATCAGAACTGCAAACACTAGTCACAATGATGAAAGATGACTGTCAGGCGAGAGGCTTACATTTGAATGCGAAGAAAACAAAGGTTATGGTGTTTGAAAGAGAAGAAACCAGAACGAATGCAAGGATAATGGTCGATGATGTTATGCTGGAGCAAGTGAATGAGTTTGTATATCTTGGATGTGCTTTTAGCAGGGATGGAAGGTACACCGCTGATATAGAAAGAAGAGTGAATTTGGGGAATAGTTTAAATGGAGCGTTAGGTAAACTTCTAGGCGCTAAGAACCTCAGCCAGAAGGCCCAGCTCGCCGTACACAACGCGGTGCTGGTACCTACGCTCACGTATGGAAGCGAGAGTTGGGTATGGAAGAAAGAGCATGAAAGTAGAGTAAACGCGGTCGAGATGCGAGCACTGCGCAAAATCTGCGGAGTGACGCTCGCGGACCGCGTTCGTAATACCGAAGTAAGAAAGAGAGTTGGTCTGAAAGAGAGTGTCGGGGTGAAGGTAAGGAAAGGAATGCTCCGGTGGTTCGGGCATGTGGAAAGAATGCATGATGAAAGAATGACTAAACAGATATACAATGCAAAAGTGGATGGATGTAGAAGTCGTGGAAGGCCACGACACACCTTCCATGATCAAATTGATCGTGTACTAGCAGAAGGTGATGTCAGGAGCCTTAAGAACAGACGAGCTTGCATGACAAGAGTTATGAATGTCAAAGAGGCAAGTGAGGTGTGTAAGAATAAGCCTAAATGGCACTCTGTTGTTCGTGCCTACCCCGCAAGGGAACTGGCGTGAAGTTATGTATGTATGTATGTATGTATATTTATCTATTTGGAGAAAGTTGATAAATTAAATCCTAAAAAAGCAAGAGTGGCCACTGTAGACGTATTTTATATATTTTTTTATTTTTTTATTATAGATAGGTTTGCGTTTGACCACGATCACGTCCAGTGCCGGACGATGATGCGGTCGAAGATGGAGCACGCTTACCTAGATAGTACCTATCACACGAGACTTGAAGATTCCCGGATTGTACTTTTCTGGAAACACGGACTCTGGTAGTGCATTCCATAATTCTGCCGTACGCAGAAGGAACGTGGAGGCGAAACGTTTAGTACACACTGGTAGCGTTTCCACTGTGAAACGATGGCGCAAACCAGAGCGTCTTGTGGTCCGAAGATGGAATGGTGTAGGGGGAATCAGGTCAAACAGTTCAACCGCACACTCTCCGAAATGAATCCTATAAAAAACCGACAGACTAGGCAACCCGGCGTCGATGCTCTAAGCTTTGAAGCCTTGTATTGACAAGCTGGTCGCTACCAATCAACCTCTTGGCTCTTCTCTCAATTGATATTTGATTGATTGATGATTGATTATATACCAATAGCTAAAATTTATGCGGGCAAAGCTCTTCTCTGGGATATGAAAGATTATTCACTGTAGATAATTTGCTCGTGTGAACTAAATGTGAGGAATTACGTCTTCTCCAATATACCGTCTATCAAAGACAATCTAGGAAAGATGAAGAGAAAAGCAAAGACTAATTCTGGAGAAGATAGCGATATAATAAAGTTCAGCTGGTTGTTTAAGTTATAATTCATGTATTGTTGATTCTTAATAAAGTTTATCGTCTATAATCATACCGGTCTCATACATATCAAACACGAATGATAGGCCATCAGCAGGAAGATTTAATAGCATCTCATTTATATCCATGTCGTGTAAGTTAATTTTGCAAAGTTTATTCTCCATAATGCAATTTGCTTCTAAAAAACAACTCATAAGCTCGTCATTTTTTTGCAGAAGTTTTTCTGTTGTTGATACTGCGGCATTATGCTTCTAAGAAACAACTCATAAGCTCGTCATCTTTTTGCAGAAGTTTTTCTGTTGTTGATACTGAGGCATTATGCTTCTAAGAAACAACTCATAAGCTCGTCATCTTTTTGCAGAAGTTTTTCTGTTGTTGATACTGCGGCATTATGCTTCTAAGAAAAAACTCATAACCTCGTCATCTTTTTGCAGAAGTTTTTCTGTTGTTGATACTGAGGCATTATGCTTCTAAGAAACAACTCATAAGCTCGTCATCTTTTTGCAGAAGTTTTTCTGTTGTTACTACTGAGGCATTATGCTTCTAAGAAACAACTCATAAGCTCGTCTTCTTTTTGCAGAAGTTTTTCTGTTGTTGATACTGAGGCATTATGGGCTGAAATCAGCTAGGATGAATGTTGAACTGCAAGATTGATATATGTACAAATATAAACATTGTTTAGGTCAATTATTTCGATTGATTATATGATCGGAATGGAATTAGTCACGCCGACATCTTCCGATCTATGTTCTTCTAAGGAGGGTGTTCGCGCTGCTTAATTTAAAATCCTGTCCTATCAAATTATTTCCACAACTACCCGCGATATCAAATCACCTTTTCCCAGCCGCTATCTTCCGTTCCTTACGACTATCCTGATCGTACTTACCGCTGTTCTAATACTGCTAGTCTTTACGAGATAGTCTGCTGTCGACCCTTGTACGACAACCTACACATCTTTCCTCCACCAATTGCCGATAAGTGCAGTTATACCGCGCCGAGTGTACAAATAATAATCGAAGGCCGCAAGAAGGAGACAAGCCAGAAGATTTGTTGCAAGGCTCACGACTTGGTAATCAGCACGCGTAGTTAGTGCAGCCCAGAGGCACGCAGGTTAGTCTCCTTTTTTTCCATACCAGCAATCCTACCACCGCCATTTGGATAAGCGTTCAGTCCCTAATACTGTTGGGACCTAATTAGTCCCTAATTAACAGTGTATTCTTGGTGAAATTTGTGATTATAGAAGTATAGTCTTTGACAACAGAACCTTAATAATGTTCAAACTTATACATACATACATAACTTCACGCCAGCTCCCTTGCGGGGTAGGCACGCGCAACAGAACGCCATTTAGGCTTATTCTTACAATCCTCACTTGCTTCTTTGACATTCATAACTCTTGTCATGCACGCTCGTCTGTTCTTAAGGCTCCTGACATCACCTTCTGCAAGTACACGATCAATTTGATCATGGAAGGTGTGTCGTGGCCTTCCACGACTTCTGCATCCATCCACTTTTGCATTTATTTAAATTATAAGTTTGAACAAAATTCGACCACTGGCCAATCAATAGTGATTTTTAATTACGAATAAATGAGATTATTAATAAACAATTAATTATCTTTGATGTTAAGTACTTTGAGATTTATCGTTTGGGATAAAGGAATTTATTGCGCGATGTGTATTTTATTAGCCATAATGTTGATGCAAATTGACAAGAAGTGTATAATTAATGTTAAAAGTGTAATAAATGTGGGCGCTTTGCGGGCCGCCAGGGCGACAACCTGACGAAGATAATTTATGGAACAAACAAAGGAGATTATTGAAATCTTCAAATTCATTTATTTCATTAAAATCTATCTATATATATAAAAATCAATTGCTGTTCGTTAGTCTCGCTAAAACTCGATAACAGCTGGACTGATTTAGCTAATTTTGGATTATTTGTGGAAGTCCAGGGATGGTTTAAAAGGTGAGTAGATATGAAAAAAATGCTTGAAATATAGTAAAAACAACAATTTCGCTTTCCCTTAGAAACTATTCCTACCTGTCAAACGTTTGATGTTCGTCCCGTCGTTCAGAAATCAACGTTTTTTATTTATTGATTCTGAGGCGGTACGAAGTTTGCGGGTCAGGTAGTATGCCTTGCAGCTTGCCTTTTTTTTCTTAAGATTACTAAAAAATATTAATAATAATAATTACAGGGGGGCTTTGTGGTGATACCTTAGCTGAGTAGCGACACCTCGGACCTGACTCCGGAAGCTAAGGCAAGGCCCCCACCTCCGTGCTTGCCTCAGCTAGCCAGCACGGAATGGAGAACGCTAGAGCTAAGACTCAAGCTCCAGGGGTGGAAGTGATAAATGGCTTCACGTCGGAAGTAGCTTCGGTAAACCTGCAGCCTACCTCTTCATACCCTTTAGCCACTCACACCCATGTTGCCCCTGTCTTCTATGGCATTGGCACCTTCTGTACTCGGTGTCTAAATTAGTGTACTGTAACGACTAACCTCTTTAGTCGTCATATATATTGTTACGAGTTGCGGGACTTGAACTAAAATGTCGTTAGAATTATTATAGAGTTTATTAGAACTATACAAACACGTATAACACAGGTACAAATATAACCGAATACAACAAATCGATACGTAATTCAATAAAACGCGCAAAGACCGTCACTAATAGATTTCCGAATGTACACTTGTCTCGCCTTGATCGTGGTTCTCGCCCGACTGCCCCCTCTCCCCATTTAGCCGTCGTTTTATACCTCGCAAATACAAATGTGCCCGTATCGTACTCGACGTAATCCGCAACACCTGGCTAATGATTCGGCCATAAACGAGTATAATAAAACAATGGGCTATTCTCTAGAAACGTATGCCAATAAATGACTAAACAAAAGAAGACGATCATAAAAGAATTACAATTAGTTATATAGATATATATATAGATATGCAGGTGGATTTTGTTTTTGTCAGAACGTGAGTTGTAACAATGTTAAGAAATTTAATTTGAAATAAATTAGTAGAACGCCTCCCAAAACAATCCAGAACAGAATTGTATCGGGCCGCGAGCTGAATACATGAATGTAAAAGTCTTTTGATTGATAATACAAATTTATAATCTGAACCCAGTCTCTTATTGAAGATCACGGTCAGCTCAGAAACTGCTGGCCGTTACAGTACTGTATTAAGTCTTTATGCCCTTTTGATCTCAATTTACCAAAACAAGTATTTCTAATGCATATTCAGGTCGAATATCCCTTGGGGCTACTTGATGTATTAAAAACTCTACGTGCCTACTGAATTCAAATGAGTAATATAATTAAATACTTCAATAAATTCATTGCAAATTGTCACTTGCATACATGTATGAAAGCTTAAAATCGCTTGTCGTCTATGCTTGGCGCTTATATCTTTTTTAATATTATAAATGTAAAAGCTGCAGAGTAAAAACAATTCAAAAATGATAACACTAAAGTCTAAAACAGATTTTATTATAGTGAGGATAGAGAAGCAATTCGAAATTTAAATTACGAATCAAATTCAATATAGACTTTAAATAGTTTAATATAAGATATATTATTGTAAAATTTTAACCAATTTAAAATGTCAAAATAGCTTTTATTTTAATAATAACAGAGTTGAAAATTAAATGATCAGAATGTACTTAAATGCATAATAGTATCTTTTGACCAGAATATATTCTTCATTCGAATTTTAACTGTATGATATAGGTTTTAGAGTTGAATTTGTTGTATATTTAATTTCTGATTTCCTCATTGTTAATGTCGGAACTTTGTTAGTGTCCTATCTAGGTGGTGTGGTATTTTTTTAATTCTTAATGGGCAGCGGTTCCGTACTGATAATGCTATGATGTATTGGACACCGGCTGGAAACGAACATTCGCCCGCTTTCGATGGCGGGGAAGCATGGAAATGGATTCTTTATAATTTTGAAAAATTAAATTTTTTGGGATTAACCATTTTTTTTTTTTTTTTGATAACGCAGGGGGAATGTCTTTGGACACCGTCCTCGGGCTTTTCGGGGGAAGAGCCAAATGCAGCGCAGAAGCATGCATCGAGGGTGTGTGGGACTCTCAGCGATCGGTTCTCCACGCTAGCTTCAAACAGAAGCAGTCGCGAGAAACCGATCGCCAAACTACCCACTAAACCTAAACCTGCGCCCCTGTATCTGCGCTTTTACGGGGCGCCACGGGATCTAGAACAGAGTTACTGCACCGTGACGCCCCCACGCTCGGTAATACTGGGCCACCCCGGTGGCAGAGTGACCCACTTCATCAATCAGGGGGGGGGGGAAGTCCGCTGTTACCCCCGCCCACTTGATGGATAGCGGTTACCATCGCCTATGGACATTTGCAACACCAAAGGTGCTACAATTGCGCTGCTGTTCTCTTAAGGCACACTGGAACCTGGTCACTAATGCCGGAACACAACACACGGTTGTTATTGCGACATACTTTAGACCATATATATATATATATATATATATATATATGTGGGTTTTATTTGAAGAAAAGCAAATCAAACTTCCTTAGAACAGTCTTACGTTGTTTATTCATGGACTACCTCTTATTACTATATTTTGACACTGACATTTACAATATCAGGTTTATAAATTTAAAAAACATAATGTGTGGCCTGGCTACCGAGTTGAAATGCGTCTTTGAATCCCACATATATATATATATATATATATATATATATATATATATATATATATATATATATATATATATATATATATATATTACTTATGTTTCATCTTTTATAAATCTGTAGAGGAGGTGAGTTTGTATGTAAATCAAAGACGGAGCAGAAGAATCCGAAAATGCTATTTTGAGAATATTTGTCTATCCGTCTGTTTGTTAGAGCATCACGTGGAAACTACTGAACGAAGATAAATGAAACTCGACATTGAGCAAGTTTGTATCGCAAGTCAACATTTAAGATATTTTTCATCTCGATAAATGCCATGATAACGCAAACGAAGTTTCGTCACTAACCCGTGCTAGAACGGGATAATAATACAATGTCCTGCGGCCGGGCGGCCTGTCTTAAGAGGTGACAAAACAACCCACAGCCGGATGGAAGGGTTTTTGCTTGCTGGATGGCTACCTCTGATCTATATATGCCGCTATAACAACCTTGGGTTGTGTTCCGGGATTAGTGGCCAGGATCCAGTCTCCCTCTAGAGAGCGACAGCATATTGGTAGCGCCTTTGTTGTTATAAATGTCTAATGCAAAACTAGACACTACTGTATAGTGAATATAAAATTTTGAAAATGATTCCTCTACAGTGCAAGACAATTAGGAAAACATTGCACACAGGCCAGTAGTCGTTGGGTAATTAATAGCCGAAGGGCACGGCGCGGCACCGAACCCGGCACCGCCCGCCGGGTGCTTTATTGCGCGTCTACAACGTAAACGCATTACAATTAAGATCGTTGTACTACAACTTAACCAGGGAAAGTCGAGTGTTCCTCCATTAATAATATTGTGCGCGATTTACTTGAAGCAATACATATTTTAGTCCTTGGCAGCTTAGTGGTTAGCGTATTTGTGTCCCAAAATCAAACGGGCGTGGGATCAAATCCTGGTCGAAAAGCATGTGCCTGTTAGGCAGTTTTTAATACGCTTTTATTAGCTTCATTAGCATGTAACGGAATCTTTCATGTTAAATTTGATCGACTTCCCGGTTTCCGATTGAGCTGAAATTTTGCACGTAAGTGTATATCGCGTGACAATGCAATGTACCATGGAGCTGATCGGATGATGGAGTCGGAAGGTGGCCATAGGAACTCCTGTACTAAACAAGATAGACCCGTCGTGTTTGGGCTCGTTTTACTTGTCTTGGCTAGCACTCTGCTGCTACATGATATGCAGGATCTCAAAAGCTTGGATTTAAAAACCTTTTTAAAAAAGCTTATTTACATAACATGATTTTATTGTAACAAAAGCGTGGGGTGCTTTTCAGGATATTATCAAAACAACCCTTCTACTCATATCTGTTCATAAAATGTTTATAATTATTGATACCATGCACCCCACACTTTTTTTTTACAATAAAATCGTTATAAAACTACGTTTTAACGATTTCAAGCGCGGTAAATTTATTTGATTTTGGTTATTCCGACGTTTCGGCCACTTTTCAGTGTCCGTGATCACGGAAGACAAAGATGTCAAGTGTCAACGAGTATTGTTAAAGTTTTATTTAGCCTACCGCCAACTTGTTAATTTTAATTTTGTTTATGGTTATTATTTACTCTATGGGAGCCTAATCTAATTTACTACCGCTTCGCAACATATTATGGCTTGAAGAGAAGAAGCGGCGCAAGAAACTCTTCAGCAAACATGCCTAGCTCTAATAATTTTATATAATATTAAAATGGGTGGAAGGAAAAATATTATATAAAATTATTAGAGCTAGGCATGTTTGCTGAAGAGTTTCTTACACCGCTTCTTCTCTTCAAGTCATAACATGTTGCAAAGCGGTAGTAACTTAGATTAGGCTCCCATAGAGTAAATAATAACCATAAACAAAATTAAAATGAACAAGTTGGCGGTAGGCTAAATAAAACTTTAACAATACTCGTTGACACTTGACCTCTTTGTCTTCCGTGATCACGGCCACTGAAAAGTGGCCGAAACGTCGTAAAAACCAAAATCAAATAAAATTACCGCGCTTAAAACCGTTAAAACGTAGTTTTATTATAAATAAATACGCTTTTATAGAAAAAACAACTAAAAAATAGAAAATAAATTTTAATTACAAATAGTGTAAGAAAAAATGATAAAAGAAGCAAGCGTGAGGTGCTTGTCAGGAGATTATAAGCCTGACCCTGGCGCTCATGTCTGTTCGTAAAATATTTATAACAAGGGATACCACGCACCCCAGGTTATGTATGTATGTATAATCATTTTTTCTTACACTATTTTTAATTTAAATTTATTTTCTATTTTTTAGTTGGATTTTCTATAAAAGCGTATTTTTTTTTTTACTATTAATTATTTGAACTAATGCGCATGTTATTTATGTGTGTTGTACTGTCCTTCATGACTTCACTTGCTGGGCCCAGGCGGAATAACAGCGCTGGTCTCAATTGGCCAGTATATGCTGAGACTGGGTCCAATTTTAGGACCTATTCTGCTTCTATTGTGTTACCTATCCCTGCAGGAACGGAGAAAGAATACAATTTCCTGCGTTGGGGCGGCCTGTCGTAAGAGGCGACTTAACAACCCACAGCCAGGTGGTAGGGCATTTGCCCGACTGGATGCCTACCAACCCTGCTCTAAAGTATGTCGCCATAACAACCTTGAGTTGTGTTCCGGCATTAGTGACTAGGTTCCAGTTTCCCTTAAGAGAGCAGCAGCGCATTTGTAGCAACTTTCGTGTTGCAAATTTCCATAGGCGAGTGGGCTGTCTGCCTGTCTACTGGTCTCCTGCAATAAAAAAAGGCTGCCTGGCCGCAGGATATTGTACTCTTTCTCCGCCCCTGCACGGTTAAAGAGGATTGCGTTAAATAATATTTGAAAGTAGACCTCGCGTGACATTACCAACTTTTCCACCTCTTAACTTATTAAAAACCTCATAACTACGGGAGGCGTTTAACAATTCAGCCCATAAACATTTCCTTTATGATTGCAACGACCATAACTCACCCCCTAAAGGCATCCGGCGTAATGATAACTGCTTTTAATTAGGCACCGGGGCCCTGTACGAGGCGTCGACGCGAGCAACGTACGAACGGGCACATGTGATAATTTATATGTTTACAGTGCAATAATATGGTAATTGAGGCAATATTCTGAACAATAGTTCCAGTTGTACTGGTTTTTAATCTAAGTAGTCTCGTGTTTCTAACTTGGTGGTTTGTTTTAAAGTAATGGCTTGGTGTTCTGCATGTTTTTATTATCACTCGTGTTTTTATCAGTAGATTTTGCACATACATACATACATAACTTCACGCCAGTTCCCTTGCGGGGTAGGCACGAACAACAGAGCGCCATTTAGGCTTATTTTGCACATGTTTAATGAAATAGATACGTTTGGTGTTAACGATACTAATAAGAATAGTTATATATAATCTAACATATTATAAACTAGCTGATACCCGCCCGCTTCGCGTTTTTTTTTGCGATTCAGCAGACAGGCAGACAGCCCACTTGACGGAAAGCGGTTACCATCGCCTACAGACATATGCAAAGGTGCTACAAATGCGCTGCTGCTCTCTTAAGGGAGACTGGAACCTGGTCACTAATGCCGGAACACAACTCAAGGTTGTTATGGCGACATACTTTAGACCAGGGGTGATAGCCATCCAGTCGGGCAAATGCCCTATCACCTGGCTCGCGTGCCATGAAATCAGTTCTTAGCTGACCTCTACTTGGCAAAAGGAAGGTCTATGCTAAATTTCAAGTTTATAGTTATTATATATAGTTCCTCAGATATCGCGATGAATAACTATATACGTGGATTTCAATTATATATATAGGAATCGTATTTTTTATTATAAAATAACCATATGACGGAAGTAGTCAATAACCGGATAGAGTGTTCTTTCATGTAGTAATCGGAAGTTGTTTAACCGGATGTCAATGTAGAAGTATTTATTATTAAGCTAACGGATATCGGAAATGGAGTAACCAGATGTTGGAAGTTAATACGTATGGCGGAAGTTGGTTTTATGAAGGAAGTGTAACTGAAGTGGCGCCACAGCATTACCGGATGGTGTCACTGCAGCGCGCTATGAGGACCTTATAAATACTGGGTGTTCGGGCAGAGGGGGCAGTCTTAAACCGACAGTCTACGAGTCTACAACTAAGTCTACGACCGACAGTCTGCATTGACAGTCTTGGTCGAGGAGCATATAATATATTGTGGTCGATAATTACTGCTTGATAATTGCAGTATTCTTGGAGAGCAAATTGCTGCTCGACACCTAACAAGCGTGGATGCAACTCTTGGAGTTGTCCTGATATTTCTGTGTATTAGTGTGCAATATTTAACATCGTAATTGTAATAATTCTAGTGTAATAAACTTTGATTATAATATTTCAGATTATTATTGTGTTATTCTCGGAGCGTCATCCGTTCGCTCGCGGCGTGAACCCGCCTACATATATATACCTACGTTGAACAGGAAAAAATGTGCAGATTTCTCTTAAAATGTTTTGAATTCCTTCGCCTATCCACTGCCCACAATTTGCGCTCTGATACGCATCGAAAACTTATGACACCTGCACACACTTCATCCTATTATAATTCTTTTCCAATGCAGGCTGTCAAACTTTGGAATATGCTGCCTCTTACTGCCAGAGAGGCCAAATCCTTACCAACATTTAGAAATTTACTCAGAAAACACTATTTGTCTATAAATAGCCATGTCTGATTAGCACAATATAATCATGCTAATACATTTATTATAATAATTTATGTTTTTTGAAATGTATTATTGTACATGTGTATATATATGACTACGTATATATGTATGGATTTGTATATTTATTTCTTAAATTAGTTTGAGTATTTATGTATTTGTATTAATTAAAAATAAAAAAAACCAAAGACATTGAAACTAAAATACATTATGTAGCAGATCACAGCCAACGGGGAGCGTGCCCAGAAGGCTGGCAGCATTGCCACGCTGTATGGCAACACTTATTTGTTGTGCAAAATATGAGCCAGCCTTCTGTATTTGTTGCCTTTTTCCTGCACCACCTGATTCAAATTTCTTTGATTTAGATTTCCAGGAAGAGATCGCTTTGAGCGATAAAGCCGCCTATTGTGTATTACCTAGAAAATATTATAAATATGGTCTGTGTTTTTAATTCTATATTTTGGTGTGCAATAAAGTGCTATCGCTCTCTCTTTCTCTCTCTAAAATGTTTTTAAACTATCTTTCATATATACCATGTATTTTGTATAAAAAAATAAGGATTATAAGGGTTATAAGGAATGCTCCGGTGGTTCGGGCATGTGGAAAGAATGCATGATGAAAGAATGACTAAACAGATATACAATGCAAAAGTGGATGGATGCAGAAGTCGTGGAAGGCCACGACACACCTTCCATGATCAAATTGATCGTGTACTAGCAGAAGGTGATGTCAGGAGCCTTGAGAACAGACGAGCGTGCATGACAAGAGCTGTGAATGTCAAAGAAGCAAGTGAGGTGTGTAAGAATAAGCCTGAATGGCACTCTGTTGTTCGTGCCTACCCCGCGAGGGAACTGGCGTGAAGTTATGTATGTATGTATGTATGTATGTACTTATCGTATTATCGTAATGGTTATTTTTAATAGAAATGAAAGAAATAGGTATAATAATCAACTTTTATATTATAAGTTATTATTGGCAATAAGAATATGAAAAATAAAGCGCAAGATGGCGCGTTACGTCTATGTACGATAAAACATCGTTCTTGAACAACGATCTATCGTCGATGTTTTGGTTTCAACATCGATGTTAAAACATCGATTTTTATGATCGATACATCGATGTTTGGAAACATCGATGTTTTGTTGCATCCCTAACTATAACAGATGGGCCTAGGCCTGCGAGGAACAACATTAGCCTCGCTGGAAGATCTTCCTTTGAGACGGAGGAGCATTCCATCTCGCTCCTCCATCCCATACGGAGCACCCCCTGCAAGGGGATAAAAGTTTGTATGAAAGCACGAAATAGTATTCGTACCTGCTTCTGGTTAGAAATACATTTACACGCATATCAGCATTATTGGAAATTCTCCGCTAAGATGGTGTAATTTCTTTTGACTACTCATACATACATACATAACTTCACGCCGGTTCCCTTGCGGGGTAGGCACGAGCAACAGAGCGCCATTTAGGATTATTCTTACACACCTCACTTGCTTCTTTGACATTCATAACTCTTGTCATGCACGCTCGTCTGTTCTTAAGGCTCCTGACATCACCTTTTGACTACTCATACTAGGACTATTTTTAAACTACGTGAGCGAAGCCGCGGGGAAGAGCTAGTTTATCTAAAATACCCGTTGAATAAATAGACAACTTCCAATCTCTATACAAAAGCCTGCGTTAACAGGAATCGATATGGAATTTGATTAAGCCATTACCAGGAGCCACCTTCCTCCAGCTCGCCCCCCATCTACCCCCCAGAGGAAGCGTTTTGAATAAGAAAACCATCAACACGGCATCGGCGCGCGTAACTGTTACGTACTGTGGGGTACACGAATTTAGGAATACAATTCTATTAGTACCTGCGGGGAGAATTATCTTTACAGACGACGAAACGAAATACTGTGCGATCTAAATAAGAAAAGGTATGTCAATAACCTCCATCTGTCAAATGTCACTTGAAAAGTATGGTTTGCAAAAAACTTATTTGCATATCAATAATAAATAGTCTTACATCAAATTTTGATGTAAGACTATTTATCTAAAGAGAGTTGGTCTGAAAGAGAGTGTCGGGGTGAAGGTAAGGAAAGGGATGCTCCGGTCGTTCGGGCATGTGGAAGTCGTGGAAGGCCACGACACACCTTCCATGATTAAATTGATCGTGTACTAGCAGAAGGTGATGTCAGGAGCCTTAAGAACAGATGAGCGTGCATGATAAGAGTTATGAATGTCAAAGAAGCAAGTGAGGTGTGTAAGAATAAGCCTAAATGGCACTCTGTTGTTCGTGCCTACCCCATAAGAGAACTGGCGTGAAGTTATGTATGCATGTATGTATGTATGTACATCATTTTTTTTATTGCAGGAGATCAGCAGACGGCCCAATTGATGGAAAGCGGTTAACCAAAGGTGCTACAAATGCGCTGCTGCTCTCTTAAGTGAGTCTGGAACCTGGTCACTAATGCCGGAACACAACTCAAGGTTGTCATGGCGACATACTTTAGAGCAGGGGTGGTAGCCATCCAGTCGGGCAAATGCCCTACCACCTGGCAAAAGAAGATTCTTGAAACGCGTAGCAATTTCATTTTCATGAATACTATTAAGTGGATGGCATCGACTGCTTTATCTGTAAACTGCTAAATTTACATCTAATTAAGATTTAAGATTATACTAAAAAAGAACATTTAGTTAATATAGGACATGCTAACTACGATTATTACAACTAGCAAGTTTTTTTCGCTATAATTAAAAAGTTAAAAAAATTAAAAAATAAATTTTTGAACCCGAGGTACCAAAAACAAGGCAAGTGCGCATGTGACGTCACTATGAAAATCTCTCATCGTAGCTTCGTAGCACACGCTACGTCTGCTACGAAACTACGATGAGTTTTTTTTTTTTTTATAATAATCGGCAGGCAAACACACATTGTATATCTCCAAATTAAGCAAGTTACGCTTGTGTCATGGGTAATATACAACGGACTACTCTGGGGCCGATCCCAGACACCCAGACCATAGTAAATAACGGAGAAAAAACGTTTCCGAAATTTACTATACCAGGAATCGAACCCGGAACCTCTGCGTTGCAGTGACGTACGCCGGGAAAGGCTTAGCCCGCTCAACCACAGAGGCCGTCGATTATTATTACGAGAAATTATCATTTATTTATTTATTGAAAAAAAAAACCAACAGCGCATATTAATATTACAAACAAACAAAAAAAATACTTTTAATGTATATAGTTCTATTCTATTATATATATATACATACATACATAACTTCACGCCAGTTCCCTTGCGGGGTAGGCACGAACAACAGAGCGCCATTCAGGCTTATTCTTACACACCTCACTTGCTTCTTTGACATTCATAACTCTTGTCATGCACGCTCGTCTGTTCTTAAGGCTCCTGACATCACCTTCTGCTAGTACACGATCAATTTGATCATGGAAGGTGTGTCGTGGCCTTCCACGACTTCTGCATCCATCCACTTTTGCATTGTCTATATATATATATATAGTAACCAATTCATAGCATGAATAAGAAAGTAGAATATCTAGGTTAAGAAATAAGCATGTTATATTAGAATAAGGACCCGATGTAATAGATTTAAGTGATCATTAAAAAAAAAAGATAAAAAATTAAATTAAAAAGCTCAAAAAGAAAAAGAGTAAAAAAGAAAAATGTAAGTAATAAATAGAAATAAAACATTTTAATACAAGGTGGGATTTTTATCCCACCTTGTCCGTCCGGTGGAAGGGATTTAAAAACAATGTACTATAAAAGGTTTCACGTTTTTTAGAAAAATCAATTCGGAAATTATTTTAATTATCAAATAAAAGAAAAACTGTTTATCGGACTTATCACGTTATTGAAGCAAAGAGGCGATATCCTCCCTCATTCTATGTAGGTGGCCAAGCCAGCGCAAGCGATGTGCCTTGCTCTCGCCTATTATACTAGGTTCATCCGCAATTATATTTTTTTTTATTGCAGGAGTTCAGCAGACAGGCAGACGGTCCACTTGATGAAAAGCGGTTACCGTCGCCTATTAACATTTGCAACACCAAAGGTGCTACATATGCGCTGCTGCTCTCTTAAGGGAGACTGGAACCTGGTCACTAATGCCGGAGCACAACTCAAGGTTGTTATGGCGACATACTCTAGACCAGGGGTGGTAGCCATCCAGTCGGGCAATTGCCCTACCACCTGGCAAAAAATATATCCAAAAGATTACAATTTATACCGCGATATTTTGACAGCGGAGAAAATCGTTGCCCAGAGACGAAAAGTGCTGTTTTCTTCGCCTGGCAACTCCAAGCGTAACTTTCAGAATATGAGAAAAGAAAAGAAAATTATAATAATGACAGTATTATTTTAAAACACGTGTATTTGTTTTGTTGCGACCACTTATAAATCCATCTGCTTCGTCTCACTTAAACCCAATTAGACGTTTAAAAAGTGAAGATCAAGTTTCAAAGGTAACTTTATCAAGTTTTTAGCTAACCAAGTGTTGTGTTTTAAAATTTCTAACAATAGCGATGTGAAACACGTGGCGTAATGTAAATTGTATCCATTATGCTGGTGTTGTGAGGAAGTGCATGTGCAGTGTTGGCCTTATATATAGATATAGATCTATATATATATCGAGAGGTCCAAGGTTATCTGTTTTAAGCGACATTTGCGAAATTGTGTCTATAGAGGAGTTTGAAGTTTCAATGACCCACAAAAAGACTTCATTAGTAAAATACATACTATATTTAAAAAAGAAAAATATCTGTAGTTTTTAGTTGGAAACCAGGTTCATTATAATTCCTTAAATTTGAGACATTAGGATGCAAGAAAATCATCAAGTCAATTCTGTCACAAAATGTCGTTTAAAAGAAATAGCCTTTCACCCCTCGATATATATATATATATATATATATATATAATGCAGTGATGGAAGGTACACCACTGATATAGAAAGAAGAGTGAATTTGGGGAATAGTTTGAATGGAGCGTTAGGTAAACTTCTAGGCGCAAAGAACCTCAGCCAGAAGGCCCAGCTCGCCATACACAACGCGGTGCTGGTACCTACGCTCACGTATGGAAGCGAGAGTTGGGTATGGAAGAGAGAGCATGAAAGTAGAGTAAACGCGGTTGAGATGCGAGCACTGCGCAAAATCTGCGGAGTGACGCTCGCGGACCGCGTTCGTAATACCGAAGTAAGAAAGAGAGTTAGTCTGAAAGAAAGTGTCGGGGTGAAGGTAAGGAAAGGAATGCTCCGGTGGTTCGGGTATGTGGAAAGAATGAATAAACAGATATACAATGCAAAAGTGGACGGATGCAGAAGTCGTGGAAGGCCACGACACACCTTCCATGATCAAATTGATCGTGTACTAGCAGAAGGTGATGTCAGGAGCCTTAAGAACAGACGAGCGTGCATGACAAGAGTTATGAATGTCAAAGAAGCAAGTGAGGTGTGTAAGAATGGGCCTAAATGGCGCTCTGTTGCTCGTGCCTACCCCGCAAGGGAACTGGCGTGAAGTTATGTATGTACGTATAATGCAATAACATTTAAATATAATAATAAAAAAATATTGATATACACAACTAAACATATTACTTACATATATTGTTATTTTTCATATTATGTGTTTGTTATCTGTGCCAATAATTGATTAAACTTTTGAATACAGGCTTAGAGTAACGAAACAAGCTAATATCAATATCACTAAATTTGGTGTCGTAAGTCTTAGCAATTTAAGTAAATATGCTTCATACATATTTATGTACATTGTGATATGTACAATGTACAGTCGCTGAATGAAAATCTTCGTCATCTTAAAGTCGGCTTTTGCTTGCACGAATACAAGGAACAATACTGCCAATATTGTAATAAATGTTACGTTTATGAAATATAGAAACGTGTAAAAAAAAATTACATTATTGACAATGACAGACACTGAGATTAACAATAAAGAAAGAAAGAGGATATATTTACTAAGCTTAACATAAATATTAAAACCCATAAAAAGGTTGTATGTATATCTCTAAATAATCTTCTTGGACACGATAGAAAATCAAACAACTTTGATCTAAGTCATTTTAAACATTATAGTCAAATACTTAAACATAATTTTCTGTGGAACAAACAGTCTGTTCTGTGACAGTTTGAAAAGATATCAATTTGAAAATTGGCGAACATTTTCATACCACGACTGTACATATGGTATAGCGTATGTGGCCATTACAACCTTGAGTTAGACAAATAACAATATTGATATGTAAGTAAGAATGCATTTTTTTTTTATTGCAGGAGATCAGCAGACAGGCAGACGGCCCACTTGATGGAAAGCGGTTACCATCGCCTATGGACATTTGCAGCACCAAAGTTGCTACAAATGCGCTGCTGCTCTTAAGGGAGACTGGAACCTGGTCACTAATGCCGGAACACAACTCAAGCTTGTTATGGCGACATACTTTAGAGCAGGGGTGGTAGCCATCCAGTCGGGCAAATGCCCTAACACCTGGCTGTGGGTTGTTAAGTCGCCTCTTACGACAGGCCGCCCGGCCGCAGGAAATTTTATTCTTTCTCCGTTCCTGCACGGATAAAAAAAATATATTTACTACGCTTAACATAAATATTAAAACCCATAAAAAGGTTGTATGTATATCTCTAAATAATCTTCTTAGACACGATAGAAAATCAAACATCTTTGATTTAAGTCATTTTAAACATTATACTCAAATACTTAAACATACACACCTTCCATGATCAAATTGATCGTGTACTAGCAGAAGGTGATGTCAGGAGCCTTAAGAACAGACGAGTGTGCATGACAAGAGTTATGAATGTCAAAGAGGCAAGTGAGGTGTGTAAGAATAAGCCTAAATGGCACTCTGTTGTTCGTGCCTACCCCGCAAGGGAACTGGCGTGAAGTTATGTATGTATGTATGTATGTATGTACTTAAACATAATTTTCTGTGAAACAAACAGTCTGTTCTGTGACAGTTTGAAAAGATATCAATTTGAAAATTGGCGAACACTTTCATACCACGACTGTACATATGGTATAGCGTATGTGGCCATTACAACCTTGAGTTAGACAAATAACAATATTGATATGTTCCTGCACGGATAAATGCATGGTTTATTGCATTTATTGTTTTACAACTGCTTCGGTCTTTCCGGAGTCCTTTGCATGAAATCGGTATCAAACTCATTTGCTATATATTCTGTGGAATAATTTACCTAACGCGTAATAAATAACGCCAGCGAAGTCCATTGTATTGTAATGGAGTCCCGGCCTCTGTTACGGCGCATCTGCAAGAGGTGTGAACCAAATCGTTTCACAATACTCCTACCATTGGTTCCTAATATACATACATACATACATACATACATACATACATACATACACACATACATACACACATACATACATACATTATGTATGTAAATCGTTTTTTTTTAAATATTGAACTTGCCTGTTTGTTTTGTTTTGAATTTCTTAACAAATGTTGTTAATTTTTTTTGCCAATGGTACTTGATGTCATTGTTAGATGCAAAGCAGCAATAATGTAACTTTTATTGAAAAAAATTTTGAAAAACATTTATTGGACTTTTCCTTTTTTTACATACATACATACATACATAACTTCACGCCAGTTCCCTTGCGGGGTAGGCACGAGCAACAGAGCGCCATTTAGGCTTATTCTTACACACCTCACTTGCTTCTTTGACATTCATAACTCTTGTCATGCACGCTCGTCTGTTCTTAAGGCTCCTGACATCACCTTCTGCTTGTACACGATCAATTTGATCATGGAAGGTTCCTAATATCATTCGTAAAATTATATAAAACTATACTGCTTGAATAAACAAGTAATAGTGAACGTATTATATATTTTTTATAGTCCTGCTTTTATTTATTGAATGTATATAATTTTATTTAGAGTGAAAAACTGTTCAGTATTTTATATAAAATAAAAAGAAGTTCTTTATAGTAATAAGATTTAATGTTAAACGAAAAAACAACACACATGGCACTAGTTAGGATAATATATATAGGTATATACATAAGGCACACACTGAACATGCACTTCCTCACAACACCAGCATGTAACAGATACACTGTACATTAGTATAAGTTTAGTATTAAAATTAGAATAAATTAATATAATAAGTTATTCGTAAGGTACACCACAACACAAACATCTTTAAATAAATGTCACACACATTATCAAAAATAACCAATAGGCGTGTATAAATTCTAAAAACTTTCTTCTAAATTAAATTGTAAAAAAGGGTACGGAACTCGAGTCTGTAGTTGTTAAAAAAAAATGTCAAAATATATTGATATTGATGTTAAGACACCTGTAAGCAACGTAAGTACGTCGCACTTTCTTCAAATAAAGTTTATCTTACTTGTGTTCTTTATTCTATGTAAAAATTATATTAACTTAGTTTGCAACTCGAAATGAATGCTCAAATAATTCACTATTATATTTATTTTCAATTATTGTTCGGTGAATCCTTTCTAGAAAAATTTAATAGATACACAAAATTTTCTAGTTGTAAAATTAGTTTATATTGAACTTAATAATAAGTCCTTTACCGTAATAAATGGACGGTTGGTCAATTCATTGAACATTTTACTAGACAAGTGACAATTAATGAATTAACCAATATAATTGCTCAAATTGTAGTAATAAATGACCGAAAATACAATTTATAGATATACTTCTTTTATAAATAAAAGTGATGACGAGCGATAATGTATTAATAATTGCATTGAACATCAATCTTCGCAAGCAGTTAAAAAAATAACCTACAGTTTTCAATCTCGAATTCGAAACGAAATTGAAGTTAGAATTTGTAACCAATAGTAGTGGTGGCAATGAGCCGTGATAAAGCCAAGCTGGGTTTAGCATATGAATGGAGGGCGGCGCGCAATCAACGGGCGCAGGTTGTTGAAACCCGCTATCTTGTGGACCCACGCCTTTCAGAAAATAAAGGAGCGCCGCGATACGAGTACAAAGATTGTTGTAAAAATTTAAATCTTTTGTTAAGGAAAATTGTTATTGTGGATAGAAAGATTTATTTGATCTAATCTTTCCGAATACATCATTCTTCTATAATATTAAGAAATTGAAAAAATGTTGTTTTGTTTTTTAGATTTCTTATCTTCTGTTAATAACAGACAATGTCCTTTAAATATTATTTTTATTTAAGTCAATAGGTGGCGAGATGATCGCTTATAAAAATAGTGCCCCCCCCCCCTAACTTTCAGTGTTTAAAAAATATTATTAATTTAAATCATTATTATGACACTGTATTTATTTATTAATCTCTTAAAATTTACATTAAAAAATATATATATAAAAGACATTTTTTTATTTAAAAAAAATTGATGACATTTTCTTTAAGAAAAATACCTCAAAAATAAAATACATATTCAATAAAAAAATATAAAATCTTGCAGGGCATCGCCAGCAGGGCTTGGGCTCCAAACTACCGGTGGTTAGGGCTGCAGAGACAGAAACTTGCAGACAGGCAGACGGCCCACTTGATGGAAAGCGGTTATCATTGCCTATGGACATTCGCAACACCAAAGGTACTACAAATGCGCTGCTGCTCTCTTAAGGGAGACTGTAACCTGGTCACTAATGCCGGAACACAACTCAAGGTTGTTATGGCGACATACTCTAGACCAGGGGTAGTAGCCATGCGCCGGTCATAGGACCGTAGAGGCAGTTAGGCCCGTCCTGCCAAAATGGATAGACCGGAGGCACGGCACCCTGACGTTCCACCAGACGCAGGTACTGACCGGGCACGGCTGCTTCGGTCGGTACCTGTGTCAGATAGGACGTGAATCGTCGTCAGGGTGCCAGCACTGCAGTGCCAGCGTCGAGGACACGGCGCTGCACACTCTGCAGGAGTGTCCTGGCTGTGGGTTGTTTTGTCGCCTGTTAAGACCGGCCGCCAGGCCGCAGGAAATTGTATTCTTTCTCCGTTCCTGCACGGAGAAAAGGCTCTCCTACGTGCCGTGTCCAAGAGTGCTGCCTTCTGTATCTGGCCTTTCACCCAGCTTCTTAGCGAAAGCTTCGCTAGATGGCGCTCGAGGCTTTCCGCTATAAGACCGTTGTCGGTGACGACCTTCGGCACAATGGTCGTTGACACCTGACGAAAAAATCGATATTTATTATTAACATATAATAATTCCTACCACTGTTATGTGTAGGAACGGAGAAAGAATACAATTTCCTGCGGCCGGGCTGCCTGCCGTAAGAGGCGACTTAACAACCCACAGCCAGGTGGTAGGGCATTTGCCCGACTGGATGGCTACCACCCCTGGTCCAGAGTATGCCGCTATAACAACCTTGTGTTGTGTTCCGGCATTAGTGACCAGAGTCCAGTCTCCTTTAAGAGAGCAGCAGCGCATTTGTAGCACCTTTGATGTTGCAAATGTCCATAGGCGATGGTAGCCGCTTTCCATCAAGTGGGCCGTCTGCCTGTCTGCCGAACTCCTGCAAGAAACCGCGGGCGCAGCTAGTTTTTATATATTATTGAAAAATTCTACTAAACATCCTTCTTCATATCTTAGTTATGGAATTACGAATAGACTGAATATGATAGTAATAGCCTTTAAAATCTAATTTTCAATTTAAAATGAATGTAACTTAAGTTGTTTTTTCCTTTTGTTGCAGGTAAGCGAGAGTTTTACGAGTCGGCGCCTGTTCAAGGCATTGATAATCCACTGCAGCGACATCTGTATGCAAATTAGTCAATTGACAATGACTCACGTGAATGGACCCTTATTTATTGCCTTGGTAAATGTACGGTGAGGAACTGCCTGCGGACATGCAGCGTGTATATTTGTTTCCGTTGTGCGACACGTAGAGGGGACAGTTAAAATAGTTTAAACAACAATGTAGTTCTAATTCAAAATATTGTGTCAGTAATCAAATTTGTCAAAATAAATATTAGGTTGGGGAAAAAGTTTCTTCGCATTTTATATAAAAATTCAAAAGGTTTTTTTATAAAGATTATTATAACTTTTTGCCATCTTGTAGGTAGGGACGTGATCCCATTGCAATAAAAATTTGGGGCTTCTGATCAAAAAACTGCGACAAGTGGTTTTGGCAGTCCTCTCGTGATGTTCACCTGACACTGAGAACTTGCCAAAGATATCTTATTACAAGTTCGTACATACTATATGCGAAAAGACTTTTTCCCCAACCTATTATTAGAAAGATCTTTGAAATTTTTAAAATGATATGCGATAACTTTCCATGACAAATTCTAAATTATTAAAGTAATGCGAGTCGAATAGATGGTTGTATTTTGCACACTTTCGGTTCAAACTAGTAAAATAGGAGTTGGAGTTATACATGCATAATAAATTAATTCATTTTGCATTTAAATGAAAGAATTTTTTTGAATAAGTTTCAACATTATCTATAATGGACGGTCTCTGTGTTTTTTTTTTTTTTTTTTTTTATTGCAGGAGTTCAGCAGACAGGCAGACGGCCCACTTGGTGGAAAGCGGTTACCATCGCCTATAGACTTTTGCAACACCAAAGGTGCTACAAATGCGCTGCTGCTCTCTTAAAGGAGACTGGAACCTGGTCACTAATGCCGGAACACAACACAAGGTTGTTATGGCGGCATACTCTAGACCAGGGGTGGTCGCCATCCAGTCGAGCAAATACTCTACCACCTGGCTGTGGGTTGTTTAGTCGCTCTTACGACAGGCCGCCGGGCCGCAGGAAATTGTATTCTTTCTCCATTCCTACACGAGCGGGCTACGTCTTAGCAGGCGAAGCTCACTGGAACGCAGAGGCTCCGGGTTCGTTTCCTGGCGTGGTAAATTTCGTAAATGAACAAATGAACTTTCCGTTATTTGCTATAGTCTGGGTTCTGGGATCGGATACCCATAACATAAGTGTAACTTGCTTAGTTTGGGGATATACAATGTGTGTGTTTGTCTGCCGATTTATATTATATTATAATGAAATGAGATCCATCGTCTCTGCCGACCCCTTTGGGTAGGTAGGTGTGATAATATCTCTATCTCTTTTCAATAATAATACTACAGCACGTTTGAGACAATACACATTTGTAAATATAGTATTTATACAAATTTTACAATTGTACCAATTTTCTTAATTGTGGCTATAGTAGTTAATATAATCAGCTATGACATACACTTAAACAGATATAAACCTAACAGTGAGACCATAAAGATTTGTTATGTAACATTCAAGAAACAGCATCCGACAAACTGCAGCGTGCAAGTTCAAAATATCCGCCCGTATGTGTCTTGGGGGTGGGTTAGACCCGCACTGCGTTTAAACCCGCTTGTGATTCGCAAGATTTGTGCTCAATCGGGGCAGGACCCCCAACAGACGCTTGAAGTCTATTCTTCTAAAACTAGAAGAGATATAAATAATAAATAAATTAGGAATACCACTATACATACTAAGAAAGAATAAATTGCTAAATAATAATATATACTAGCAGAAGGTGATGTTAGGAGCCTTAAGAACAGACGAGCGTGCATGACAAGAGTTATGAATGTCAAAGAAGCAAGTGAGGTGTGTAAGAATAAGTCTAAATGGCACTCTGTTGTTCGTGCCTACCCCGCAAGGGAACTGGCGTGAAGTTATGTATGTATGTATGTATGTAATAATATATAAGGATAGGATATTAGATGTAATCGACCTGCGTTTCGATAGATAAATAAAAACTAAGTAGATAAAGTGGCTAATGTAAAAAGAATGCATGATGAAAGAATGACTAAACAGATATACAATGCAAAAGTGGATGGATGCAGAAGTCGTGGAAGGCCACGACACACCTTCCATGATCAAATTGATCGTGTACTAGCAGAAGGTGATGTCAAGAGCCTTAAGAATAGACGAGTGTGCATGACAAGAGTTATGAATGTCAAAGAAGCAAGTGAAGTGTGTAAGAATGGGCCTAAATGGCGCTCTGTTGTTCGTGCCTACCCCGCAAGGGAACTGGCGTGAAGTTATGTATGTATGTATGTAAGAATTTAGGGATGTCCCAACTAGGGTGGAGGGGCGAGAGTGAATGCTCCTCCATCTCAAAGGGAGATCTTCCAGCAAGACTATTGTTGTTCCTCGCAGGCCTAGGCCCATCTATTTTTTGTTGGAAATTTGTATATATTCTTTGTATGTTTCGGAAATTGTTTGCGACCTCAATTATTGTACAGCGCCATCTATTGGCTTGTAAGTGTTCCACTACAAGAAATCTATGAGTAAAAGTTTTTTGACCTTGTAATCGTTTTTGTCATTATGGTACAGAATTCTAAAAAGGAATTAATTGATAGTTAGTTTTAATATTATTAATTTAGATTATAAACTGTTAATTAGCATTTTATTTTCTACATAATTATTTAAAAAAATTAACATCCTTAAAAAGTTTTCGGTTAATTTAAAATTGACATTACCGTTTTGAGATTTTCTACATAACTTCACGCCAGTTCCCTTGCGGGGTAGGCACGAACAACAGAGCACCATTCAGGCTTATTCTTACACAACTCACTTGCTTCTTTGACATTCATAGCTCTTGTCATGCACGCTCGTCTGTTCTTAAGGCTCCTGACATCACACTCTGCAAGTACACGATCAAGAAGATTTTACTAACATAAATTATCGCAATAGACTATCTTTATTTTGCTAATGAAATGTAATATGAAATACAGAGTGAGAACGGAACACTTGATTGGTTGGTAAGCTTGTAAATTGCCTTTTTACTTAATTGTCATCGAGTTGATTACGATCATGGTTATACTCATAGCATCTCTTTTCTTTCACCATGTTCTAATTAATTGGGGTCGGTACAATATGTCTTTCCTTTCCACACTCCTCTATTCACTCCTATCCGTGCAGGAACGGAAGAACGAATTAATACAATTTCCTGCGGCCGGGCGGCCTGTCATAAGAGGCGACAAAACTGACTGGATGGCTGCTCTAAAGTATGTCGCCATAACAACCTTGAGTTGTGTTCCGGCATTAGTGACCAGGTTCCAGTCTCCCTTAAGAGAGCAGCAGCGCATTTGTAGCACCTGCCTGTCTGCTGAACTCGTGCAATAAAAATAATGTGACATACGTCTTGTATCAGATAAAACAACCTCCATTCTCATCCTTCACACAATCTATCCAACTATAACTTTCAGTTTATATTCTTTTTATCACGTAACTTTCTCCTCCTCATCACATGCCCATACCACCTTAATCTTCTTCCTCTCAATTTTTGAGTCACGAGTGAAAATTTCAAACATCACCTTATGTACTCATGTCTCATTTTTGTAACACCTTTACACTTCTAGCATATCTAGGGATAAGTAATTCGTTGTCAAAGCTATTATATTAAAGCCGTCTAAAACTTAGTTCATTCTGGATATTGTATCTCGGAGATAATCTGAGAGAGTTTAACGGGTATTACTTATTGAACATTTTAGAAAGATACATTTTCTCGTTCAGAAGATAATGTTACGAGTTACGGGACTCGAATTAAAAAGCCGTTGGAATTACTATAGAATTTATTAGAACTATACGAACACGTATAACACAGGTATAAATATAACTGGACACAACCAGTACAAACGTAATGTACGATTCAATAACACGCTTAAAGTCCGTCACTATATCGATTATCGAATGTACTCGCGTCTTGCCTCGCTTGCGATTATCGCTTGACTGCCAATCTTTCCATTGGGCCATTACTTTATACTACACCGATACAATATGGCTGCCCGCCCACGTAGATCGAATTTCTTAAAATCAGTTCGACACACCTGTCTAATGACTGATTTTCTAATTACAAATTTTAAACACAAAGTAAACAAAAGAAGACAGTCATAAACAGTTTCAATGTTATTAGCTCGAACGCCGGCAGGTAATAAATGTGCTTTGTCTACAGATATGCAGGTGGCCCAAATTGTCACAATAATAATAAAGTAGTTATCGCAGCGAAACTTCGTTCGCGTCGAATTAAATGATATGAAAGATATCTTATGTCGTTTTCTGTACCACTGACAGCATGTATGCAAAATATGGTAATGCTTTGTTACGTAGTTACCTGGAGGGATAACGTCAAACAGAAACTCAGATTCGCGTTTATAATATTAGTTAGGATTGTAATTAATGGAAATAAATATTGAATCTAATGTTGTCATCTAATGATGTCATCTAAAGTTGTCATCTAAAGTTGTCATCTAAAGTTGTCATCTAAAGTTGTCATCTAAAGTTGACATCTAAAGTTGTCATCTAAAGTTGTCATCTAAAGTCGTCATC
Source organism: Dendrolimus kikuchii (assembly GCA_019925095.2). Taxonomy (NCBI): domain Eukaryota; kingdom Metazoa; phylum Arthropoda; class Insecta; order Lepidoptera; family Lasiocampidae; genus Dendrolimus; species Dendrolimus kikuchii. The sequence goes on along the minus strand of CM034404.1, from coordinate 21,860,489 downwards.
TAAAGTTGTCATCTAAATTTGTTATCTAATGTTGTCATTTAATGATTTTATTTACCATGTTTTTGAGCAAATAAATGATTTGATTTAGTTAGTTTAGTGAAATTTGGGTGAGTCTTTTAAATGAAGATTTTTCTAAAACTTGAATATCTATGAATATTTAACACTGGCTTAATGCACAAATCAAAATGCAACACGCATTTAATGACTAATAACTTTTCAATAGAAAAGTTTCATCTATAATTAATACGTGAAGCACTTTGTACCCTTTTCATGAAAATTGCGCGGACGGAGGAGCTTGAAATTTCGCACACTTATCTATACTAATATTATAAAGCTGAAGAGTTTGTTTGTTTGTTTGTTTAAACGCGCTAATCTCAGGAACCGCTGGTCCAATTTGAAAAATTCTGTCAGTGTGGAATAGTACATTTATCTAGGAAGGCTATAGGCTATATTATATTTTCAAAAAAATTAGGGATCTTTACTAAAAGTCCAATAATGTAACCCAAGGTGTAAAAAAATGACCCGAAAAAATCCTTTCACGCCGTGCGCTGCGAATACTATTGATTATAGAACAAGACAATGTACTACCACTTTGCAGAACATATAATTGTCTACAAAAAATATCGCGTAACCATATGTCTAACTAGTGTAGTTATCTCACAATAAGTGTTTTCTTTTATATTTTTAAATAATTAAAATGCCGTCGCTTCAGAAACTCTTTATTTTGTACCTTGGTATTAATTCTTCTCAAAATAAATTACTCCATATTCAAGAAGAATTCAATACCTTTCTAGAACTTTTTGAATTATTCAATTCGGACGTTTCGTTCAAAAGATATCGCGATATTTAAAAAGTAAGTATTAGTGTTGTAGCCAAATATACTAATCTATTGTTTGATTGAACGCGCTAATTTCAGGAACTACTGGTCTGATTTAAAAAATTCTTTCATTGTCGGATAGCCCATTTATCGAGGAAGGCTATAGGTTATATATCATCACGCTAAGACCAATAGGAGCGGAGCACCAATGAGGAATGTTTCAAAATCGGAGGGTTTTGAAAGCAAATTCCACGCGGACGACGTCGCGGGCACAGCTAGTAGTTTATATAGAGAAAACGCGACGAATGCTAATATTTTTAAAAAATTATGCGTAAAAAATACATTAAATCAATAAAAAAAACATTACACACACTACCATGTATTTGACACACACACGCATATATACTCTTTTGTTTATTGTTCAAGTCAAATTAACAGAGTAGCCTTGGCGAAATCTGTGATTATAGAAGTATAGACTTTGACAAGAGACTATTACGGTCGAATTTAGATCACGGGCAACTAGTTAAATTAATATTACATTATAGTCGGTAGTTTTAAAAGCAAATAAGGTATCCAACGAATGCATGCCAATAAAGCCTAAACTGCACAAGAGCAATTAACCGGTATGAGATTCGAACCTCGGAACCTGTTCTGCGAGGCGAACACTACAGACCCGTTACTGACGCCTAGATTCATAATTTACACGCAACAGCTGAGGACTTTAATAAACTACATTAATTTAATTATATTACATACATACATACATACATAACTTCACGCCAGTTCCCTTGCGGGGTAGGCACGAACAACAGAGCGCCATTCAGGCTTGTTCTTACACACCTCACTTGCTTCTTTGACATTCATAACTCTTGTCATGCACGCTCGTCTATTCTTAAGGCTCCTGACATCACCGTCTGCTAGTACACGATCAATTTGATCATGGAAGGTGTGTCGTGGCCTTCCGCGACTTCTGCATCCATCCACTTTTGCATTGTATATCTGTTTAGTCATTCTTTCATCGTGCATTCTTTCCACATGCCCGAACCACCGGAGCAATATATTATAATTATATTATACTTGTTTTATTAATTTTCAATTAATCCCGGATATGGGTTTGTTGTGAAATAAACTACTGTTCCGTTACACTAGGTATTAGAGAATAAAATACACTTAAATGATATATCGATTATTTTTTTTAATGATCTTAATGGTTTAATTTCATTTATACATTCTGTTTGCAATACATTTCATTGTACACCGAATTTTATACAAAAAAAATTTTCATTATGACAAACTCTTATTATTTTTATATGTAAGTATTGCTAATAATAAACTCATTGTACACGTAATTCAAGAACCATGAAGGCAAATGAAAAATAATGTTTTATTAGTAAGTATAATATTCGTGATCAAATTGATCGTGTACTAGCTGAAGGTGATGTCAGGAGCCTTAAGAACAGACGAGCGTGCATGACGAGAGCTATGAATGTCAAAGAAGCGAGTGAGGTGTGTAAGAATAAGCGTGAATGGCGCTCTGTTGTTCGTGTCTACCCCGCAAGGGAACTGGCGTGAAGTTATGTATGTATGTATGTAAGTTTGAACATTATTAAGGTTCTGTTGTTAAAGACTATACTTCTACAATCACAGATTTCGCAAAGGCTACACTGTTCATTTGACTTTAACAATAAACAGAAGAGTATAATTTTAAACACAAAGTAAACAAAAGAAGTCCAAATTCGGGAAAGGTAATAAACTAGGTGTGCATTCACTTTGTCAGCATGTAACAATACCAAAATTTATTGGTCAATATTTGTAGTTAATATAAACTATGGCTGAGTTGTTACGTTAACGACCTTTTTTCTAAGTGGAAAGTCTAAATGGACGTGGGCAAAGCAGCAGGAAACTTGTAGTGTTGGTTCAGTAATGAAATAATACTTTTGCACATAGCATGTTATCAGCAGTGCTCATTTATATTGTGCGGCGAGTAATAATGCTAAGTGCGACCGGGAATTACGTGGGCGTGTGCCAGATTTATCTCATTGCGATAAGGTATAGGACAGGAGTGACATGGCGCTGTGCCACAAACACCTTACTGCTTATTAAATGTACGGACGGACCAATAAATCGTTTTCTATATTTACTACTGTGCTACTACTATTATATTATACTTTTATACTACTACTATATTTAGAATCTTTAGGAGCGTATACTTAGATATGTATGATATGTGTGATATGAGTATTATCTTATAGATGATTAATTTTTGTATTTCAATTTAGATGAATCAACCAACGTGCTCCTCATAAAGATAAAGCTGAATCATTTAATGTCATTGAACGTCGTCATGGCCTTTCAGTTCTGTGCTGATCAACCAAATTGATTCTTCCATCCGTCCATCCGTCTTAAATCATTATTATTATTCATAATCGCATTATGTTGAGAGAGAGATGGTCTGAAAGAGAGTGTCGGAGTGAAGGTAAGGAAAGGAATGGTTGGTGCTCCGGTGGTTCGGGCATATGGAAAGAATGACTAAACAGATATACAATGCAAAAGTGGATGGATGCAGAAGTCGTAGAAGGCCACGATACACCTTCCATGATCCAATTGATCGTGTACCAGCAGAAGGTGATGTCAGGAGCCTTAAGAACAGACGAGCGTGCATGTCAAGAGCTATGAATGTCAAAGAAGCAAGTGAGGTGTGTAAGAATAAGTTGTTCGTGCCTACCCCGCAAGGGAACTGGCGTGAAGTTATGTATGTATGTATATATAATATAGATTTGTGTTTGACCATAATCTTGCCCTATGTGAGCGAAGATGTAGTATATCTAGGATGGACCACGCTTACCTAGTAAGTACTTATTCCCACTGGAGTAGAAGACACCCAGGTTTTAAGTATCGGGAAAGATAGACTCCGGCAATGAGTTCCACTCTTTTGCGATGCGTATGATGAAGCTAGATGCAAAGCGCTGCGTTCTTATAGGAGGAACATCCACCATACATCGGTGCCGCATGCCGGTGGTTGTCTGATGATTGAAGGGAGATGGCGGGAACAATCGAAGAGCTCATCTGCACCCTGAGCAAAGTGTGTCCAATAGAAAACCAATAAACTGACAGCCCTGCTTGTGCAGAGCAATAAGTGGAACAAGACAAATTGTCACCCTTTATCCCTTTGGTCTATTTTCAGGTTTTCTTATATATTCAAAATATATTACAACAATGTCATTTCCATAACATATTTTTTTTTTATTATTAATATCTCTACGGACCCGAGTTCCGTACCATTTTTTACTAGTTAATTTCTATGGGTGATGTCAGGAGCCTTAAGAACAGACGAGCGTGCATGACAAGAGTTATGAATGTCAAAGAAGCAAGTGAGGTGTGTAAGAATGGGCCTAAATGGCGCTCTGTTGTTCGTGCCTACCCCGCAAGGGAACTGGCGTGAAGTTATGTATGTATGTATGTAGTTTCTATGAAAAATTATATGAGACTCCGTACACGCTTATTGTTTATTTTTGTTACTGTATGTGACATTATATGTAGTAATTTTTCTGTTTTGGTGTACCTTAAGAATAACTTATTATATTAATTTATTCTAATTTTAATACTAAACATATACTAATGTAGAGTGTATCTGTTACATGTGCAGTGTTGGCCTTATATCTATACTTATATATAGTCCTATCTAGTACCCTGTGTGTTGTTTTTTTCTTTTCTGTGCCTGGGTTATTAATTTTTAGGCTCTTTGTGTGTCTTGGTTTGTTTGTGGAGTGTGCGTGTAATGCAATGCGATGGTAGTGCGTGTTGGTTTAAGTATGTATGTGTCCATTATATATTACAAAACTTAACTAACAACGTCTAGGCGCAGTATCACTACAATCTCGCCGCCTAACTTTGGGCGGGCGGCAGTCGGCCCTAAACCGCCGTGGAAGCCGCCCGTCTACGGACCGCATCACGAAAATTCAAAAATCGCGTAATACATTACGAAAGCAATACACATTTCTTGCTATCTTATGTATATTGATAAATAACAGATTAATATTATATTACGTGAAAAAAGTTTAAAATACAAAATGTAGTACACAGTATTCTTAGTCTACTATATATAATAAAACCAAAAAGTAGTGCAGAAAACAAAAATATTAGGAGAGGAGAAAAAGTGTAATTTAATGTACTAAAGTGTAATTTAATGCACTAAAGTGTAATTTAATGCACTAAAGCGTTAGAATAATACATGGTTTTATTTTATTACCGCGTTGTAAGTGTTAGTAAAGTGTCCTAGAATTTCAAATCTGTGAATGGTGTTGTGCCAAAATTGACTAAGTTTTTAACGAATAAAAAATGAATGGAGACTGTTAATTAAAGGTATGTTAAACTTTATCTATACTAATATTATAAAGAGGAAAGATTTGTTTGTTTACATTGAATAGGCTCCGAAAGTATTGAACCGATTTGAAAAATTATTTCACTGTTGGGGAGTTTTTTTTTTTGAGGCTGGGGAAATGCATTTCGCACACTAACGGGTCGTTTGCTAGGGATTAGGCCAAAGCGATGAGAGGAAGCCACATCAGTGGCCACCAGAGTCAATCGCCGCCATGTGTGGAGACTCGAAGACTTAATACTCCACTAAAACCACCCTCCTCCCATGTGCCCCGCGCTTATGGCAGGAAGAGCGTGAGATTTAGAACGTAGTTACGTCCACGCGGATCCTAGCGCATCAGTGCTTCTCCCGGGAAGCAGTGCAAACTCACTTCGTCAACAGGGGGATGACTCCTCCGCTCCGTAGATGATGGAGTGCCCCTGCCTGTAGACTATTGGGGAGATTTGTTTTTAAGCCGGGGGAAATGCTATTTACGCACAATACTGGGTCCTTTGCAAGGGATTAGACCATAGTTGATCATGAAGGCTTTCCCCTTTGATAAGGGGCAATCCGAACAATAATCAAGCCAGCTTGTGTGGAGACTCTGAGAAGTTGCACGGGCAACACCCACTATCCACTAAAACCACCCTCCTCCCATGTGCCCCGCGCTTTTTATATAGGAAAGGCTGAGACTTAGAACGTAGTTACGCCCAGTCCGATCCAGCGCAAAGAGTGCCTGAATGTGCCCCGGGAATCAGAACACATTCACTTCGTCAGCGGGGGTGATGAATCCTTTGCTCCCTTGATAGCTAAAGGCCCTCGACTGTTAGCAAGCTACACTATCCCCGGGTGACATAGGCTATACAATATTTTGTTTTTTTTATTAAATACCCGCGCGAAGCCGGGGCGGGCCGCTAGTCTTTTATAAATCATGTTTTTATACTGTCTTAATCCATAATAAAACTACGTTTTAACGGTTTTAAGCGCGGTAATTTTATTTGATTTTGGTTTTTCCGACGTTTCGGCCACTTTTCAGTGGCCGCGATCACGGAAGACAAAGATGTCAAGTGTCAACGAGTATTGTTAAAGTTTTATTTAGCCTACCGCCAACTTGTTAATTTTAATTATTTAATTTTTAGTTATCATTTACTCTATGGGAGCCTAATCTAATTTACTACCGCTCCGCAACATGTAATGGCTTGAAGAGAAGAAGCGGCGCAAGAAACTCTTCAGCAAACATGCCTAGCTCTAATAATTTTATATAATATTAAAATGGGTGGAAGGGAAAATAAAAGTAATTATCAGTCAAGTTGGTTTGTGTTCCGTTGTACGCAGAAAGAGCTCACAGTGTCTTGAGGTCTGGCAGCTGGTTTTTGCTGGGTTTGGGTCTTAATAGTTAACGTAGTTTTATTATGTATACAAGTCGCGAAAACTTAAGAAAATATTATGTCTTAATCCAAATTAAAATTAAAATCGGTGAAAGTTTTTGTTTTGCTGTACTTATTCAGACAAGTGTTTGTTACCGCATGTGCCAGTGATGCTTAGGTAGCGTTGCTATGATTATGATGTATTTGTTGGTGAATTGTAGAATAGAATAGAATATAAAGTATATTGCATAATATTAAGATACAATTCAAGAAGTTTAAGTACGGATGACAATAGGCGGTCTTATCACTAAAATCCATCCGTGCAGGAACGGAGAAAGAATACAATTTCCTGCGGCCGGGCGGCCTGTCGTAAGAGGTGACAAAACAACCCACAGCCAAGGCGGTAGGGCATTTGCCCGACTGGATGGCTACCACCCCTGGTCTAGAGTATGTCGCCATAACAACCTTGATTTGTGTTCCGGCATTAGTGACCAGGTTCCAGTCTCCCTTAAGAGAGCAGCAGCGCATTTGTAGCAGCTTTGCTGTTACAAATGTATATAGGCGATGGTAATCGCTTTCCATCAAGTGGGCCGTCTGCCTGTCTGCTGATCTCCTGCAATAAAAAAAATTTGTGTAACTTGCGGGTGTGTGTTGTAATGTCATCATTTTCGCTATATTCGCTTACCCCATGAAAACAACACCATTGAACGGAATAAAAATATCCTAAGTGGTTAACTCGGATATAAGCTACTCGTAGGTCTATGTAGAGTTTCATTTAAATCAGTTCAATAGTTTTCACGTGCTGCTCTAACAGACAGACAGAAAATTTCTAAACTGCACTTTCGGAATTTGCCACCTTTACAATTCATTAACAACGTCGTCATGGCAACGCAAACGAAGTTGCGCTGGCACTACCTACTAAACTACATATTTTATAAATTAAATACATACAGACATATTTATAAGATTAATATAATAGTCTATAATATAAGAATTAGGAATAATTATTTAAGGAAAGGACTGACTACTACTACTAAGGAGAGGCTTACATTTGAATGCGAAGAAAACAATCGCCTATGGACATTTGCAACAGAGAAGAAACTACAGATGCGCTGCTGCTCTCTTAAGGGATAATGGTCGATGATCACTTATGCTGGAACACAAGTGAATGAGTTTGTATATCTTGGATGTGCTTTAGAGCAGGGATGGAAGCCATACAACCGCGGATATAGAAAGAAGAGTGAATTTGGGGAATACTGTGAATGGAGCGTTAGGTAAACTTCTAGGCGCTAAGAACCTCAGCCAGAAGACCCAGCTCGCCGTACACAACGCGTTGCTGGTACCTACGCTCACGTATGGAAGCGAGAGTTGGGTATGGAAGAGAGAGCATGAAAGTAGAGTAAACGCGGTCGAGATGCGAGCACTGTGCAAAATCTGCGGAGTGACTGCTAGGCGGACCGCGTTCCTAATACCGAAGTGCAAGAAAGAGAGTAACAACTGAAAGAGAGTGTCGGGGTACATAGGTAACTTCACGGAATGCTCCCTTGCGGTTCGGGCATGAACAACAGAATGCCATTGATGCTTAGAATGACACACCTCACTTGCCTCTTACACATGCAAAAGTGGATGTCATGCAAGCTCGTCTGTTCTTAAGGCTCCTGACATCACCTTCCATGCTAGTAAATTGATCAATGTACTAGCAGAAGGTGATGTCAGGAGCCTTCCAAGACTTCAGCATCGATCCACTTTTGCATTGTACAAGAGTTTATGAATGTCAAAGAGGCAAGTGAGGTGTGCAAGAATGGGCCTAACCACCGGCGCTCTGTTGTTCGTGCCTTCACCCCGACACTCTCTTTCAGACCAACTCTCCTTCTTACTTCGGTATTCCGAACGCGGTCCGCGAGCGTCACTCCGCAGATTTTGCGCAGTGCTCGCATCTCGACCGCGTTTACTCTACTTTCATGCTCTTTCTTCCATACCCAACTCTCGCTTCCATACGTGAGCGTAGGTACCAGCACCGCGTTGTGTACGGCGAGCTGGGCCTTCTGGCTGAGGTTCTTAGCGCCTAGAAGTTTACCTAACGCTCCATTTAAACTATTCCCCAAATTCACTCTTCTTTCTATATCAGCGGTGTACCTTCCATCCCTGCTAAAAGCACATCCAAGATATACAAACTCATTCACTTGCTCCAGCATAACATCATCGACCATTATCCTTGCATAACAACATAAATGAAAATAAAAAATTTAAACTTCTATCATTATAACGACTTCGTAATTTGGCCAGATAATAATATAAAGCTCCTTGAAAGATAAGCGTGTTTCGAGAACACGAAGCTAAATGCCAATAACCGATCATGTGGCGTACGCCCTGATCGCAGATAAGCGCCCGGTGCACTAACGAGGGGTTATCACTTATCTGCAGACGTCCAGCCCGCAAAGCGGCCGCTGTGTCTTGTGCACGCGACTGACTTGGGCCGTACATTCAGCGGGCAAGTTATAGCTGTTCGTTAACCTTCGCCATCGCCTATGGACATTTGCAACACCAAAGGGCGACTGCAACCTGGTCACTAATGCAGGAACACAATACAACGTTGTTATGGCGACATACTTTAGAGCAGGGGTGGTCGCTGTCCAATCGAGCAAATGCCCTACCACCTGGCTGTGGGTTGTTAAGTCACCTCTTACGACAGACCGCCCGGCCGCAGGAAATAGTATTCTTTCTCCGTTTCTGCACGGATAGGTAGAGTTGGTGCCAATAGACCACGATCAAATCGTAGATGTCTTGAAGAAAACTCAGGTAAAAAGCACCTTTACTAACCTTTTTATCCGTGCAGGAACGGAGAAAGAATACAATTTCCTGCGGCCGGGCGGCCTGTCGTAAGAGGCGACTTAACAACCCACAGCCAGGTGGTAGGGCATTTGCCCGAGTGGATGGCTACCACCCCTGGTCTAAGGTATGTCGCCATAACAACCTTGAGTTGTGTTCCGGCATTAGTGACCAGGTTCCAGTTTCCCTTAAGAGAGCAGCAGCGCATTTGCAGCAACTTGGTGTTGCAAATGTCCATAGGCGATGGTAACCGCTTTCCATCAAGTGGGCCGTCTGCCTGTCTGCTGATCTCCAGCAATAAAAAAAAAAAAAACGTGTATGTATGAAGAGAATAACGGAAGTGAAGATTCATCGTCTCTTCCAACCCGTATGGGAAACAGGCATGATAAAATAACGCATAAACTACTTTACAAGTGTTTAAACTACTGAAATATCTAAATCTACGGAGTGACGCTCGCGGACCGCGTTCGTAATACCGAAGTAAGAAAGAGAGTTGGTCTGAAAGAGAATGTCGGGGTAAAGGTAAGGAAAGGAATGCTCCGGTGGTTCGGGCATGTGGAAAGAATGACTAAACAGATATACAATGCAAAAGTGGATGGATGCAGAAGTCGTGGAAGGCCACGACACACCTTCCATGATCAAATTGATCGTGTACTAGCAGAAGGTGATGTCAGGAGCCTTAAGAACAGACGAGCGTGCATGACAAGAGTTATGAATGTCAAAGAAGCAAGTGAGGTGTGTAAGAATAAGCCTGAATGGCGCTCTGTTGTTCGTGCCTACCCCGCAAGGGAACTGGTGTGAAGTTATGTATGTATGTATGTATGTAAATGTCTAAAAATTCATTTCTAACGAAAAAAAATATGCGAGCGAATCAACGTGAATGATCAATCAAATGCATGTTCCGGGTCAGTCGTGAGCTTTATATATTGCCGATTGTCATTTTTATTAATTAAAAAGCTTTTACGGGCATTTTGTAATGGAATTCCAATTCAAGGAGCAGATATTTGCACTGTAGTGGTGAAATAAACGTGTGACTGATGTTTATCTTAGCAATATGTGGCGACATGCTCCATTTGGACGGTTCACATACTTTTAGGAGCGAATTAAACCAACTTAATGGATTAAAATTGGACTCATTCATCTTTCGGCGTTTGTAAAAGGGACATGCAAGTTTTAAAATGGGTGCATCAGCTATTTAATAATAATAATATTATGGCTTCTTTTAGTTTTAAAATGGGTGCATCAACTATTTAATAATAATAATATTAAGGTTTTTTTTGTTGTTTTAAAATGGGTGCATCACCTATTTAATAATAATAATATTATGGCTTTTTTTAAGTTTTAAAATGGGTGCATCAACTATTTAATAATAATAATATTATAGCTGTAACAACTGATGACGTCTGTGGTTGAGAGGGCTAAGTGTTAGCTGGGACTCGCTGGTACGCAAAGGCTTCGAGTTCGATTCCTGGCAAGGCAAATTTCCTAAAGAAAGAAAGACAAATATTTTATTTAGGATAAAAACTAAGTTAATATAAGTAGAAATAGAAAGACAATAGAAACCAAAAAAGTCCTAAATTGGACCCAGTCTTTGATCTTCTGTCTGGGACCAGAAAGTGAAGTGAGAAATAAAATCATTGTAGTAACACACACAACGAAACAAATCTTATACTAATATATAAAGCTAAAGAGTTTGTTTGTTTAAACGCGCTAATCTCAGGAACTACTGGTCTGATTTGAAAAATTCTTTCAGTGTTAGATAACCCATTTATCGAGGAAGGCTATAGGCTACATATCATCACGCTAAGACTAACAAGAGCGGAGCACCAATGAAGAATGTTTCAAAATCGGGAGGTCCTGAAAACAAATTCCACGCGAACGACGTCGCGGACACAGCTAGTACTAATATATAAAGCTGAAGAGTTTGTTTGTTTGAACGCGCTAATCTCAGGAACTACTGGTCTGATTTGAAAAATTCTTTCAGAGTTGGATAGCCCATTTATCGAAGAAGGCTATAGGCTATATACCATCACGCTAAGACTAATAAGAGCGGAGCACCAATGAAGAATGTTTCAAAATCGGGGGTCTTGAAAACAAATTCCACGCGAACGACGTCGCAGGCACAGCTAGTACTAATATATAAAGCTGAAGAGTTTGTTTGTTTGAACGCGCTAATCTCAGGAACTACTGGTCTGATTTGAAAAATTATTTCAGTCTTAGATAGCCCATTTATCGAGGAAGGCTATAGGCTACATATCATCACGCTAAGACTAATAAGAGCGGAGCACCAATGAAGAATGTTTCGAAATCGGGGGGTCTTGAAAACAAATTCCACGCGAACGACGTCGTGGGCACAGATAGTAACATATATGTATAAATTAACCAATTTAAAATAAATTCCTAAAGTCATATAGCACTTGTGTCATGCCAAAGGTCGTATTGTGCGTTGTTGCAACGAACTTTCTGTTATTTACTATGGTCTGGGTGTCTGAGATCCGCCTCAGAGTGGTCCGTTGTTTACTTATAACACAAGCGTAACTAGCTTAGCCCCAAGTTAAGCTATATATAATGTGCATGTGTTTGTCTGCCGATTATTTTCAAATTTTTTTAACCAAATTCAAAAAGGAGGAGGTACTCGACGGTTTGTTACGCGATTTATCCGTCAGTTGTGGATCAATTTTTTTTTTGTTACTCATAAGGTGTCCCATCCTTACCAAGTCAGGATCCGATGAGTGGAGATCCCAAGGGAATCGAGAGCAGCCCTCGAAATATATTATAGGCACGTACAACGTGTTTCATATATACATATATATATGTTTAAATTGCGTGAGTACAGCAGACAAGCCGACGGCCCACCTGATGGAAAGCGGTTACCATCGGCTATGGACATTTGCAACACCAAAGGTGCTACAAATGCGCTGCTGCTATTTAAAGGGAGACTGGCCAGTGAACTGAAAAGAATTTAATACATTACTGTTTGGAAATTCCAGATAATATTTTATACAAGATATTATATAAAACATTATACTTAAAGTTTTACATGTAATAAAACAAACCGAACAAAGTACAAATCTATCGCGTCTGCCAACATGTAAACAAAATGTAGTGAATACCGTCTGTATACAATTGAGAGATTTTGAATCATAATCTGTACACAATTAACATAGATAGATAACACTTTATTGTACACCATTACGCAAAAACTTACGAACTGGTATTAGTCTAGTTGGGTACAAAGGGCGGGCTTATCGCTAAAAAGCGATCTCTTCCAGACAACCCGTGGCAAGAATATTCTGATTAGGAGTGGCGACGGTGGTATACATAATTATTCTACGATTACTTACATATTAATAATAAATATAAACTATACTATATATACAAATATACACATAAGTTATATACATATACAAGATATGGTGATAATATGCAACTATTTAAATGCAATATAATATCTACTAATTATATAAAATTACATATCATTATATTGCAGATAGATATTCCTGACTAAGTTCTTAAATGTTATTAGGGATTATGCTTGTCTGATAGCAACAGGCAATGGATTCCAAAGTTGGACAGCCTTAACCGTGAAAGAATTATTGAAGAACGTTGTGTTATGAATAGAAGTAATAAGTCTATGTTGACTGGAAGCGTTCTTTAAGGTACTGTGGAGTGTTAGGGATGAATAAAATACTATAAAGCAATGAAAGAATGTGAGTATTCCGGCGAAAACGAATTGGCAACCACTTGAGTTTTTTTCGAAGGACAGACATTCCTACATAGAGAACTACCTACTTTATACAATACAGGCGCTAATCACCGATTAAATAAAAATATAACATTATTATTCAATTAAGGAAATGGCCGATTGTATCGTTTAGAAATAAGAGGGTACATAACAAAATTAATTATTAACCTTAAAAAGAAACATGACAAGAACAACTATGCTACTCAATAATTATAACATTTGGTAATAAAAACCGCGACACGATAATTTTATATATTAGATTATAATTCATCCAGGGTCTTCTTCCTCGGTTTGTTATGAGGAGGTTGGGGCCTCGAGGTATACCTCTTTACCCCGGCTGCAACTCAGTGGGCAACTACCCACCGCTAATTGGGTTTGGAGCTGCTGGAATCTTCTCCGCATGGCGATGGCTTCTCAGCAGCTCTCTTTGGCCAATCTGCGGCGTACGGTGACCTTCGCGGGCTTTCCGCTGGCTACTTCCGCGGCTTAGTTGGCCATTCATTGGCGTTCGATGGCCATCTCGGGGTTTAGGTGGCCATCTGTGGCATCTGGTGGCCTGTCAGCAGCTTTGTGGATTTTGCGACCTCACGCCATCGCCCTGATTAGGTGAGTGTATGAGATCACGAGGAGTCGGCAGCCAGGTGCGTTGATGGTCTGGTGGCCGTGCGTGTAGTGGAGCAATCCTGTGGAGTTAGATTATAACTGCGCGGTCGAGATGCGAGCACTGCGCAAAATCTGCGGAGTGACGCTCGCGGACCGCGTTCGTAATACCGAAGTAAGAAAGAGAGTGTCGGGGTGAAGGTAAGGAAAGGAATGCTCCGGTGGTTCGGGCATGTGGAAAGAATGACTAAACAGATATACAATGCAATAGTGGATGGATGCAGAAGTCGCGGAAGGCCACGACACACCTTCCATGATCAAATTGATCGTGTACTAGCAGAAGGTGATGTCAGGAGCCTTAAGAACAGACGAGCGTGCATGACAAGAGTTATGAATGTCAAAGAAGCAAGTGAGGTGTGTAAGAATAAGCCTGAATGGCGTACTGTTGTTCATGCCTCCCGCAAGGGAACTGGCGTGAAGTTATGTATGTATGTAGATTACAAAGTATTTTGGAAGTAACTTAACTAGAAATTGAGAACGGTTTAATTCCGAGTTCCGAGGAACGACGGTTAAATCCGGGATACTGTTATTGTTTTGTTATGTTAACCGGTACAAATATAAACACGCGTGTATCCGGTGCGCGTCGCACCAGCGCCCTCCCGCGGCACACGTGCTGCGTTTGCAATGACCAGTCCTATTCTTACTTTAATAAAAAAACCGACCACGTGCGTGACAGTCCACGAACTATAAATAGTTCCACGGAGGTGACAAATGTTCACTGTACTCGTTATTTGACTTCACAACCATAAAAAAACATGTAATCCATTATCCGTGCAGGAACGGAGAAAGAATACAATTTCCTGCGGCCGGGCGGCTTGGCGTAAGAGGCGACTTGACAGCCCACAGCCAGGTGGTAGGGCATTTGCCTAACTGGGTGGCTACCACCCCTGGTCTAACGTATGTCGCCATAACACCCTTGAGTTGTGTTCCGGCATTAGTGACCAGGTTCCAGTCTCCCTTAAGAGAGCAGCAGCGCATTTGTAGCAACTTTGCTGTTGCAAATGTCCATAGGCGATGGTAACCGCTTTCCATCAAGTGGGCCGTCTGCCTGTCTGCTGATCTCCTGCAATATAAAAAAAATCGAAGATATCTCATTATCTCAAAACCTTTCGGATCTTATATAAACCGCCTTCGAGCAAAATCCGGTAAATCAATACATTTTGTGTTTTCTTAAGTTTTTGCAACTAGTATACGTAATAAACCTTACACTTTAGTAGTTTTGAGCGCGGTAAAAACCAATTAAAATGCCGCGCTTAAAACCGTTTCACTACAGAATTTCTGACTTCATAGTTCATTTTTGTTTCTGCCTCGATGTAACTTTTTGAAGTTAAATCATTGCTTTATGCATATTTTTCTATTCAATAATGAAAATGAAAATGTATCTATTTCAAAATTTGACGGCCTCTGTGGTTGAGTGGGCTAACCGTTAGCCGGCTTACCTCACTGCAACGCAGAGGCTCCGGGTTCGATTCCTGGTATGGTAAATTACGGAAACGAATTTTCTCCGTTATTTCCTATGGTCTGGGTGTCTGGGATCGGCCCCAGAGTAGTCCGTTGTATATTACCCATAACACAAGCGTAACTTGCTTAATTTGGCGATATACAGTGTGTGTGTTTGTCTGCCGATTTACTTATAAATTTATTTACTTAAAATGTAATCTTACAGATTACTTATTGAAAGTCACCACCGCTTTCAAAGATATTTCAGTTATTGTTAAAGGAGAGAAGAAGTAGCGCAACAAACTCCCCAGCCACAAAGGGGGTTTGCTGAGTACAGACGGGATTTAGTTCAGCTTTTTTATATTGTATATAAGTTTTAAAGTTAGTTTTATTTATAACTAGAGTTTACAGCGTCTAATGTCTCTTGTTTAAAGAGCAAGTAGTACAGGTTACATTGTATTAAATTTTTATTTATTTTTCCCCGAAAGATTCACTTAATTTTATATCGCAAACTATACCACCCCCGTCTATATGCAAACTATATAAATGACAAAACTTGTCAAAAATGACAAAATAGATAACATGGTCTAAGTGGACCCAGTGGACCAAATGGTTCCAGTGGACAAAGTGGACCCAGTGGACCCAACGGATCCAGTGGACAAAGTGGACCCAGTGGACCCAGTAGTATAAGTGGACCCAATTGGCTAATTGTTCCAAATGGACCCAGTGAACCTAGTAAACTCAGTGGACCAAGTGGCCCCAGTGGACTAAGTGGACCAAGTAGACCCAGTGGACCAAGTGGACCCAATGGACCCAGTGGACCAAGTGGACCCAGTGGACCAAGTGGACCCAGTTGACCGAGGGAACCAAGTGGACACTGTGGTCCAAGTGGACCCAGTAGACCCAGTGGACAAAATGGACAAAATCACAAAACCAGTCCTAGTTTCCGGGATAAACTTTGCATAAATCTAGCCCAAAATGTATCCCATTATCCGGGATAAAAAGTATCCCTTGGCCACTCTCGGTATTCAAATTATATATGTACCGAGTTTCAGCCAAATCGGTCCAATAGTCTTTCCATAAAAGGATAACAAACAAAAAGACAAATATATTTTTATCCCGACAACTATCCCATTTTTCGGGATAATAAATATCCTATGTTCATTCTCGGCATCGAAAATATATATATACTAAGTTTCAGCCAAATCGGTCCAGTAGTTTTTCTGTGAAAACGGAACAGACAGACAGACAGACAGAGTTACTTTAGTATTTATAATATTAATAGGGATATATTTTCATCTATATTTAGATTTAGTATACTGTTAAGAGTGTGGGAGTCGAATTAGAATGCCGTTGGAATTACTATAGAATTTATTAGAACTATACAAACACGTATAACAAACTCGTAGGTACAAATATAACTAGATACTACTAGTACAAACTGCACGATTCAATAACACGCTTGTCAAATGTACGTCTTACTCGTATCGTAATCCTCTCTCGACTGCCCCACCGCTCCGTTCGGGTATTGTTTTATAGTAAACTGTATAATACCGACAAAGGGCCGCGTTCACTGAGTTAATCCGCACATCTCGCAAGCTTCGACGCAATGCAATAACAAAACGGATTAGTTCGACACTAATGACGGCCATAAAACATATACGATAACAATAGGATGTTTTTCTTAATTGCAAATTTTAAACACGAAGTAAGCAAAAGAACTCCGAATGCAGGAACGGTAATAAACTGCGTTTTACGACAGGCAGGTGTGCGCCTTCCTTTGACAGCATGTAACAATACTATAAATAATTGTTAATAAATATATTTTAACATACGGGAGCTGCATATGTGTATTCATCGCGGCGGACAACGAACTACTGGCTAGCGTTTTTTTTTATTCGAATTGACTTTACGTTGTTGGTCCGAAGAGCTCACGACTTTACCGGGGTTTTCGGGGCGAGCGCCTTCACGAGGCGAAGGCGCTCGAGCCCGGGGGACAACTTTCTCGAGGCAGCTCCCTAGGGGGCTTTACCTCGGCTGGACTGTTGCCATGAAAGGGGGATGAATCTAACGATGCCGTCTAGAGGGCGACACAATGTACTATTGGCTAGCGCAACGCGAGAATGCACATAATAATACTTGCTCTGTCTCGCTCGCATATCATCCGTCCCGCTCACACATTGTACTAGCTGTACGACTTGTTAATACTTGTACTTAAGGTTACTGTTTTTAAAATAAATTAGTTTCCATCAGTTCACATCAGCACTGGACAGTGAGTACTACTCTCTGCCATCTGAAGTATCATTTAACCTCTACCTCTTGCTGCTACAAACAAGTTTTATAATGTAAATATTGTCCCCGAGTTGAATTTTGAAACACTTCGGCCGGAATGTTGTGCGATGCCCGTGAAATTGCTGGTAAGTGACGTTGCGTTTTGGTATTGACAAATTGGAGTGAAAAGGGCAACTGGCTTCACTGCCACGAGGAAATCAAAAAACGTTTTCTTGGAAATTTCTTTATAATAATGACTCTCTGATTAAGTGAGGTGAGGTGTGGTGAGGCAAGTGAGGTGTGTAAGAATAAGCCTAAATGGCACTCTGTTGGTCGTGCCTACCCCGCAAGGGAACTGGCGTGAAGTTATGTATGTATGTATGTACTCTCTGATTTTGGAAACGTCACAGGGTTAAGCTTATGAAAGATTTGTGTACAAGAATATTTTATCTCAGCTTATGAAGTGAAAATAAAATATTTTAGGGTTGCGTAGCCATTTTGGAAAAAAAGAAACTCGTATTAAAATTTATGTTTTCATCAGATCCTACTGTCCGTTTGTCTGTCACAGTCATTTTTAACTGACTTCAAAAAAAGAGGAGGTTCTCAATTCGTCGGGAACTTTTTTTGTTTTTTTTTATGTATGTTCACCGATTACTCCGAGATTTATGATCCAATTTACGTGATTCTTTTTTTGTTCGACGCAAAATAGCTGCCGTTTGGTCCCCTAAAAGTTTGACATAGTTTAGCCCAGTAGTTTTTATTTTACGAACATTTTTTTGTTCCCGTTTCTTGGGACCTATATTTTTTAAGGAGCGCGGCACCTTTCGTAGGTCTACCCATACATAGTTAGACACTAAAATGTAACAAAAAATAAAAAAACCTCGTTTAAAAAAACCAACTTAAAAACTAAAAAGTATAAAATAACTTATTTCTAAAGCTATTATTATTAATATAGATTATCTAAAACATCTTGAAGTCGGTGCAAAGTAAAACATAAAAATTACTATATTTTGAAAATTACTAAGCACCGACTTTAAGATGTTTTAGATAATATATATTAATAATAATAGCTTTATAAATAAGTTATTTTATACTTTTTAGTTTTTGAAGTCGGTTTTTTTAAACGAAGTTTTTTTTATTTTTATATTAATGTAATTTGTTTTATAGATACCTACTATCATAATAGCCCACGCTTTGGAAAGTAGTTACTGTCGCCTATAGACATTTGCAAGACCAGATGTGAAGCCACTGTGACCTACCTTCAGCATGGGATCGGGAAGACAAGGTAGGGGGCGTGAAAAGTGTGGAACCCGAAGACTTCCCCCTGTTGTTGAAGAGGGTGTCCTCCTCCCCCACAAGACACCTTGGGTTCGTCGACAAGCGTTGGAGCGTCACATTTTTTTATTGCGTGAGTTCAGCAGATAGGCAGACGGCCCACTTGATGAAAAGCGGTTACTATCGCCTATGGACATTTGCCACACCAAAGGTGCTACAAATGCGCTGCTGCTCTCTTAAGGGAGACTGGAACCTGGTCACTAATGCCGGAACACAACTCAAGGTTGTTATGGCGACATACTCTAGACCAGGGGTGGTAGCCATTCAGTCGGGCAAATGCTCTAACACCTGGCTGTGGGTTGTTTTGTCGCCTCTTACGACAGGCCACCCGGCCGCAGGAAATTGTATTCTTTCTCCGTTCCTGCATGGATAAAATATGGAATGGATATGGAATACCTACCTATGTTCTAGTTCAGGGGTTCCCAAACTTTTTCAAATAAACATATCAAAAGTAGATTAGGCAGATCTTGCACACGAATCCAACATCATTGCTAGGCTAGACATTTGTTCCCCACATAATTAGCCGGTTTCCATAAAACGTGGCCTGGCCTTACCAGCGTAAGCGGCACTCTTGCAATGCAACGAATCTAGCATCTAGCATCTTTGCCAGGTGGTAGGGCATTTGCCCAACTGGATGGCTACCACCCCTGGTCTAAAGTATGTCGCCATAACAACCTTGCGTTGTGTTCCAGCATTAGAGACCAGGTTTCAGTCTTCTTTAAGAGAGCAGCAGCGCATTTGTAGGTCGTCTGCCTGTCTGCTGAACTCCTGCAATGAAAAAAAAAAATGGTTGTACCACGTGAAGAAACTGTCGGAGTTGGTCAGAATTTCCTCTACGAAACTCTTTCTTGCGCGCAAGCTATAAAGCACTTGCCGTAATAACAACTCATCTATTTTAAACTTGATAAATAGGCTGCAAAAACAATTCCGTTAACAAGATTTCCAAACATAACCCAAATGTAATGGAAACCAACCCATAACACAATTTCTGCTCACATCTGCTTATGCAAATGCTTGAGGGTTGCACTCTTGGGGATGTAAGTGAATAACAAGATATAGTTGTGGTTTCCGAGTCATTCGAGTCGATTTTGCACTCGTATGTTATTCGATACGAGAGATTAATCTACCGCCGGAATTCATAAGTCAGTTCAAGGTATCTATCGAATGTATGTAATATTTTGGTCAAATTTTCAATCTCATGTGATAAGAAGGTAGACAGAGAAACCTATTCCGTCAAGGGTAAGAACAATTTTGTCGTTTGTGATCTTGGAATTTTATTTACAATATTAATATTAATCTATATATATAAAAATCAATGCCACTTTTCGTTGTAATTTTATAACTTGAGAGCGACTTTACCGATTTTGATGAAATTGTGTGTATGTGTGTGTTTGAGTGGGTCCCGGGATGGTTTAGAGCCACAATTGGAACCGGTAGGCGGCGCTGAGATTGGGATCTACAATTCTCCTAATCACTGGGAGCGATTTTGGTGATTTTGTTTTTGTGTCATGAAATAAAGTCTTTTAGGAATTCAGAAAATATGGCGGTACGAAGTTCGCCGGGTCAGCTAGTATAATTTATATTGTACTACTACTAATCTTTATAAATTCAGCTTTAAATAAACTTAATTTATTAATATTAGTTATATTGCATTCTACCTATAATCCTTTTATATGTTGGTATTAAACCTATTCCCTTTATGATGGTAAGTTGCCCAGCAAGTTGGCTAGGTTACCTCGTTGGACCCTCATTTACCCGAGGTAATCAGTATTTTCATTAAGACCTTAAATTCCATCTCTTATCATATATATTAATAAACAAGATATGGGACAAATTATTTCTTATAACGTAGTGTTTATACTGTTTCATGATTTTTGTTTGAAACATAACGATCAAATTTCATAAAACTCGGTTTATTTGAAGCACTATCAAGTGATAATATAAAAGAAAAGGATCATCATGTGATAACACAACGAAATACAACTATTCCAGCATCATTAATTTATTCAAAATATCCTTCCTATATTAATTTCAAGTCTTTAACCAATTTGACAGCTAAGTTTCGTTTTTTCAAATTCAAATTCAAAAGTTTTTATTCAAAATAAGTTCTACTGGGGTACGTTTTTTATTTTTATTGCAGGAGTTCAGCAGACAGGCAGACGGCCCACTTGATGGAAAGCGGTTACCATCGCCTATGGACATTTGCAACACCAAAGTTGCTACAAATGCGCTGCTGCTCTCTTAAGGGAGACTGGAACCTGGTCATTAATGCCGAAACACAACTAAAGGTTGTTATGGCGACATACTTTAGACGAGGGATGGTTGCCATCCAGTCGGGCAAATGCCCTACCACCTGGCTGTGGGTTGTTAAGTCGCCTCTTACGACAGGCCGCCCCAACGCAGGAAATTGTATTATTTCTCCGTTCCTGCACGGATAAAAGGTAAAAAAAAAATTTAAAGGTCATACATATAAGTTAAAATTTAAATTTACTTGCTAGTCTATGTACACCGCTTCGCAACGTGTTATTACTACGTTGAAGAAGCGTCAAGAAACTCTCTAGCAACATGTCTAGCTAAAATTTGATTAACTCACACTTATTGTTTCATAAATTTTCATTTATTGGGATATACAACAAATTACAGTCGTACAATACAAAAGTAAAATATGATGCATATCGTATTATATGCTGGCATTGTAATGAGAAGTCGACTCAACGACTCGATTAGTGCCTCGAGTCAAAATAGATCGCAGTCCCATCACTAGCCGCACTTGCCATTCGCGACCACGATATTCTATTAAGATAGCGCCCCCTGTAACACTTTTATTGTAGTACGTACCTACATATATTTTCGTCACTGTATATGATGTATAGGTTGACATAAAAAATTACCAAATCAAATCAAATCAAAAATCATTTATTGAATAAAACATAATTCACAATTTTTGACACTCATTGGTCCCCAAACTAGGTCGACCTGTATCTCGGGGACCTCCTTCCAAATTGGTACAATTCTGATTGTGAAATTATCAACTACAGTTACATTAATTTAAAAGAAAAATAAATAAATATGTATGATTGCGTGCGTGCTTGTGTGTGTTTGTGTGTGTGTGTGTGTGGAGACATATTGCAGCATAACATTTTAGCACGTCATGTCATTATTATAACTATAATATTATTGTTCTTTCCTTTTATTGTCTTGGTCTTATTGAGTATGCATTGTTTGCTACAACTCCATTAATTCTTCAAAAGTGATTCTGTAACATACTTCTGTACAAAAATTATTAAAAAAAAGAATTTGAGATATAAATAGAATATGAAATATAAAGAAAAACAATATTTAGTTAGACGTGTTGCTGGGGAGTTTCTTGCCGCTTCTTCTCCTTTACAGCATCAACACGTTGCGAAGCGGTGTACATAGAATAGGAAGTTAACTTACATGTATGACCTTCAAAAAGTGTTCTCCAGTGGAACTTATTTTGAATAAAAACTTTAGAATTTTATCCTATTTCGGACGAAGACAATTCCAAAAACAAAAATCATAAATATCGGTCCAGCCGTTCTTGAGTTATAAATGGTGTAAGTAACAAAACTTTGTTTTATATATAGATTTTAAATTAATATTAAATTATAAATGAGTACAAGCAGGAAACTTATATACGTAGTATTCTACTTACTTTAAGACTAATTAGAATACTGAGCTTAGGTCATCGAATCAATTGGTAAGGTTTTCAACGTTGCCTATGTCAAATTGAAACATACGAAAATAAAATTTAAAAAAAAGCCTGTAGTGCAACAACTCCTATTTATTTTTTAACTTGACAAATAACATCCCGTTTATTTTATTAAACTGGTTTTTTTTAACTTACCCAATCTGTCGGTGGCAAGCGGCGGCGCCCCCCGGCGGCATCCGCGTGGAAATATGTGTATTCTATATCAAGAGTGATTTGTCACAAATTGAATGGGAAGCGATTTTGTGAGGAATATTTCCATATTTCAGCAATCCCCTCTATCCCAACGACGTGTACTCAATTCATACGATAACACGATTGTCGTAAATGGAATTGATTTTTGTAAAACATATTTTGTCTCCGGAAACGTAAATTGAATCTACCGCACTCAAAGAGCTGATAGTTAATGTTAGAAGCAATCTAATTTTGATACTAACTACTATACTATTTTGTAAGTATATGATCTACCTATATATTGGAAAATATGAGAAAACCAACTGCCAGACCTTAAGACACTGTGAGCTCTTTCTGCGTGCACCGGAACACAAACCAACTTGATTGACAATTTCCTTTTATTTTACCTCCCACCCATTTTAATCTTATATATAAAGATGAATCGTAGAAATGTATGTATGCACATAACTCGTGAACGGCTTTACTGATTTTGATTAAACTTTTTGTGTGTTTGGGTGGGTCCCCGGATGGTTTAGATTTACAACTGGAACCGATAGGTGGGGCTGGGATCGGGGCCTAGATTTTTATTTTTTCAAGGCAGGACAACGTCTGCCGGGACAGCTAGTATATTATATAAAATTATTAGAGCTAGGTATGTTTGCTGAAGAGTTTCTTGCGACGCTTCTTCTCTTCAAGCCACAACATGTTGCGAAGCGCTGGTAAATTAGATTAGACTCCCATAGAGTACATAATAACCATAAACAAAATTAAAACTAAATAATTAAAATGAACAAGTCCCGGGTTCAATTGTTTTTTATTGCAGGAGTTCAGCCAGACAGGCAGATGGCCCACTTGATGGAAAGCGGTTACCATCGCCTATGGACATTTGCAACAGCAAAGGTGATACAAATGCGCTGCTGCTCTCTTAGGGAGACTTGAACCTGGTCACTAAAGCCGGAACACAACCAAGGTTGTTATTGCGGCATACTCTACACCAGGAGTGGTAGCAATCCAATCGGGCAAACACGCTACTACCTGGCTGTGGGTTGTTTTGTCGCCTCTTACGGTAGCCCACCCCATCGCAGGAATTAGTATTATTTTTACATTCCTGCACGGAGAAAATTCAAAGTGTATATCATCAAAAATATATGGTTTTCTTGTATACGGGTTTAATATTTCTCGTATAACATGGTGATAAGCTACCATAAGTTCCAATAAGAACAAAACAGTGGCGTTTGATACAAATATGCTCGGTTATTACTTCCCGAGAAACAGGTCGTGGTCGGTGCGGGAATCGAACCGGTATACTCCGCGCACTTAATAACACGCAACGCCCATCTCACGATGCAAGGGCGTTATCGAACGTCTGAGTTATGGCGAGGTACTTTCTTTTTAGGGTTTTGACTTTATTTTGTAAAATATCGAAGCCCTATTAAAACATTGTCCAACGAAATTTGTTGTAGTCTATATAGTGATACATAATAATGATTAGTAATTTATTTATTTTTTTGGAATACCTACAGCTAAATACATTTGATTACATACATACATAACTTCACGCCAGTTCCCTTGCGGGGTAGGCACGAACAACAGAGTGCCATTTAGGCTTATTCTTACACACCTCACTTGCCTCTTTGACATTCATAACTCTTGTCATGCAAGCTCGTCTGTTCTTAAGGCTCCTGACATCACCTTCTGCTAGTACACGATCAATTTGATCATGGAAGGTGTGTATTTGATTAGATAACTATAATTAATACAAGAAAGCCAATGACAGGTTTTCACAGATAAGCTATTGCTTAAAAGTAACATGCCAAAGTAGAAAAGGCACCGAGATGACTAGACCTAGACTTATCCGTGCAGGAACGGAGAAAGAATACAATTTCCTGCGTTGGGGCGGCCTGTCGTAAGAGGCGACTTAACAACCCACAGCCAGGTGGTAGGGCATTTGCCCGACTGGATGGCTACCACCCCTGGTCTAAAGTATGTCGCCATAACAACCTTGAGTTGTGTTCCGGCATTAGTGACCAGGTTCCAGTCTCCCTTAAGAGAGCAGCAGCGCATTTGTAGCAACTTTGGTGTTGCAAATGTCCATAGGCGATGGTAACTGCTTTCCATCAAGTGGGCCGTCTGCCTGTCTGCTGATCTCCTGCAATAAAAAAAAAATGTAAAAAAATTGGGATATGTAAAAAAATGGGAAAACCTTTTTTATTTTTTTTAATGCAGGAGATCCGATCAATAAATTCAACAAATTCCAACTCAGTCTAGATAATATAATAATGTATAATGTACTTTCAAACTTCAACGCCATCTGTTGATTAGGCAGACACAATTCCATCGACATAGGAAAATTACACGAGTTGAAATATTTGGTGACCGTCGCGTGTGTAAGCGCCCTTCAGCTGACGGCGTATCAAATGCATTTGTAGTGTTAAGTCGTTGCGAACGTTATGCCAGTGTACTGCAGGTTGAAGCACCATCGGCTGGCGTTATCGACCATTCATGACCTCTTATTGCCTCAACTGTACATAATTCAAACAATTTACCGGTTTTATTAAATGCATTTTTGTTTCATTTTAACCGACTTCAAAAAAAGGAGGAGATTCTCAATCCGTCGGGATCTTTTTTTTTTAATGTATGTTTACCGATTACTCCGAGATTTACTAAAAATTTGACATAGTTTGGCCTAGTAGTTTTCATTTTAGGAACATTTTTTGTTCCCGTTTCTTGGGCGCTATATTTTTTAAGGAGCACCTTTCGTAGGTCTACCCATAGCTAGACACTAAAAAGTAACAAAAAAATAAAAAAACTTCGTTTAAAAAACCGACTTCAAAAACTAAAAAAGTATAAAATAACTTATTTCTAAAGCTATTAATTATTAATATATATTATCTAAAAAGTAGCGCAAATTTTAAGTCTAAGAATTTGCTCTTGATCAGGGAAAACCGCATCTAAATCGGCTCAGTAGTTTTTACGTGAATCCGCAACAAACAGACAAACAAGATATCCATAAAAATTGCATCGTGTTCTCCGTCGTTTATATACTTTAATCCACTTTTTTTTTAAATAGCTTCAATGTACAGACATGGCATGTTTAGAATGTTATAATATTATATTTTAAAAAAAAATCAATACATGGTAGGTACGCTATATGCTATAATCTATATATATAAAAATTAGGGATGGGCCGAAATTCGTTTTACCTTCGGTTACACCGAATTTCGGCAGCTGGAGCTGAACTTCGGCATTCGGCCGAAATTCGGTTTAAATGCCGAACATTCGGTGCAAGGAAAAAATAAAATACCTACTTGCATTATTTTGACCCAAATTAATAGAAATCATATCTATCATAATCGTAATATAAAAATTGGCATCTATATACTCGTGGTCATTTATTTTAGTTAGGAACATGTAAATCTTAATGTGCAATGTGATAAAAAATAAATAATCTTAGTTCTTGATTGAGCCTTTGCCTAATTAAATAGACATCAAATTAAAAACATCAGAACATCAAACATCAGTAAGTACTGTAGTAGTAAGTAACTGCTTAATTGTAATGCATAACTTGAATTAAAAAAAAATACGTCTAAGGCACATCAGCAATTATAACTTTAATTTTGATTGAAATCACTTTTTACGAATTAAACATTATGAATTTAGAATTATAAAATGGGGTTTTTTTTTCAATCAAAGGTCTAAAAATCTATGCTTTTATCTACCTACTCATACTTAAAATTTACTAAAAGCAGGTTATGGTGTAAAAAAGGCAAAAATTCGATGTTATCAAGTTGCTATTGAGAAAGCGTGGCGAAATCAAACCGAAGTTCGGCCGAATTTTTTGTTTTAACCGAATGTTCGGCCGAAGTTCGTATTCGGTCCAAACCACATTCGGCCCATCCCTAATAAAAATCAATTGCTGTTCGTTAGTCTCGCTAAAACTCGAGAACGGCTGGACTGATTTGGCTAATTTTGGTTTTGAATTATTTGTGGAAGTCCACGCAAGGTTTAAAAGGTGAGTAAATATGAAAAAAATGCTTGAAATATAGTAAAAACAACAATTTCGCTTTCCCTTACAAACTATGCCTACCTGTCAAACATTTGATGTTCATCCCGTCGTTTAGAAATCAATTTTATTATTATTTTATTTAAGTTTATGGCTTGGCAGTTAGGCCTTTAAGCAAGATCTTAGTTTACAATATAGTTTCTCCATTTTTTAAGCCTATGTGTAGCATTGCTGAACTGTAGGTAATCAGCTAGTGCCATTCAAAGCGGAGTTCTTGTGACAACTCAAAAGGCCACATTCGACTATACAGTTCACATTTTTAGAAAATAAATCTGCACAGCACAACGTCCCCTTACAGTTCCCGCCAAAAACTCTAGAAATCAATTAAATTTAAAAGTCGTTCAGAAATCAACGTTTTTTATTTATTGATTCTGAGGCGGTACGAAGTTTGCCGGGTCGGCTAGTTATATTAATATCATTTTAATTATTTACAGGTAAGAACGGGGCGCATAATTAATTCGGCAGCGTATCCCGGCCGCGGCTGAGATAATGTATGCACGGGCACGGGTCATCCCGGGAGGATGGGACGTGTACATTATATACACGATTTGGTATGACTTTTATAATTAAAAAGTACTAAGATATAAATGAAAAGGTTGTTTGTTTCCTCGTCTAAGCCTTAGACGGACCAACATTCTTAAAATCTATACTAATATATTGTTACGAGTGTGGGACTCGATATTAAAATGCCATTGGAATTATTATAGAATTTATTAGAACTATACAAACATGTATAACATAGGTACAAATATAGCTAGACACTACTAGTACAACTGCACGATTCAATAACACGCGCAAAGTCCGTCATTATATCGCTTGTCGAATGTACGTCTTACTCGTATCGTAATCCTCGCTCGACTGCCCCACCCCTGCGTTCGGGCATTGTTTTATAGTTAACTGTACAACACACAATGGAAGCTCGTGGGCTGGGTTCTTCCAAGAAAATGTAATTTGAAAACAATAACAATAAGGATTAGTTCGACACTAATGGCGGCCATAAACAAGTAGAAAAACAATAGCATGTTTTTCTTAATTACAAATTCTAAACACAAAGTAAACAAAAGAATTCCTAAAACCGGGAAGGGAATAAACTGCGCTTTTACGACGGGCAGACACCTGCCGGTCGTAAACGCGCATTTCTTTGTCGGTATGTAACACTATAAAGCTGAAGAGTTTATTTGTTTGCTTGAACGCGCTAATCTCAGGAACTACTGGTCTGATTTGAAAAATTCTTTCAGTGTTAGATAGCCCTTTTATCTAGGAAGGCTATAGGATATATATCATCACGCTAATGCCAATAAAAGCAGAACACTAATATTTCAAAATCGGGGGTTGTTTTTAACTTACTTTTTTTAACTACTCCACGCGGACGAAGTCTCGAGCAGAAGCTAATACTTTATATAACAAGTCTATATACCTCAACTAACTATTATGAATCATGTTTAGAGAGCTATTTACGACACTGGATATTATACGTTTTGGTTACAAATGTTTAGTAATGTTTCAATTTTGTAACCAAAAATGCATGCCATTTGCATATTCAAAGAAACAAGTTGTTGAAATTAGCATAAATTGAAATGTGACAGTTTGAGGTCTACTAAAAAGGCAAAAGGTTTTGTGCGAGAGAGATTGGACACGAAAGGGTTGTTTTCATGCCTTTTCAACAGCTGTCAGTTACTGGGCGAATGGGATAATAAAATAAAAAAGGATATTAATGGGTTTAAACTTTTGTTACACTTTTTTATTGCAGGAGTTCAGCAGACAGGCAGACGGCCCACTGGATGGAAAGCGGTTACCATCGCCTATAGACATTTGCAACACCAAAGGCGCTACAAATGCGCTGCTGCTCTCTTAAGTGAGTCTGGAACCTGGGCCGCCCCAACGCAGGAAATTGTATTCTTTCTCCGTTCCTGCACGGATAAAAGTTGACTGCAGTTTCAGATGACATTGCATATCTATTATTATATTTAAATGGAACAATAATTATTATTTAAATTCTATGGGATGCCTAAATCGTATTTATCCTAAACGCCAAAGATAATAAATACAGTGTTATACAGGCCACGACACACCTTCCATGATCAAATTGATTGAGTGTACTAGCGGAGGGTGATGTCAGGAGCCTTAAGAACAGACGAGTGTGCATGATAAGAGTTATGAATGTCAAAGAAGCAAGTGAGGTGTGTAAGAATGGGCCTAAATGGCGCTCTGTTGTTCGTGCCTACCCCGCAAGGGAACTGGCGTGAAGTTATGTATGTATGTATGTACAAATAATTATCTCTCTTATTAACGGGTTATGACCGGTTTCTGAGATTGCAAGTTAGGAGTTCAATAACAATTGATTCCATAAAGTTATGTAATACATAACGTTAGGTTAACTGCTAACCTACAACTAATATCAAAACTCGCCACTAGATGGATCTATTTAAGAAGGAATCTTGTATTAATATATAAAGCTGAAGAGTTTGTTTGTTTGCTTGAACGCGCTAATCGCAGGAACTACTAGTCCGATTTGAAAAATTATTTCAGTATTAGGTAGCCTATTTATCGAGGAAGGCTATAGACTATATAATTATCATCACGCTAAGATCAATAGGAGCGGAGCACCAGATATACAATGTGGATGGATGCAGAAGTCGCGGAAGGCCACGACACTCCTTCCATAATCAAATTGATCCTATACTAGCAGAAGGTCAGGTCAGGAGCCTTAAGAACAGACGAGCGTGCATGACAAGAGTTATGAATGTCAAAGAAGCAAGTGAGGTGTGTAAGAATAAGCCTAAATGGCGCTCTGTTGTTCGTGCCTACCCCGCAAGGGAACTGGCATGAAGTTATGTATGTATGTTATACAGTTGCATGGACAATAGCTGCAATTTTTAAAACAAAAAGTATGTGTGTTGGGACATATAGTAGAAGTGAAACTTTAACGGACAAGTGGAAAAACGAATCGCAACAAAATGTTAACTTGATGTTTTACGGGCAGATTGTTAATGTACTTGTCCAATTTGAAAACCAATTGTGATCCGTTTTTTCCCTCGTCCGTTGAAGTTTCACTTCTACTATGTGTCCCAGCACACATTTTGATTTTTCGCAGGTTTACTGCAAATTATGATTTGGTTAGGTTAGGTACATTTTAATTATTGCATTTTTTATTTAAACATATTTTTTTTTCTGCGTCCAACGGAACACAAACCAACTTGACTGATAATTACTTTTATTTTTCCTTCCACCCATTTTAATATTACATAAAATTATTAGAGCTAGGCATGTTTGCTGAAGAGTTTCTTGCGCCGCTTCTTCTCTTCAAGCCATTACATGTTGCGAAGCGGTAGTAAATTAGATTAGGCTCCCATAGAGTAAATAATAACTAAAAATTAAATAATTAAAATTAACAAGTTGGCGGTAGGCTAAATAAAACTTTAACAATACTCGTTGACATCTTGGTCTTCCGTGATCACGGCCACTGAAAAGTGGCCGAAACGTCGGAAAAACCAAAATCAAATAAAATTACCGCGCTTAAAACCGTTAAGACGTAGTTTTATTATTATAAACATATTTTATTTTATCAAACAAAAAAACTGAATTCGATCCGGAAACAAATAAAACCGTAGTCTACTCTAAAATTAGGCCGCCTCTCACCGCGCGATATACCTTCTACCTCCTCCAGGCCGCCGTAACGCTTTGTCGTGACAGAAAAATCCTAATACCTAAGATGGGGATCTTCCTATGTATAGAAGTTTCACTTCAAAATGAATGAATGAGACTTTGGGTACATGTCTGAATCAAAATGACTTTTTTGTAAAACATTCGTAATTTCGTAATTCGTAATTATAAAAATTTATATTTTCAAAAATGTGGTAATGTATGAGCGAGACAGCGAACTCCGTTTAGGCAGCACCGTAAGAAATAAGTTTGTAATTACATACATACATACATACAAAACTTCACGCCAGTTCCCTTGCGGGGTAAGCACGTAAAACACAGCGCCATTCAGGCTTGTTCTTACACACCTCACTCGCTTCTTTGACATTTATAACTCTTGTCATGCACGCTCGTCTGTTCTTAAGGCTCCTGACATCACCTTCTGCTAGTACTCGATCAATTTGATCACGGAAGGTGTGTCGTGGCCTTCCACGACTTCTGCATCCATCCACTTTTGCATTGTATAGTTTGTAATCACATTTCTAGCAAATAAGGGGAGAATTTTTTTAATTCCATGCTCAATAATTCATCGGACCCACTTTGAAAATAGTGGCGCGTAGGTATTCAATACGAGCATTGTGACGCGTGTTGGCAAGGGTGCTCCGTTGCATAGGGATGGCACATTAAAAGTCGAGCCCGAATCTCGATATAAGCTAAATATCGAGCCTTTCAATTCTTTTTTTCAACATGACTTTGCACTTTTTGTAAATCTGTCCATTGTCAATTGTTACGAGTGCGGGACTCGAATTAAAATGCCGTTGGAATTACTATATTTATTTATTTATTTTATAGGTACACCAACAGCATAGTACAGATTAATAAGTCTATGACATAATAAACATGACAATTATATAAATGCATACTTGCCAATAACAGGCGTACACAGCTTTATCTACATACATGCCTGTCTAATAATTTTATATAATATTAAAATGGGTGGAAGGAAAAATAAAAGTATTAAATTACGCAGAAAGAGCTCACAGTGTCTTGAGGTCTGGCAGCTGGTTTTTGCTGGGTTTGGGTCTTAATAGTTTTGATAATTGGATCCCAAACAGGTGGTACTTGCCAACCATCTTCTCTATTAGAATTTATATAAATTTAATTTGAGTTAGATTATAATATCAATAAATGCGGTGAATAATTTAATTTACATGAAAATATATGATTAATTTCCTTTTAAAAATTACTAAAGAGTCGCAAAAGATATCTACGTTCGGAATCTTACCGGCTATTTCATTACATTTGTTGCACAATGAAACAGAATACTTAGAAACTATAGAGTTTATTAGAACTATACAAACACGTATAACACAGGTACAAATATAACTGAACGCAATCAGTTCAAACGTAATGCGCGATTCAATAACACGCTCAAAGGCCGTCACTACACAGCTTATCGAATGTACACACGTCTTGCTGGTATCGTAATCGTCGCTTGACTGCCGATCTCTCCATTGGGCCATTGCTTTTTAATGCACCGATGCAATATGTCTACCTGGCAAGCGTCGACGCAATTTCCCAGGAAACGTAAGCCGCACCCCTGCTTAATTATTCCTGCGAACGGCTATAAACGAGTACACATACATACATACATAACTTCACGCCAGTTCCCTTGCGGGGTAGACACGAACAACAGAGCGCCATTCAGGCTTATTCTTACACACCTCACTTGCTTCTTTGACATTCATAACTCTTGTCTTGCGCGCTCGTCTGTTCTTAAGGCTCCTGACATCACCTTCTGCTATTACACGATCAATTTGATCATGGAAGGTGTGTCGTGGCCTTCCACGACTTCTGCATCCATCCACTTTTGCATTGTATATCTGTTTAGTCATTCTTTCATCATGCCCGAACCACCGGAGCATTCCTTTCCTTATCTTCACCCCGACACTCTCTTTCAGACCAACTCTCTTTCTTACTTCGGTATTACGAACGCGGTCCGCGAGCGTCACTCCGCAGATTTTGCGCAGTGCTCGCATCTTGACCGCGTTTACTCTACTTTCATGCTCTCTCTTCCATAACCAACTCTCGCATCCATACGTGAGCGTAGGTACCAGCACCGCGTTCTGTATGACGAGCTGAGCCTTCTGGCTGAGGTTCTTAGCGCCTAGAAGTTTACCTAACGCTCCATTCACATTATTCCCCAAATTCACTCTTCTTTCTATATCAGCGGTGTACCTTCCATCCCTGCTAAAAGCACCATTATCCTTGCATTCGTTCTGGTTTCTTCTCTTTCAAACACCATAACCTTTGTTTTCTTCGCATTCAAATGTAAGCCTCTCGCCTGACAGTCATCTTTCATCATTGTGACTAGTGTTTGCAGTTATATTAACAAGTGTGACAAGGGGTGGGAGGGTTTCTAAATTACGTGACGTCACATCTCATATATTATATCGCTATAATATATTTAAGCTTTAAAACACGAAATTTGAAGTATTAACAAAAAAAATTCAAAACATTTCCAACTCTATTTATATGAACTTACGGCCTTACTTATAATAATCTCGTTAAGAAACGATTAGGCATCTCTTAAGTAAGAGAATCAGAATCAGACCCTAATCAATGAATATCTTTTTTTTCACTTATAAACGTGTATTACCTGTTGTTTACCTAAGAGGAGCACAGATAAACGATTAACGTAAGCGGTAACCAAAATATTCGACTAAAGAGGAGTTTATGGGTAAGATTTTCAGTAAACAGTTGCTGAGCAGTTTCTTAAAATTTAACAAACGATTATAAGTAAGGCCATTAGTGTTTAATTGATTAAACATAATGTATTCTATCTCATCTTTATCATTATTTCTTATTTCTTATTTCATCTCCTCTAGGCTTAGTCCTATGGATTTATGTGTTTATCTCTTTTTGGTGTCGCTTTTTCGTTTCATCGAATGTCAAATCACAACGATTCTAAAGAGATGAAACTTCAAAAGTTACACATTATATCATATTTTGTTAATCTCAAGATCGAGACGAGCCCATATAAAATTAGCAACTCGAGTTCTCCAAACTACTTATAGAATGACATCAGGCACGAATGTTTAATGTTTATGCGCTTCGCCACTAGGGGGCGCGTATGAGAGGAGGGAAATTGTGTATGCTTAACTGATAAAAAGTTTAAAGTAATTTTAGTATGATGATTTAAAAACTACAGATATTTCTTAAGATATATATTTGGATTTTTTAAGTTTTTATATTTTATTGTTTTCAAGACCTCCCGATTTTGAAACATTCTTCATCGGTGCTCCGCTCCTATTGGTCTTAGCGTGATGATATATAGCCTATAGCCTTCCTCAATAAATGGGCTATTTAAAACTGAAAGAATTTTTTAAATCGGACCAGTAGTTCCTGAGATTAGCGCGTTCAAACAAACAAACTTTTCAGCTTTGTATATTAGTATAAGATTCTTTATCTTTTTATCATGTCTATCTTATAACCGTATTTTTTTTTATTGCAGGAGATCAGCAGACAGGCAGACGGCCCACTTGATGGAAAGCGGTTACCATCGCCTATGGACATTTGCAACAGCAAAGTTGCTACAAATGCGCTGCTACTCTCTTAATGGATACTGGAACCTGGTCACTAATGCCGGAACACAACTCAAGCTTGTTATGACGACATACTTTAGCCCAGGGGTGGTAGCCATCCAGTTGGGCAAATGCCCTACCACCTGGCTGTGGGTTGTTCTGTCGCCTCTTACGACAGGCCGCCCGGCCGCAGGAAATTGTATTCTTTCTTCGTTCCTGCACGGATGAAAATGTATGTCATTAGAGTTTTTCTTACGAATTTCTGGGTTCTTAACGCTGAAAGACAGGCAGGTGTAGTGTAAGCTTATGGCACTACAGTAAGTTGTAGTAAACCTGAGAACGACTTACAATTAAGCTAAGGGTTGACATTTTTGATTTTCAATCTACATAGTCGTCTGGAGTATATTATTATTGAAAAATCAGAATGATATTTTTTGAATTATTTTTTTATTGAAGTTAATTTAAGTACGGGAAGATATTACTTTCCAAACTCTGTAAAAAGTCTCATCTTCCTCTAACTTTTGAACTGTGAATCGGAAAATTTTGAAAAAATAATGTCGTATCGTATATACGCATAAGGATAGCTCACGTTAATATTCAATTATGAAATTTGTTGTGCAAATTCGTTGTGATCACACGGCTCATTGGGAAGTACCACGAATTTGTGGTCAAATACAGATAATTGAAATGAACGTTGATATGATGCTTTCTCCCTCTAACTACATAGAATTTGAATTACAATAAAAGAGACGATAGAATTCTCTTGCTTTTGGCGCGGCAATTTTGATGGCAGCAGACAGCTTGTGAAACAAAAAAAAATTTAAATTTGGAACTTAAAGAATATGTTTCTTTAACACTTTCAATGCTGTGTGGCGATGTGACGTCTCCACGCCACTGCTGTGCCACCCCTCGCAATAGTATCGGGCAATGAATGAAGCGGGGCCACCCCACGCCACGCGCCGGACACAGGGTTGAATATACATTGTACGCTGCGATTTACATGTTTGATACTTTGTCAATAAATAATAACCGATCATACGTTATATAACTTTTTTGTTAAGTAGTCACAAATTACACATGCAAAATCCTTACAAGCAAAATTCAATCAAGTGAAATATTAAATACTATTTAAAAAAATGTACAGTTTGTATATTTGGAATATCAAATGATTCTAGTTGTTAGAATATATTTTTTTATTTTTTATATTGCAGGAGTTCACTTAATGGAAAGCAGTTACCATCGCCTATGGACATTTGCAACACCAAAAATGCAACAAATGCGCCGCTGCTCTCTCAAGGGAAACTGGAACCTGGTCACTAATGCCGGAACACAACTCAAGGTTGTTATGACGACATACTTTAGACCAGGGGTGGTAGCTATCCAGTCGGGCAAATGCCCTACCACCTGGCTGTAGGTTGTTTAGTCGCCTCTTACGACAGGCCGCCCGGCAGCAGGAAATTGTATTCTTTCTCCGTTCCTGCACGGATAAATTTAGTAGACAACCTCGGACAACGCATTAACTTTGCGATAGAGCGAGGTAATGTAGCCATTCTTTTAGGCAAGTTTCTAAGTGACAGCGGTCTGGCACTAGATTTTATAGATTAATTTTAATTTGTAAATATAGTTTTACATAATTAGGAAATTATAAAAATGTATGTTTTTTATAGCTAGAGTACAGCAGATAGGCAGACGGCCCACCTTATGGAAAGTGGTTACCGTCGCCTATGGATGGATGTTTGCAACACCAGAGGTGTCATCAACGCGCTGCCGGCCTCGAAATGTTCACAGATAATATAGGAAAAATAAAAAAAGATATTAGTAGTTGTTTAAAATAGTTTAATATATTTTTCGTTCTTGTTCCTTAGTGGTTGTGAATGACGGTGAAGGCTTTTTTGTTTGCATTCGTATCATAAAGTACATAGTCCAAGTATCAGTACAAAATGTATGTACATACATACATACATAACTTCACGCCAGTTCCCTTGCGGGGTAGGCACGAACAACAGAGTGCCATTTAGGCTTATTCTTACACACCTCACTTGCCTCTTCCACATTCATAACTCTTGTCATGCAAGCTCGTCTGTTCTTAAGGCTCCTGACATCACCTTCTGCTAGTACACGATCAATTTGATCATGGAAGGTGTGTCGTGGCCTTCCACGACTTCTGCATCCATCCACTTTTGCATTGTATATCTGTATGGATCTGTATCTGTATCTGGAAAATGTATGTATTTATCAACAAATAAATAATCGGCAGACAAACACACATATTGTTTATCCCCAAGCTAAGAACGTTATGCTTGTGTTAGGGTAATATACAACGGACCACTCTGACCGAACCCAGGCACCCAAACTTATTAAATAACGGAATGTTCATTTGAATATATTTACCTTGTGAAGAATTGAACACGGAGCCTCTGCGTTGCAGTAAGCTAGCCCGTTATTCAATTTAACAAGTACATAAATATTCAAAGTCTTGTTCAATTAGTTTCTTCTTTTTAAGTGCCATTATAAAGTATAAAAAGGATATAGTCACAATAATGCGAAGCGCTTAGTTTATAACTTCCTATATGTTCATAAGATGCGTTTGTGCGAAAACAAGTTTATTAGATAAGATAGAAGCAAGTATCAAGATTGTTCAAGTTGTATAATTTTTACGACCCTGTCTGCACGGGCAAGGTTAGGTTAGTTCCCAACGTGGTCGCCTAGCGTCGCCACCTCCGCGTAAATTCAAAAAAAGAATCGCGAATATTCCATTTTTAAAAACATATACGTCAAATATTGCTAAAGACATAATAACGAGTGTTACCAGATTTTAAAATGCAAAAAATGTGACAAGTCGATGGTGTCTGTTTACAAGTATTTTTGATAGTGAATTTGTAAATAATAATATATTGTTTTCATGGTGATTTATACGGTGTGATAAATAAGAAAAAGAAATATCTAAACTTCATACGTCAAATGAAATGCAACTTGTTGATTGTCATTTTTTATTATAGCAACATTGTTGTTTACAAACAACGTCTATTGTAATCTCCTAAACTATTTTTTTACTTCAACTGTCAATGAACTATCAAATTAGTGATTTATTTTATGCTAATTACAACACTTTTACACATTTCCAGCGCCAAGAATAGAAATTTTCGAGCAGTCACCAATTTATTAATCACAAGTCCCGCTCCAGTGGTATATAGCGTCATATTACATAGCCTATGACACTCCCTGTTAACGTAGCTTTCGAACAGTAAAAGAATTTTTAAAATCGGTTTAGTAGATCCAGAGATTACCCCCTACAACGTTACAAACTTTTCCTCTTTATAATATTAGTATAGATTAATTATCTTCTTTGACGTGCTGCGTTCTTTCTAAGCTCATAAAAAAGCTAAAGAAACTATTATACTGCGTATTCTTATGTTAAACTCAAATGATTCAACAACAATGTGATATTTTACCAAAATTGCGCGCAGCTCGTCGCGCATATAATATGTATTTGTGGCGCATGCTGATGGTGGTGGTTCTAGGATACCCAGGTCGATGTATTCGTTGAAGTTAAACACTGTTAATTGGTGAAAACTTGTAATAATAATACTTTACATATGAGAGCGTCTGCCTTCGGCTACAACCCAAACGGAAGAACCACAAAAATGCAACTACAATGTTGCTAGTAAAAAATATTTTATGCTGGTGTTGCCAACAAAATTACAAAGACAAATTTTAATACTCAAGCTTGATTTTATATAAATTAATCTGTCAATGACCTCTAATGTAATTTCCGTCCAAAACAGAAAAGGTGTTTGCTAGAATGCATTTCTGTTTACAAACAGCACCGCATCGATTTCACATAAAGCGGCACCAGTACGAATAGGGGGAGATGTCAGTGACAGGCGGAAGCGGGAGCGGGTTGTACCGCTTAAAACATAAAGGTTGTAGTGTGACTTTACGAATGTGGATTGATTTATTGATTAATTTGTTTATCACTAGTTGTACCCGAGACTTTTTTTTTATTTTTATTGCAGGAGATCAGCAGACAGGCAGACGGCCCACTTGATGGAAAGCGGTTACCATCGCCTATGAACATTTTCACCACCAAAGTTGCTACAAATGCGCTGCTGCTCTCTTAAGGGAGACTGGAACCTGGTCACTAATGCCGGAACACAACTCAAGGTTGTTAGGGCGACATACTTTAGACCAGGGGTGGTAGCCGTCCAGTCGGGCAAATGCCCTACCACCTAGCTGTGGGTTGTTAAGTCGCCTCTTACGACAGGCCGCCCGGCCGCAGGAAATTGTATTCTTTCTCCGTTCCTGCACGGATAACGGAGACTTCAGCCGCGTCGATTTTTTTCCCACGGAACCTTAATTTTAGAAGTAGCCTAAGTTACTAGTTTAACATCAGCTATCTGGCAGTGAAAGTCTAGTCAAAATTGGTCAAGCCCTTTCACAGATTAGCTGAAACAAATGGTTTTAATTTTTTTTTAATTGCCTAAGTTACTCCTTATAATATCTACTAAATGCCAGTGAAAGTTCTGTCAAAATCGGTTCAGCCATTTCAGAGCTTAGCCAGAACAAACAGGCAGACAAACAAAAAAATATTTTTTAATAAAAAGCTGTTATTTTGACATTTTATTTATCTGTATGGACTGTATAGATGTGTAATTTAATATAAGACTATATGTATATACAAAAATCATATACATAATCTAAAGAGCATGTTCATGAAACGCCTGGTAGTACTAATATTTGTTTTCTATATTGACAGATTTTATCACGTACGTGGATTGCTCAAAGTAGTAACCATGCTATGCAGCAATAATTTAAGCCCGTACGTGACGTAACATAGAGAATTAAAGATTTAGAGAAAACGGTTAACTACGCAGTATAGATGGTGGTAGGTAAATCCTTTTTTTAAGTATTGCTCGATAATTCAATATGACGTTATTATTACGTCAAACCATTACGTTGGCTTCAGCAAGGTCAAGGTTAGTGGGCATAGCAATGCAGTTCGAAACGCTTTGCCATATTAAGTGGTTCATTTTTAGCAAAAGAACAGTCCTTTAGAAAATGCTAGCCTACTAAAATTTATGCGCTGTGATTTAAATTTAAATCTAATAAAATATTTTGCAATTAGAAACGTTTAAAAAGTTAATCTAAATCCATAAAAACATAGATCATTTATTCTAATTTTTAAATTCAATGTCTGAATTTCGTGTCAGCCAATAAAGTCATTGCCTAAATAAATAATAATTATATCAATATATAATAATTATACCTACATCGCCAGATTAGGTGAAACTATTTCTTAAGTTAGGTTGCCTGGAAGAGATTGCTTTATTTACAATTTCATATACAAATATTTAATAAACAATTTTAAAAATACACAATTACAATATTATCGCCTGGCCTTATCGCTATAAGGCCGCCTATTGTTTCTACCATGACAATATTGTAATTGTGTATATATATATATATATATATACAAAGTTCACTATATGTCAAGTGTAAAG
The DNA here is from genome assembly GCA_019925095.2 of Dendrolimus kikuchii. Classification (NCBI taxonomy): domain Eukaryota; kingdom Metazoa; phylum Arthropoda; class Insecta; order Lepidoptera; family Lasiocampidae; genus Dendrolimus; species Dendrolimus kikuchii. The sequence goes on along the minus strand of CM034404.1, from coordinate 21,820,974 downwards.
TCACTATAGCCTATCCCGAATCTACTCACACTGCAACGCGCCGACAACCGCCTGCTCCTGTGTGAGTTGGACTTTACTATGAGTCACGCTGCGGAATTGATGCTATTGCAATCCCGCCAGGCGCACACATAATTTTTGGTACAATTTTAAACCATCTCAAGATTTAACATTTTATATGTATAAAAATGTAGTAAAAAATTAACTAAATGAAATGTGTAATTCCTGTTAAATAATGTTAGTTTTGTATAATTTAAAGTAAATAAGTATATCCGTGCTGTTCTATTAAATTAGGCAATATGGATATCTACGAGTATACTGAGTACTTGGCCTGCAACACTACAGATCCCACATCGGCGAAGATACGGTCGAGCGCACGGATCAGTTTAAGTACTTGGGATCTGTACTTAGTGCATCCGGGGATATCGACCACGACGTCAAGGCCCGTATCACAGCAGCTTGGGCCAAGTGGCGTGAGGTGACAGGTGTCATTTGTGACCCCAAAATGCCGGTTAAATTAAAAGGACAGGTCTATAAATCCATCATTAGACCTGTCCTTTTGTATGGCAGTGAAGCGTGGCCTGTACTTGAGCGACACAAGCAAGAACTGCGTGTCACGGAGATGAATATGCTGCGATGGATGTGTGGAGTGACGCGGAAAGACCGAGTCAGCAACTCCCGCATCCGCGGCAGTCTTCATGTCCGTGACATAGCAGACAAATTGCAAGACTGTCGCCTACGTTGGTACGGCCACGTTTTACGGAGACTGGCTAATTATGTGGGGAACAAATGTGTAGCCATGCCGCCTCCGCCAGGTCCCGGTCGAAGGGGAAGGCCCAAGAAATGTTGGCTTGACGTTGTGAAGGATGACATGCGTACCAATGGTCTCAAAACGGGGGATGCTGAAGACCGCGCGAAGTGGAGTAGAAAAAGTAGGAAAGCGGACCCTGGGCGTCGGAGTGAACGCTCCGAACGCAACCGGGAATTAACGCTCGGATGATGATGATGATGGATATCTACGAGTATATATTGGGTGGAACTTCGTATAATGGAATCCAAAAAAGGGCTACTCAGTTAGAACTTGGCTCTTTTCCTTGCAAACGTTTAAGAAGATGGCCTCTGTGGTCGAACGGTCTAAGCCTTTGCCGGCTTACCTCACTGCAACGCAGAGGCTCCGGGTTCGATTCCTAGTGTGGTAAATTTCGGAGACGGATTTTCTGCGTTATTTACTATGGTCTGGGTGTCTGAGATCGGCTCCAAAGTAGTCCGTTGTGTACTACCTATAACACAAGCGTAACTGGCTTACTTTGGGGATATACAATATGTGTGTTTGTCTGCCGATGATTATTATTATTATTATAATGGAATTAATTTCTATACATTATAAGTTCGGTTCCTTCAAAAACAATTTGCACAGAAAATAGTGCAAGTATTTCATTAACAAATCGCAGTGGCTAAGAAACACCGGCGTGGCGCCTCATTCAGATGAATTAAGTTTGAATTCTGTACGGCTATAACATTTTTGTTACACTGGCGTGAATTTTGTTACAATAATTACCAGATACTGAGGATAAACAAAATATGAGGTTTTTTTTTATTGTAGGAGTTCAGCAGACAGGCAGACGGCCCACTTGATGGAAAGCGGTTACCATCGCCTATAGACATTTGCAACACCAAAGGTGCTATAAATGCGCTTCTGCTCTCTTAAGGGAGACTGGAACCTGGTCACTAATGCCGGAACACAACTCAACGTTGTTATGGCGACATACATTAGAGCAGGGGTGGTAGCCATCCAGTCGGGCAAATGCCCTACCACCTGGCTGTGGGTTGTTTTGTCGCCTCTTACGACAGGCCACCCGGCCGCAGGAAATTGTATTCTTTCTCCGTTCCTGCACGGATAAAACTTGAATATAGTACTTGAACATTGAGATTACCAATGTGGAATACACGCTGATCCACATTAGACAATCGTGACCAGCAAGTTTCGTAGGTTAATCCAAACTTTTGCAAAATAGGTGTAGAGCAGAGCCCAACAGTGGGAATTTTGTTGACTGGTATTTTAAGATAATCGAACTTATTTCCTAACCAAGTAACTTATTAATATGTATTAGTAATATGTTGTATTTAATTTAAAAATTAATTTATGTGTATTTAATTTATAAATTATGTAGTTTAAGTATGTTTATTTATGATATACCTACTTAATGATCTGCACCACCTACAGCAGAGAGTGATGTCAGGAGCCTTAAGAACAGACGAGCGTGCATGACAAGAGCTATGAATGTCAAAGAAGCAAGTGAGGTGTGTAAGAATAAGCCTAAATGGCGCTCTATTGTTCGTGCCTACCCCGCAAGGCAACTGGCGTGAAGTTATGTATGTATGTATGTATGTACCACCTACATCGCCAGATTAGGTTAAATTATTCCTTAAGTTAGGTTGCCTGGAAGAGATTGCTTTAAGCGATAAGGCCGCCTATTGTTTCTACGATGACAATATTGTAATTGTTTATTTTTGATCTATCTATCTTATTTTAACACTTTATTCTATTTCTAGGGAAGCTCTACCAAAACTCTTTTATCTTCTTATTGCTTCTACATACTACAGTACTGATGTTTACAGTCAATAATGTGATATTCCTCACTCTATTTGCAATTGTATTGCGTTGAGTTAAAGTGTAATTTAGCACAAACATGCGTAGACTAAGGGGTTGTATCCCCTAATTCACTCGCTTAGGTCGTTTTGCAGGGATGAAATTAAAAACGAGGACAGGAATCCTAATTTATGGGATTAAAGATGGACGCTGTAAGCTCTTAATGAATGAGCTCTGCAGCCATTTTTTGAGTGAAGAAGCGGAAATGTCTACTACTATAATAAAGTATTTATTTTTACTCGTTTAATGCCCGGTTTCCGAGGTACGTTTAACTGTAGTTTATCTGTTCGTAAGCGCTATCGGTTTAATCTATACTAATATTATAAAGCTGAAGAGTTTGTTTGTTTGTTTGTTTGTTTAAGCGCGCTAATCTCAGGAACCGCTGGTCCGATTTGAAAGATTCTTTCAGTGTTGAATAGTACATTTATCGAGGAAGGCTATAGGCTATATTATATTTTCAAAGAAATTATGGATCCTTACTAAAAGTCCAATAATGTAACCCAAGGTGTAAAAGAATAAACCGAAAAAATCCTTACACGAAAACTATTGATTAGAGAACAAAACAATGTACTACCACTTTGCAGAACATATAATTGTCTACAAAAAATATCGCGTAAGCATATGTCTAACTATTGTAGTTATCTCACAATAAGTGTTTTCTTTTATTTTTTTTAAATAATTAAATTGTCGTCGCTTCAAAAACTCTTTATTTGTACCTTGGTATTAATCCTTATCAACTCCATATTCAAGACGAATTCAATACCTTTCTAGAACTTTTTGAATTATTCAATTCGGGCGTTTCATTCAAAAGATATCACGATATTTAAAATGTAAGTATTAGTGTTGTAGCCAAATATACTAATATTGTTTGATTGAACGCGCTAATCTCAGGAACTAGGTCTGATTTGAAAAATTCTTTCAGTGTTGGATAGCCCATTTATCGAGGAAGGCTATAGGCTATATATCATCACGGTAAGACCAATAGGAGCGGAGCACCAATGAAGAATGTTTCAAAATCGGAGGGTTTTGAAAGCAAATTCAACGCGGACGACGTCGCGGGCACAGCTAGTAACTAATAAAATTGCGTTTTTGAACACACCATCGTACGATAGTTAAACTAGGTTCAACTTAACTGACCAATATTAGGCGTTTATCTATTCCATATCTTTTGTTTGACGTTATGTAGATGAGGTTTTTGTTTGATGTAAATAAATATTAGATACTAGCTTATGCCCGCGACATCGTCCGCGAGGAATATTTAAAAAAAAACCCGATTTTGAAATATTCTTTATTGGTGCTCCGCTCCTATTGATCTTAGCGTGATGATATATATTCTATAGCCTTCCTCAATAAATAGGCTACCTAATACTGAAAGAATTTTTCAAATCGGACCAGTAGTTCCTGCGATTAGCGCGTTCAAACAAACTCTTCAGCTTTATATATTAATACAAGATTCCTTCTTAAATAGATCCATCTAGTGGCGAGTTTTGATACTAGTTGTAGGTTAGCAGCTAACCTAACGTTATGTATTACATAACTTTATGGAATCAATTGTTATTGAACTCCTAACTTCCAACCTCAGAAACCGGTCATAGCCCGTTGATAAGAGAGATAGTTATTTGTACATACATACATACATAACTTCACGCCAGTTCCCTTGCGGGGTAGGCACGAACAACAGAGTGCCATTTAGGCTTATTCTTACACACCTCACTTGCCTCTTTGACATTCATAACTCTTGTCATGCAAGCTCGTCTGTTCTTAAGGCTCCTGACATCACCCTCCGCTAGTACACGATCAATTTGATCATGGAAAGTGTGTTGTGGCCTTCCACGACTTCTGCATCCATCCACTTTTGCATTGTATATCTGTTTAGTCATTCTTTCATCGTGCATTCTTTCCACATGCCCGAACCACCGGAGCATTCCTTTCCTTACCTTCACCCCGACACTCTCTTTCAGACCAACTCTCAACTCAGAAAACGTGTAGAGTGATTTAATTATTGTGAATGTTTAATATTACAAACTAAGCGGAACTCTTTCGGTCCTTGTTTATATTTTGTTACGTCAAGTAAATGGAATAATTTATTGCTAAACAATTATCAAGGTTATAACTGAGTAGTCCATGTACGTGCTAAAATCTGTGAATAGAGAAAACATATTCGTAGATGCATCTCCGAAGCTTTTTCTGTTTTATTGCTAATTATTTAGCAATAAATTATTCCACGTACGTGACGTAACATGTTTCTATCTCGCTCTAGTTATACAGGCCCACAAAATGAAAGCTTTTGACTTTTGATCAAACCCATCTATTCTTATTTATGGGCCAAACTGATTTCAAATTCGGTCTTTTGGTCCATATACGCTCAAAATTTTCAGGGTCTATGGAGCAAACTGAACCCAGATCCGGATTCATCGCATCGGGTCGAAGTACAGACCTTCATATCTTAATGTTTTTGGGTTAATCTGACTTTGTACTTTTATACATAAATATTGTTACGAGTTGCAGGACTCGAATTAAAGTGCCGTTGGAATTATTATACAGTTTATTAGAACTATACAAGCACGTATAACACAGGTACAAATATAACTGTACACAACCAGTCCAAACGTAATGCACGATTCTATCACACGCGCAAAGTCCGTCACTAACGTCTTGCTTCGCTTGTGGCTATCGCTAGACTGTCGATCTCTCTATTGGGCCATTACTTTATACTGCACCGATACAATATGGCTGCCCGACCGCGTAAACCGAATTTTTTAGAATCAATTCGACACACCTGTCTAATGACTACCATAAAAGATTACAATACACAATGGGATGTTTTTCTAATTACAAAATTTAAACACAAAGTAAACAAAGGAAGTCCAAATTCGGAAAGGTAATAGTGTGATTTTATGGTATGCAGGTGTGAATCCACTTTTGTCGGCGTTCAGGTCGTAACAATATACATGATTTTTTTTAATATACTCGACGTACTTATTTAAGGCGATGTGCTGGTTTGATCACGATGTTTTACTTCATTGTTATTAGCGATTTAAAAAAAATATAATAGCGTAATATAGTGGTTAAACCTCGATACATATTTCAGGAATTTGCGCGAGAGTTACGTTGGGTTAAGACAAGGACAAAGTCTAGCCTCCTTCTGCGAAACCGTCATGTCCGCAAAGGAGGCGGCGGAGCGGGAGAGGGAGCAATCCGCTACGCCCCCCTCCCGCCAGAGCCGGCGGCGGCGTCGGAGGGTCGTCCATGACGACCTCCAGCCGCCGTAGGCTACGGCCGTGCGGACGACCGGCGGGGAAACCGGACCTGCCCGCACATAAAGGCCGGAGAAGAGGGACGCGCGCCGATCCGCGCGCCCCCTCTCACCTCGCGGTGAGGTAGAGGAGCCGGAGAGACCCAGATCTCCGGCTACCAAATGGTGAGGCCAGCCCGCAAAGGGGCCGGCCGCCGTCCGTCCGGGCTGGTGGTGAATGCGCGAGCGAGCCCACAGCCCGGACAAAGGACGCTCGGGATCGGACAGGGGTTTTAGTGGGTATCCCTAACCGCGGCGTGGCAATAGCATCTCACATCTCAACGTGGGGTGCTAGTGCCACCCCGACCTGGCGAATCCCACTCACGGGCCGCGACCTTTCTCCCTCGCGCGGCCTACGGTCCTCAAACGGATTTCTCCTGTATAAAAAAAAAAGGACAAAGTCTACCGCATGCGTAAAAATCTTGAATAGCAATAAGTGTTTACACGCCTCCTTTCCGCCTTTCGATGGTGGGTAATAAATCAGCGACCTATCCAGGGGGCCCTTTCTGATCAAGCGGAGACCGCAGGGCTCGATAGGGGTTTATCACGCTAACAGTTTTAAAAGGGTAGGCAGAGTATTAGAATCAAACTTATTATTTAATACATGAAACAAGTAAATAATAATAATCTCCAAAGACATAATAATAATAATAATAATAATCGGCAGGCAAACACACAAATTATATATCCCCAAATTAAGCAAGTTACGCTTGTGTTATGGGTAATATACAACGGACTACTCTGGGGCCGATCCCAGACACCAGAAAATACGTTTCCGAAATTTGCTATACCAGGAATCGAACCCGGAGCATCTGCGTTGGAGTGAGGTACGTCGGCAAAGGCTTAGCCCGCTCAACCACAGAGGCCGTCAAGTAACAAATAATCGATATACAAACATACACATTATACATCCTTTTTTTGACAACGCTGGGGGTATGCATTTGCGCATATCCCCAGACCCCGGGGGATGCCACCAAGGGGTATGTGGGACTCCCGGCTGCTGGTGTTGCATATAAGCTTCAACGTTATAACTTGCAAGCACCGGCCAGACTACCCACTAAACCTTCCAGCGTCCCTCCGCATCATACACTAAGTTAGTTACGCTTGTGGTATGGGTAATTTTAAAACCAGCCCCGCTGACGAAGTGGATGTGTTCTGATTCCCGGGGCACATTCAGGCACTTTTTGCGCTGGATCGGACTGGGCGTAACTACGTTCTAAGTCTCAGCCTTTCCTACATAAAAAGCGCGGGGCACATGGGAGGAGGGTGGTTTTAGTGGGTAGTGGTTGTTGCCCGTGCAACTTCTCTGAGTCTCCACACAAGCTGGCTTGATTATTGTTCGGATTGCTCCTTATCAAAGGGGAAAGCCTTCATGATCAACTATGGTCTAATCCCTTGCAAAGGACCCAGTATTGTGCGTATATAGCATTTCCCCCGCCTTAAAAAAAAAATAAAAAAAAATGGGTAATTTAAAATATAATATTTTCTTAAGTTTTCGCGACTTGTATACATAATAAAACTACGTTTTAACGGTTTTAAGCGCGGTAATTTTATTTGATTTTGGTTTTTCCGACGTTTCGGCCACTTTTCAGTGGCCGTGATCACGGAAGACAAAGATGTCAAGTGTCAACGAGTATTGTTAAAGTTTTATTTAGCCTACCGCCAACTTATTAATTTTAATTATTTAATTTTTAATTTTGTTTATGGTTATTATTTAATCTATGGGAGCCTAATCTAATTTACTACCGCTTCGCAACATGTTATGGCTTGAAGAGAAGAAGCCGCGCAAGAAACTCTTCAGCAAACATGCCTAGCTCTAATAATTTTATATAATATTAAAATGGGTGGAAGGAAAAATAAAAGTAATTATCAGTCAAGTTGGTTTGTGTTCCGTTGTACGCAGAAAGAGCTCACAGTGTCTTGAGGTCTGGCAGCTGGTTTTTGCTGGGTTTGGGTCTTAATAGTTTTGATAATTGGATCCCAAACAGGTGGTACTTGCCAACCATCTTCTCTATTGAAATTTGGGTGTTTTTTGATTTCAATAGCCTCACGCATCATTCTAGGTATGAAACGATTCTCTTTCGCGAGGATTTGTGGGTTATCGAATCTGATGTAGTGGTTGGGTTTATCCAGCGTGTGTTCACTGATCGCAGACTTCGTAGACCTTGTGTGTTTCATGTCAGCAATGTGTTCTTTTACTCGTGTTTTTATGCTCCTCTTTGTTTGCCCAATGTATGACAATCCACACTCACAATCAAGCTTGTAAACCCCTGCATCCTGGAGTGGGATATTGCATTTCACAGGTCTCAGAAATTGGGTAATCTTTTTCTGCGGCTTGAAATATGTTTTGATTGAAGCTCGCCTGAGGATGTGACCAATTCTGTCTGTGACCCCCTTGATGTAGGGTAGGGTAGCAGGGCACCGCTCAACTGAAGGTGGTTTGGGGCCTTTGTGACGTTGGTGTGGAGTCTTCAGCTGTTTGCGTTGTAGAACTCGCTTGACATGCTGAAGCTCTCCAGCTATGTGGTTCTCGTCACAAATTTTCCGTTCTCTCTGAAACAAAGATTTGCCCACGGTAGCTAACTGACTAGGATGGTGGTGAGACGTCGGAAAAACCAAAATCAAATAAAATTACCGCGCTTAAAACCGTTAAAACGTAGTTTTATAATTTAAAATATGATATTTATTTTATGGTGCGATTTTTTGTAATGCAATTACTATTAGTTTAATGTTATAAATATAGTTCAATTAACTATCGCTTCGTATTATATATTGTCCAAAGAAGTGAAAACATTAATTCGAGATATAAGGCGGCTCCACACCTTTTTGTCACTAAAAGCACAACAAACTTCGTGATTAGAGTGAAAGAGACAACAGTACAATGCACTTTCGATAGCATAGGGTAGGTAGAGTGGGGGACAGGAGTGCATTGTGTACAGCTGATGGCGAAATTAATCATACCTATTGTTATTAGCTGATCATATTTTGGGATGTCTAATGACTATTGATATTATAAGTGTATATTGTAACACAATATTTAAGTGATTATATATATTTTTTTATGGCAGGAGTTCAGCAGACAGGCAGACGGCCCACTTGATGAAAAGCGGTTACCATCGCCTATAGACATTTGCAAAACTGTGGGTGGTTTTGTCGCCTCTTACGACAGGCCGCCCCAACGCAGAAAATTGTATTCTTTCTTCGATCCTTATGAGAGCAGCTGCGTATTTGTAGCACCTTTGGTGTTAGAAATGTCCATAGGCGATTGTAACCACTTTCTATCAAGTGGGCCGTCTGCCTGTCTGTTGAACTCATGCAATAAAAAATATTATAAAATTCTAAAAATGCCGTGTGTGCATATTGAAGCAATTAAAAAAAAACTGTTTATTTTTTTGTCTGTTAGTCTTTTCGCCTGTTCGTCGGTTTGTCTGTTTTTTCGAGAAAGACTACAGGATCCATTTCAATGCAATTTTTTCACTGATAGATAGTAATTTATATGTAATAACATGTGTGATACTTTTTATCCCGGATATCTTGCGGGAATTTTCCCGGGAGCGATTTGAAATTGTTCGGGTGCAAAAAAATTCGCTTATCCCAACACAGTTCTACTAAAACGACAGCTTACATACATTTTTGAATGCTGCGATACTTTGTGTCCCGGGAAACCGGCGGGAATTTCAAGTCAAGAGTGAACGAAGTCGCGGGCATAGCTCGTAGTAATTAATATTGCTTTGGAAGCAGTGATAGACTTAAGACTTTAAATAAGTAATCTGTAAAATTCTACTTTGAAATAAGTATGATAAATTCATTCATTTTCAAATCAGACGAGAGGAATTGTATGGAGGTGGTATGATTGGCATAGGGGGAACAGGAAGGTGGTCTTTCACGTTTCACGCCGATATCCAGTGAGAGAGTGGTATCACGCCAACCGCGCCGGCCCTAATAGCTGTAACCAAGATAAATATTTCAGCATTGCTTCACCTCGTCAAAAATTATTTACAGTTGAATTTGAAATATTGTTACATACTTTTGTTTACTTTGTGTTGAGAAATTGTAATTAATAAAAACATCCTATTGTTATCGTACTTGTTTTATGGCTGTCATTAGTGTCAAACTAATCCTTATTGTTATTGCATTGCGTCGAAGCTTGCCAGATATGCGGATTAACTTACTGAACGCGGCCCTTTGTCGGTATTATACAGTTTACTATAAAACAATGCCCGAACGGAGGGGTGGGGCAATCAAGCGACGATTACGATACTAGCAAGACGCGTGTAGTACATTCGATGAGCGATATAGTGACGGACTTTGCGCGTGTTATAGAACCGTGCAGTGTGAACTGGTTGTATCCATTTATACGTGTGTATACAGTTCTAATAAACTGTATAGTAATTCCAACGGCATTTTAATTCGAGTCCTGTGTAGCTCGTAACAATATTAAAAGAAACTAATCAGGGTGTCCCCTACAAAGGTTCACTAAAGCCCCCCCACTATTATTTTAAATTTCATTTCGTCCGCAGCGTGACGTCACACGACTATAATACTTGAAATGACGCAGCTAGTGTGGGGGAATAGAGATTTATGACTGTCCTTATGCGCAGTGCCTCAAGGAGGTGGGGGGCCGCGTACGTTTCAAGGAAGGTGAATATAGTACATTTGGAAAACAGCCAAAAAATTACTAAAATAATTTTAAGTCCTATTTTTAAGGACATTGATAAGGTCTCTCAGTTTTCTTGAAGTAAATGTTGTTCATATAACACATTACATACATACATAGATAACTTCACGCCAGTTTCCTTGCGGGGTAGGCACGAACAACAGAGCGCCATTTAGGCTTATTCTTACACACCTCACTTGCTTCTTTGACATTCATAACTCTTGTCATGCACACACAAGCATAACGATTTCATAATGGCTCCAGGACCTTAAAAAAGAGTTCCCTAACATTTAAGCTATAAATATGAAGTCCATTGGAGTCATCGGCAATGAATGAGTTTGAAATATATGAAAGATTTTTTCATTATTTTATATTGTATGTATGTTTAGAAAACAAACCTTGTCTGCAGATTTTCTTGATCGTTTAATACATTATTAGATTAACTAGGGGAAGCTTTAATAAGCCTTATCTCCTGAAGGGTGAATAGTACAAGCTTTACACTATTCTGCTACTTTATTAGGCCTTATTTCTGAGCAGTTGAGTTCAGTTTAACAAAGCAAGGCATATATTTCTTTTGGTTTTATGACAGTGCAGAAAAGCTCTTATATTTTAGACCTTAGAAGTTTGGACTTAAGGATAACTTTAGTTTGCTGTGTGAAAAGGATTGATAAGGTAGGTCTATTATCAATCATTGTTGGTGAATTTAATAAGATTTGAAGGATGGCCCCGTTGAGAGGTTGCGATGGTTTACACGTTTGAAATATTGGCCTCTTACAAAATAGCAGTTCTTGTTGGATACAGACAGATTACCGTGGGTATTTAAGTAATTTTAATTATTGTATGATTCTAACTCTCTCGATACGTTAGCCGTATATTTTTAACCACATACGGCCTGGTTAGCCGGTTCGGCGGCGGAAACAGCTGAATCACCTAAGTGGTACAAATATATAACCCTCTCTAAGAGTTATTTCTTGTCCCTTTTGCTGTTGAGGTGCTTAGACCGTGGGATTCTGAGGCAATGAGCCTCAACGAGACTTCGGTGAACAGACGTCTGATAGCTTAGCAAGCCTTCGGGGTACTCTACTTATAGTTATAAGAGATTATAAGTAGAATACAATATAAATAAGTTTTCTTTGTTGTCTTGTTGTATTAGTTTTAATATTTTAATCTAATTTTTTTATACATCTATATTCATAGGCAAATATCTGTTAAATTTTGGATGCTGAAAATCTGAAGCTGGCCATTTTTACAAGCTTTTATTTAACTTGCAAGGGATGTACCTACGTATGTATGTAAGTTCGGGTGGAATGTTAAAAGTTAAATTTGACCAACTTCCCGGTTTCCGATTGAGCTGAAATTTTGCACACATATGTATATCGCGTGACAATGCAATAATAGGGTACCATGGAGCTGATCTGATGATGGAGTCGGAAGGTGGCCATAGGAACTCCTGTCCTAAACAAGATAGACCCGTCGTGTTTGGGCTCGTTTTACTTGTCTTGGCTAGCACTCTGCTGCTACATGATATCCAGGATCTCAAAAGCTTGTATTTAAAAACCTTTTCATTTTACAAATCAACAAGTTGTATTTTTTCTCAACGGGTTTGTATGTAATATGATTTGCATCAAATTCTATTTTTAGTAATCTTATAAGATACATAAGTGTTATGTTGGAGCAGTGTGCTTAATAAATCGTGTTAATAAAAAGTGCTAAAATGACGGAACACTGGTCGTGGTTGACCGGTGCGGAGACGGCTGAATATACGTACAGCCCTCCCAGCAGACCCAGCAGACCTCCCCACAGGCCGCTGGTGAAGGTGGCCACCAGCGCGCATCTCCACACCATCGCCAGGTGAGTCCTACCCAACAATCACTCAAACTTCAAAAAAGTATCGAATAATTTTTCATTTTTTTTTTAAATTTATTTATCTATATTAAACTATTGAGATATAACATGTCTAGAGAGAGCATTGCTAACAAACAACATCGCCAAAAACGGCATCAAAAACGCGAAGCGTTGCTAAATTCACTCTGCGTCTTCGGGATATCAGGAAAAAAATATTACCCCATTTTTTATAATTAAATATTTTTTTATGTAAGTGAAAACTTTAAATGATCGTTATGATTTAATCGCTTTATGTGTTATAATTTAATATTACTCAGAGGTTTCAGTTCTTTTTTAAATAAAGTATTAGCAACAAAACTTGTGTGTCTTGGAACGAACCATAAAAATTACATGCACAAATAAATTCATAACACATTCATAGCACATGTATTTATTTTAATTCGCAATAAAATGTCTGTACAGACATTAGTACATATATATAAGTCTGTTAATTACCAATACTAATATAATAATTCTAAAAAAACTATTCATAATGGAAAATTATTTTTGTGTTACACATCATGTTCACGAAGGTTATTAGATGACTATTTATAACCCCAAGATTATCTTGCGCTAAAAGTCAGTGAAATCATTTGTAATAGTAGACTTGGAACGATTCGATAGGTTCATATTGAGTAGTAGGCTTTATGTATAATCCAAAGTTTATATCAGTAGTAGGAACTACGGGGTAGGTACACGGGATAGTTTAATGCAGGGACTTAAGAGCAACTAAACCACTTGAAAAGGGCTATTATAGAAATAAAAATATTCATATCCAAACGTTTTTATTCAAACTACTTCAGTTTGATTATTTTCTGAACTAAAATTTGTTTTTTATCATATTAATATATTAAATTATTTCTTTATTAGGAATTAATGGAGATGCAGCTAACAGAATATAGACAAAATTAATATCTTAATTATGACAATAAAGAGTTATCTATAATATTACTAGCGGCCCGGCGCGGATTCACCCGTGGTCTGTCTCGCTCCCGTGGTATAAAGCGTCATGTTATATAGCCTATGACACTCCCTGTTAACGTAGCTTTCCAACAGTAAAATAATTTTTAAAATCAGTTTAGTAGATCCAGAGATTACCCCCTACAACGTCACAAACTTTACCTCTTTATAATATTAGTACAGATAACTCCGACCGAAGCATCTGCTTTAAACGATATTCAGTTTTTTTTACATCCTCTTTGACGATATTTGCAGCACGCATTCTGTCAATTCTACGTCAAACGTCATAAGGTTACATTAAAAAGTTTATATTGTCCCAAGCGCTAAGGTTAGATTAGAAATAATTTTATATGATGGTTAAGTATTCTTAAATTTTCTAATTATCCTTCAGACAACTTACATCTTATGGGTCACGATTATATATAATTATTTTAGGTACTTTATTTGAATACAATTATTGTGCCGTTGATAAGAAAATATAAAAACCATAGTGTAAAAATATCTCCGAAAATGATTCAAAATACTTCCTTTCAAAATCCATCTCTTTGTCCAACAATATGCTACAATTGGATCCGTAGGAAGTCTAAAACGTAATATAAACTAGTTTAAGAAAACTGGACACACAAACATTACATGTCTGTTTTCTATAGATTTTTTCAATTATTCATATTTCATAAATAAAAAAAAAATCGTAACAAAAGTCCCCAAATTTTGGAAAATAAGTCACACTTCTCACCTGACAACATCAATCAATTCGATAACCTTGAAAATGTCGAAATTAAATTTCACGTTTTTACAAAGAAATCATGGGAAAAGTGTTAAGTTTTCCAATTAAATGACATCTCATCCTTATCCTTTCCCGTTTTAAAATAGTTCCGACACATTTTAATAGCACAGGCCGGCATAATGATTTTTTTTGCGAGAGCTCTAACCAGTAAAGTAATCTTAACGACACTAACAGGCGTGGGAAGCCACTGAAGCCAGTGCACCAATTTTGGTGCACTGTTTTTGGGCCGTTTTTGTGCAATTGATGCGTGATCTAGACGTTTATATGATCTAAGTATTAAACATTTACATCATAAATACAAATAAGGCACCACTTAAACCTATGAGGTTTGCGTGTGATGCAACACACCCTCGCAATTTCAAATTTTAGGAAAAAATTAATAATAAAAATAAAAACTTGTACATCCATACGCTCCGCAAATTAGCCATTAATTAATGGCCGGTTCCTATATCTTTCTAACCGTTCACTCGCCTTAGTACTAGTTAAAATTTGACATAATCTCCATACAAGGAATGTCAATTTTTAATAATGGGAATATACTCGTCAAAGTCACTAAATTAAAAAGCATATTGCTAAAAAGGGGATACTACACTATTGAAGAATACTTAAATGACAACAATCCATTTACATAGCAGCTCGCTCCAACCTCTTATACTAAATTTTGTATAACGTTTTTTATCTTGCCAAGCTTGTAAGGAATTTGTGGAGACATATTGCAGCATAACATTTTAGCACGTCATGTCATTATTATAACTATAACATTATTTTTGTTTCCTTTTATTGTCTTGGTCTTATTGAGTATGCATTGTTTGCTACAACTCCATTAATTCTTTAAAAATTAATTCAGTAACATACTTCTGTACAAAACTTATAAAAAAAAGGATTTGAGATATAAATAGAATATGAAATATAGAGAAAAACAATATTTAGCTAGACGTGTTGCAGGGGAGTTTCTTGCCGCTTCTTCTCCTTTACAGCATCAACACGTTGCGAAGTGGTGTACATAGAATAGGAAGTTAACTTACATGTATGACCTTCAAAAAGTGTTCTCCAGTGGAACCTATTTTGAATAAAAACTTTTGAATATGAATAACAATTCAGCAGTGCAATTTCAACTCAACTGACATTGTTTTTTAAATTAATGTTTATGCTTTTATAACTTTACTATTCGTTTGACATTTTTTTGTGCTGTGCTGTAAAATGTCGTTGAATGCACTTGCTAGGTTTTCAAATTGTGCAGCTGATTTATAATTATAGCACCAAGGTGTTTGAATAGCATTCCAGCACCCATTAGAAATCTACAAAATATTAATGGGTTCAGAACTCAATTAAAGATATTTTTAAAAGAGCACCAGCTTTCACAACACCACCTAAAACTTGATACAAGTGGTATTTAATTTAATTGTTAATTCGATTCTTTTATTTTATTTTTGCAATACTCGTATATACTACGTATATATGTGTATGTATGTATGTATTTATATACACACACACACACACACATACACACACACATATATATATATATATATATATATATATATATATATATATATATATATATATATATATATATATATATATATATATATATATATATATATATGTTTATCCGTGCAGGAACGGAGAAAGAATACAATTTCCTGCGGCCGGGCGGCCTGTCGTAAGAGGCGGCAAAACAACCCACAGCCAGGTGGTAGGGCATTTGCCCGACTGGATGGCTACCACCCCTAGTCTAAAGCATGTCGCCATAACAACCTTGTGTTGTGTTCCGGCATTAGTGACCAGGTTCCAGTTTCCCTTAAGAGAGCAGCAGCGTATTTGTAGCACCTTCGGTGTTGCAAATGTCCACAGGCGATGGTGACCGCTTTCCATCAAGTGGGCCGTTTGCCTGTCTGCTGATCACCTGCAATAAAAAAAAAATATATATATATGTATGTGTGTATAAATATATATATATATATATATATATATATATACATACATATATATATGTATGTGTGTATATATATATACATATATATATATATATATATATATATATATATATATAATTTAAGATTCCCTTCATGCTTTGCAATGATGTAATGTCTGCCGTGACAGTACCTTAAGGGCTCAGCGGAAGATCAGCTCTGGTTTTGGTTTTAAAAGACCAGCATTATGCTGAGTCTGATGCCTCTTCCAGGACAAGATTATGTTGTTAGTTTTAAATTTCTTAACAATTATGCCTACACTACACCAATGTAATTTTTTCCTGAATAAAATGATTTTCTTTCTTTCTTTCTTATAGTAAAATATAGAAAATGGCAAAATAAAATATCCTCATTTTATAAGACCGTAGGAACCGGGCATAAAAAGTCAAAATTAATTGTAGTCACTAATCTGACTGCCTAAATAGTCCAAATTATTGCGTTATATCATTTACAAAACTCTTTGTGAATATACTATTAATGGAGTGTATTTACTTCATATTAGTATTCACGAGGTTGTTTTCCTGAAAAATGGTTCCACTCCCTAAGGAATGCGACGCCTTCATACGCCAAATTACTTTTTGCGTTCGTATCCGATGTACTACAAAAATTTAGACCTTATCACTATGGCAATACAGGCTATGTTCTTTCGATTCCGTTTTAAATAGGTAAAATTCTCATGTTTATCTGACGGCGCGTTCTGCATTCAAAAATATACTATATAAAGTACAGAATAGAGTCAAATTTATACTGCTGTAAATGTACTAGGAAATCTAATGACGTTGCCATGCAAAGTAACATTTGCAACCAGAAACCATTAATTTCCGAACAATTTCTTCATTCTTCAACAGTAGGTATAACTTTGTTTTTGTTTGTAACCAAGTCATTAGTGTATTTTTCTGACGGCTTGATGGATGGTCGCAGTACCTTGAGGATTTCGATGCTTCTTGATATGGAGTTATGATGGAAATATATTTGTTGTTATATTATTACTAAAATTAGTATTAATGTTATAAAAAATAAAATGGATTGTGTGAAGGATGACATGATGATATGCGGTGTGACAGAGGAGGTATGTCAGAATAGAAGAGTGTGGAAGGAAAAGACATATTGTGCCGACCCCAAGTAATTGGGATATGGTGAAAGAAAAGAGAGAGATAGAAATAAAACAATATTTTCTTAAATTTTCGCGACTAGTATACATAATAAAACTGCGTTTCAACGGTTTTAAGCGCGGTAATTTATTTGATTTTTATTATTTCGCCGTTTCGGCCACATTTCAGTAGCCGTGATCACGGTCAAGTGTCAGTGAGTATTGTTAAAGTTTTATATAGCCTACTGCCAACTTGTTTACCGCAAATTGTGTTTATGGTTATTATTTACTCTATGGGAGCTTAATCTAATTTACTACCGCTTCGCAACATGTTGCGGCTTGAAGACAAGAAGCGGCGCAGTTGGCGGTAGGCTAAATAAAACTTGTTCTGGATCGACTGGGCGTAACTGTGTTCTAAATCTCAGCCTTTCCAACACAAACAAAAGTGCAGGGTCGACAGGGAGGAGGGGGTTTTTAGTGGGTAATGGGGTTGCTCGCTCGTGCAGCAACGCTCGGAGTCTTCCACACTATTCTGTGACGTCGATCGCGGACGGAGCACCGCCAAGAGCATACTATTGCTGCAGTGTTATCGCCCCCGACCGACGCGTGTCGTTCCCCTAGCAACGACCCAGTTTGTGCGTAAATCGGTTAAGCATTTTCCCTCGCCCCAAAACAAAAAAAAAGTAGGCTAAATAAAACTTTGACAATACTCATTGACACTTGACATCTGCTGACTATTTATTAACTATTGCAGCACTGGCGCGATGCAACAGCAGCGCCACCTGTCGACCCCTCCTCCATTTTCTACATGTACCAAATTGTACAGTGCTCTCACGCAATAAATTATATATATTATCAAAAAATTAATGTGTGTCATTGGAAGCTCTTATTTTTTTTTTTCTTTTGTTTTGAGGCGAGGGAAAATGCTTAACCGATTTACGCACAAACTGGGTCGTTGCTAGGGGAACGACACGCGTCGGTCGGGGGCGATAACACTGCAGCAATAGTATGCTCTTGGCAGCGCTCCGTCCGCGATCGACGTCTCAGAATAGTGTGGAAGACTCCGAGCGCTGCTGCACGGGCGAGCAACCCCAATACCCACTAAAAACCCCTTCCTCCCTGACGACCCTGCGCTTTGAATGTGTTGGAAAGGCTGAGATTTAGAACATAGTTACGCCCAGCCGTCATTGGAAGCTCTTACCACAATATCCTACAACATCTTTGTCTTGCGTGATCACGGCTACTGAAAAGTAGGGATGCAAACAAAACATCGATGTTTCCAAACATCGATGTATCGATCATAAAAATCGATGTTTTAACATCGATGTTGAAACCAAAACATCGACGATACATCGTTGTTCAAGAACGATGTTTTATCGTACATAGACATAACGCGCCATCTTGCGCTTTATTTTTCATATTTTTTTCTTATTGCCAGTAATAATGTATAATATAAAAGTTGATTATTATACCTATTTCTTTCATTTCTATTAAAAATAACCATTACGATAATACGATAAGTACGATAGTGAATTAGTGAATGTGGGTAAGGGAAAAGACATATAAATAGAATAAACATAGTATTTAGTAGGATGAGAGCATTGAGAAGTGGATGTAGTATTTCTTTGAAAGATGGAGCAACAGCGGCATAAAAGAATGATGTTAGTGAAAGCAAGAATTTAGAAAGGTGTGCTAAGGTGGTTTGGGCGATACATCGATATTAAAAAAAACGATGTTTCATTTGCATCGCAGGAACAAGCGTCAAATCTTATGTAAATGGTGATAAAAAACATCGATATATCGTTCATAAACGTCGATATTTTTAACATCGATGTTTTTTTATGAGCGATGTTGCATCCCTACTGAAAAGTGGCCGAAAAGTCGGAATAATTTAAAATTAAACGAATTACCGGACTTAGAAGCATTAAAACGTAGTTTTCTTATAACATATTGCGTTCCAAAACAGTACAGCGCCATCTAGTTTTGACTTGATAAATTAAATATTAATACCAATTCCGACAATGTTTCTTGTAATATTATTGTACAACGTATACAGACACCTGCGTTCCTATTTTCGTAAACAATAAAATCCCTTCAAACCGGGGAACGGGAGAAATAAAATTTACATACATACGCAGCGTGTGATTTTCTTTTGGATATATTTATTATCACCCCCTGAAAACACGCGTTCGGGGAGTCTGGGAACTATCATTCACACTGAGGTTTCTATTCACCCCAAAAATGGGGAAAAGGATTTTTAAAATCATACGTAAGGTTTTTAACCGACTTTTAAAAGGAGGAGGTTCTAAATTTTCGTATTGTAATTTATTTATAATTTAGTTTGTTTTTATAAGCTTTTATTTAACTTGCAATTGATGTACCTATGTATGTAAGTTCGGGTGGAATCTTGCAAGTTAAATTTGACCAACTTCCCGGTTTCCGATTGAGCTGAAATTTTGCACGAATATGTATATCGCGTGACAATGCAATAATAGGGTACCACGGAGCTGATCTGATGATGGAGTCGGAAGGTGGCCATAGGAACTCCTATACTAAACAAGATATACCCGTCGTGTTTGGTCTCGTTTTACTTGTCTTGGCTAGCACTCTGCTGCTACATGATATCCAGGATCTCAAAAGCTTGTATTTAAAAAAGCTTATTAAGTAATTATCTTAATTTATAATATTTCATTAATGTTCTTAAAAACTTCAGTAAAATAATAACATGTAGCTGCTCGAACCTGAAATATATATTAACTAGACTATTAAATGGTTGTTAATTTGGTTAATTTATAGATAGATATATGTTATTATATATGTAGGTTTTTTGTTTTTTTTTTATGGCAGGAGATCAGCAGACAGGCAGACGGCCCGCTCGATGGAAAGCGGTTACCATCGCCTATGGACATTTGCAACAGAAGTTGCTACAAATGCGCTGCTGCTCTCTTAAGGGAAACTGGAACCTGGTCACTAATGCCGGAACACAATTCAAGGTTGTTATGGCGACATACTTTAGACCAGGGGTGGTAGCCATCCAGTCGGGCAAATGGCCTACAACCTGGCAAAAGGTGTAGGTGTTACGTTTTTAAATTATTGCTTTATATATATATATATATATATATATATATATATATATATATATATATATATATATATATATATATATATATATAATTATTTTTTAGTCTGCATTTAATTAAACTTTATCAAACTGTGTTATACTATATATTTTGTTGTTATGTGTTGTATTGTCCACCGTGACTTCACTTTCTGGTCCCAGACGAAAGAACAGCGCTACTCCTTGTTGGCTAGCATTATGCTGAGACTGGGTCCAATTTAGGACTTGTTTTGTTTCTTCTTTTTCTATTTATATTAACTTAGTTTTTGTGCTAAATAAAATATTTTCTTTCTGTCTTTAAATGTACTCATAAAGTATTATCTCCGAGAAAGCATTGAAATAACTGCCACCGAGACGATATATCAATGTCCCTGAAAGGTAGCAAAGTGCATGGAAGTCGCTCGCGCCAAGTGTTGCGTGAGATAGGATACGTGCTCCAAATACTGATGCAGAGATGGAAGATCGTTGTATTTGCATGTATTAATTCTATTGTGTAGTACCAACATTGGGAGTATCGAGTTAGGTTTGATATTGTCGCTTTGGCCTTATAAAACTTCGTTTAAAAAAACCGACTTCAAAAACTAAAAGGTATAAATTAACTTATTTGTAAAGCTATTATTATTAATATATATTATATAAATCATCTTAAAGTCGGTGCTTAGTAATTTTCAAATTTTTATGTTTTACATTTTTTAAACGAAGTTTGTTTTATTTTTTTGTTACTTTTTAGTATCTAGCTATGTATGGGTAGACCTACGAAAGGTGCCGCGCTCTTTAAAGAATATAGGTCCCAAGAAACGAGAACAAAAAAATGTTCGTAAAATGAAAACTACTCGGCCAAACTATGTTAAATTTTTAAGGAACCAAATGGCAACTATTCCGCATCAAACTAAATAAGAATCACGTAAATCGGATCATAAATCTCGGAGTAATTGGTGAACATACATAAAAAGAACAAAGAAAACAAAAAAGATTCCGACGAATTGAGTACCTCCTCCTTTTTTAAGTCGGTTAAAAAGGAGCGTCGCTTCGTTGTGTTTCTATTTGAAACAACCAGTATTACTATTCTCATATTCATAAGTATATTTTGAGATTTTATAAGCTCGTTAAAAAGACTTAAACAAAATTTGGGGCCTGCCTTTAGGGTTGCCAACTATTTTTGAGAAAAATAACGTATTACTTTTTTAAACAGGGGCAAAATAAAGTATTTGGAAGGAAAAAAAGTATTTTTCAAAATTGTATTTATTTCTTCTTTTGAAGACACTATTTTTGTGCGCTTTGCAAGGAACCTACGGAGATTTAGTGTGTCGCATGTTATCCAAATGATCATATATCACGCCAACTAGCTATGAGAAGTGTAATATTATTTTCAACACACTTGCTCATAAAGTGGCTCTATGGTCACCGCAATTAGGCACAGAATGACACCCATTATCAAACTGTGAGTAAAAAACATTATAACTCACTAGTGAGTTATAGATTTTTTTTTTTTTATTGGTTGAGTTGCTTTGTTCTTAAAAAAGTTTTTATTCAAAAAAAAAAAAAAAAAGATCGTGTTCTATAGAACAAATAAATTAATGTTCCTATTGCTTGCTCATTTCATGCAACTTCTTATTTAAATAGATAATTTTAACTCGTACGTGTTTAATAAATAAAACTTTCACTCATATATAACTTTTTTTTTTTTTTTTTTATCTACTAAATAAAATGAGTTTTTGTTGTTATTTTATTCACAAGTGTGTTGAAAAACGTCGTATGATACACGTGTGTATTGATGATTACCGTCCTCGGCTCTCTTAAGACCCTCGCCTACGGCTCGAGTCTCAATGGCGCCTCGGCGGTAATCACCAATGTTACACACTAGTACCATAATGTACTATTATTTATATATGTTAGCATTAGGTTGTAATAAAAAAATAAACACTTGTTTTGAGAGTTTGTATAAAAGTATTATATACCATTAGATCTACATCCTCCTTAATTGCACCTTGAAGGATTGTGCTGATAATGGAGGTCACGTCATTATAGCTCGTACTTGCCATTTACATAAGAGTACATTCATAATATGACAAATAACTACATATTAGCCAGAACCTATCATTACACGAAAGCCTGTATTCTAGAATATGTATAGCAAAAACGTCCCACGTAGTACGGTCTTTGCCAATTTAGGAGAACAGATTAGGACCAAGAGAGGGACTAAGAATTGTCCAAGGTGAATTGGCGGGTTGCATACATCGGTATACTTAATGTACATAGCAGGGCTTGAAATACCGGTAAAAATGTGGTATCGTTATTTATGCTATTTTTTTTTATTGCACTGGATGGAAAGCGGTTACCATCGCCTATGGACATTTGCAACACCAAAGGTGCTACAAATGCGCTGCTGCTCTCTTAAGTGAGTCTGGAACCTGGTCCGAATGCCGGAACACAACTCAAAGTTGTTATGACGGCATGCTCTAGACGAGGGGTGGTAGCCATCCAGTCGGGCAAATGCCCTACCACCTGGCTGTGGGTTGTTAAGTCGCCTCTTACGACAGGCCGCCTCAACGCAGGAAATTGTATTCTTTCTCCGTTCCTGCACGGATAAAAATAATTTCTAATTTACATTACATTTAATTTTGCTAATTTCCGATAACAGTAAAATTTAAACATCGTTGTTAACTTAATCATTATTTCTGGCTACTTTATCGGTAAAAAAATATTACGTTAATACTATTTTTATCGCTAATTTTACCGTAATAACTATGTTTTGTTACCATCGTCGCTCTCTTTCGCACGCAAAGATTGTCAGACTGTGCTAAGAGTACGAGGAATATTTAGAATTGTGTTTGTCGATTGTTTCGGTAACATGCAGTCGAAATAAAGCCAATTCTTAATAAACTTTTTCTTTAAAAAGTTTTTAAATACAAGCTTTTGAGATCCTGGATATCATGTAGCCGCAGAGTGCTAGCCAAGAGAAGTAAAACGAGCCCATACACGACGGGTCTATCTTGTTTAGTACAGGAGTTCCTATGGCCACCTTCCGACTCCATCATCAGATCAGCTCCATGGTATCATATTATTGCATTGTCACACGATATACATATGCGTGCAAAATTTCATCTCAATCGGAAACCGAGAAGTTGGTCAAATTTAACTTGCAAGATTCCATCCGAACTTACATCCATTGCAAGTACAATGCCCAGCGACAGTGGTCTGGTGGGGCTGGACGGGCATTGATACAGGTTTTTTTATTTTTATTTTTAAGCTAGGTTCATTTATATTATGGATTAGCCCTCCTTTTTATTTAGTTCTAGTTTTTAATTTTAGGTTTATTTTTCATACTGTAGTTTAGTTTTAGTATTTAATTGTATTTTTCTATTGTATTAAATGTAATTAATTTACAAATTTACTTATTAAATGCAATAAACATTGCAAGTTAAATAAAAGCTTGTAAAAACGGCAACGTCGCTTGAAATACCGTAAAAATTACCGATTCGTAAAACGTTATACATACGTTTTTAACGTTAAAATCATAAAAGTTACCAAGTGACGGTAAGAAATTATACCGGTATGCAGTAGCTTTTTCGAAAATACCGGTAATTACCTATATTTTTTGAGAGAGTGAGAGAGTGTCGGGGTGAAGGTAAGGAAAGGAATGCTCCGGTGGTTCGGGCATGTGGAAAGAATGACTAAACAGATATACAATGCAAAAGTGGATGAATGCAGAAGTCGTGGAAGGCCACGGCACACCTTCCATGATCAAATTGATCGTGTACTAGCAGAAGGTGATGTCAGGAGCCTTAAGAACAGACGAGCGTGAAAGACAAGAGCTATGAATGTCAAAGAAGCAAGTGAGGTGTGTAAGAATAAGCCTAAATGGCGCTCTGATGTTCGTGCCTACCCCGCAAGGGAAGTTATGTATGTATGTATGTACCTATATTTTTTTAAGGTAATTGACAACCTTTTCAAGCCTTGGTACATAGTGTTTATAACACACACTAGCGCTGAATATGCTAGAGCGGTGCATGCTATTTGACATGATAATCCTTTCAAATTGGAAAGTATTTTTGAATAAACAAGCAGTCATGGGAGGGTGTTACATCTCAAGTCTGTTAATTAATTTATCCGTGCAGGAACGGAGAAAGAATACAATTTCCTGCGGCCGGGCGGCCTGTCGTAAGAGGCGACAAAACAACCCACAGCCAGGTGGTAGGGCATTGTCCCGACTGGACGGCTACCACCCCTGGTCTAAAGTATGTCGCCATAACAACCTCGAGTTGTGTTCCGGCATTAGTGACCAGGTTCCAGTCTCCCTTAAGAGAACAGCAGCGCATTTGTAGCAACTTTGGTGTTGCAAATGTCCATAGGCGATGGTAATCGCTTTCTATCAAGTGGGCCGTCTGCCTGTCTGCTGAACTCCTGCAATAAAAAAAAATAGGCTACACGGTTCATTTGACTTCAACAATAAACAAAAGAGTATGTAAGTACATGCGTAGTATACTGTATTTTTATGCATAATTAAAAAAAAAAATTAGCTGTCTGTACTCCTTCTCTATATAAACTATAAGTGTGCGAAATTTCTTACTCCTTCGTCCGCACAATTTTCGTAAAAGGGGTACAACAAAGTTTTGCTTCACGTATTTAATATAATGATTGGTTGACATTTTATTACGTAAATAATGTAGACAAATATATTGTACATTGTAAATTTATCACCTTTTTATATTCTGCTGATCTCCTGCAATAAAAAAATACATATTAAAACCCTGAAATGTCAGCGATACAATTGTTTGTATTGAATTTTCTTAACTACCCTCACGTTTCCTGTGAAGTATAATGAAGAATTCAAGTGATTTTTTATTATTTTTATATATATTTTTTTGTTTACATCACTTTACGAAAAAAAGGTCCGACATTCCAGGGGTTTCAACATTGTTGTTCGAATGAGTCTAGAATAGGTAACTAAAACCAAGTTAAAAGAAATGGAACTTTAATTCAATGCATTAAAGTTGTTATTACTTTGAGTAGACTTCAATATGAGAAAAGCAAATCGTAGTGATGAGACACTTTGACAAAAGAATATTTCGATTTTAATATTAGCAGAATTCTACGCAATATTTGATTAGGACATCACTTTAAGCTCAATTTAATGATGCAGCAGCAGTTATTATCAGCTTTTTCTAGTTTTATATTTATTTATGTAAGTGTATTTTTTTTTTAATATTTTTGTGGATGGATGCAGAAGTCGTGGAAGGCCACGACACGCCTTCCATGATCAAATTGATCGTGTACTAGCAGAAGGTGATGTCAGGAGCCTTAAGAACAGACGAGCTTGCATGACAAGAGTTATGAATGTCAAAGAGGCAAGTGAGGTGTGTAAGATTAAGCCTAAATGGCACTCTGTTGTTCGTGCCTACCCCGCAAGGGAACTGGCGTGAAGTTATGTATGTATGTATATGTATGTATTTTTTTTTTAATATTTTATTTACATATATCGTGTTAGTATAATTTTTATTCATGTATGTATATTGGATCATGTATGTATATATTTATAAGATACTGATTTGGTAGTGAGAATAATGCAACATACCTCTGTTCTTATCAAACTTCTTGTCCATCCAAAGGTTGTCTGAAAGAAATCGCTAATAGCGATAAGACTGCCTGTTGTATTGTAAAATTTTATTTCTATTAACGCCAGTTCCCTTGCGGGGTAGGCACGAACAACAGAGCGCCATTCACGCTTATTCTTACACACCTCACTCGCTTCTTTGAGATTCATAACTCTTGTCATGCACGCTCGTCTGTTCTTAAGGCACCTGACATCACCTTCTGCTAGTACACGATCAATTTGATCATGGAAGGTGTGTCGTGGCCTTCCACGACTTGTGCATTCATCCACTTTTGCATTGTATATCTGTTTAGTCATTCTTTCCACATGCCCGATGTATCTTTTAAAACACAATAAATCATATTCATTCATTCGTTTTTTCTTTCCATTCGGGAGTTTTACTCCTGTTACTAGGTCTGCATTTCTATGTGATCTCTACGTTGAGTGAATTTCAACATGCTTAATTACCAGTCTGGCGAAAAATATTTTAATTAGGCTAAAATGGCTTTGTTAAAATATCTATTATATGGTCTCATGTACTGACGCTTAGTAAAATGTTTTTATTATTAGTTAATGGATAAGAAGACACGGAAGAAAATTGTTAAAGGAATTTGAGGTTATAGATAAATACTGATTATAAATAATAAATGTATTTTTATAGTATTTTGAATTGGGGTTTGTATAAGTACAATTTTATATAATAGCTCAGAAATTAATTAACATAAATGATGATTCGTATATTAAATGAGGATTCATTATACAAAAAAAATCAAGATAGATTTTAGATTATAATTCAAATAAACCGTAATTATAATTACAAGAACAAAGTGCATAATATAATAACAATTTTAAATAAAAATACACAGTAAGTCTAACTAACGTCCAACTTGTTCGGAAGTCGAGCGAGTAGTGAAAGTTCTCTTTCACAGACAGGCGAACCGCCACTACTTCGATCACGCCCATCAAGTGACGTCACCGCTATACTACCCTCTTTATTGCAAATTATTTGCAATGTTATATGATTTTAGATACCTTTTATAAAAAAAAATGCTTTCGTAAGAGATATAAAGATTACGCCATATAGAGTAATCAAGTTCCACGATAAACCAACAACAAAAACATGCGTATTACGCCGAAAAATTCGTAATTACCCGAAAAATATATTCAATTCACATCACTATCCTTAATATTAAATTAATTTACCCTAATTACATTGACACTGCAATTTGCAGATAATAAAAAAATTACTAACATATAAAGTGTCATCGCCTTAAAATTCTCATTATTGAAGAACCAGTCCACAATGTTGGTGTTTCTGGTACCTTTGGTGATTGGGCTGATGATGGAACCGGTTGTCGGGACTGCAGAGGTGATGAGCCACGTGACAGCCCACTTCGGGAAGGCTTTGCAGCAATGTCGCGAGGAGGTAAGGCGTTTTCAAACTCCTGAAATGCTGAAAACTTGGCAGTAAGATAATCATCATCATCATCTTAGCATAAAATCGTGGGTGTGTTCGTGTCAGGACCTATGAAGAGTTTCTTAGATGCGTATTTCGTCGGTTTACAGCAAGAATTCATTTAACTGACATACATAGTACAATATGGTAGTTTTTTTTTATTTTTTATTGCAGGAGTTCAGCAGACAGGCAGACGGCCCACTTGATGGAAAGCGGTTACTATCGCCTATGGACATTTGCAAGACCAAAGGTGCTACAAATGCGCTGCTGCTCTCTTAAAGGAGACTGGAACCTGGTCACTAATGCCGGAACACAACACAAGGTTGTTATGGCGGCATACTTTAGACCAGGGGTGGTCGCCATCCAGTCGAGTAAATACCCTACTACCTGGCAAAATTTAACGAGGTCAGAAAAATACCTAAATGGCACTTACTTTTCCGGTCAGGATTTAAACCTGTCATTTCCCATTAAGCTACCACGGTTTAATTATGTCATCATCATCATCATCCGACCGTTAAATCCCGGTTGCGTTCTGTTATAGATATATTCTGTGCAACCATTTCGCATCAGTTTTCATTCAGCTCCCAATCTAGATGGTCGTCTCTTGCAATTAATCATTTAATTTAGATTATCCTTTTTTTTAAAGGGGTTACCTGGTCCCCAGCAGTTCGGAGCGTTCACTTGAATGTCCAAGCTCCGCTTACATCATGACTCATATCTTCTCTATTCTTATTTTTTCGTGTTTCTTTTTATATTTCTACTAATTACAAAGATCTGATGGAAGAACGGACCGACTTACATGATGATTAAAGAATCCATTTTGACAAAAGGTTCTAAGATTGAATTCAAATCTTCGCAGCTATTGTTATGAGTATATTATGAACTCCAGTCAGGCCTGTCCCCGGAGATCCTAGAGGAGTTCCAGCACTTCTGGAGCGAGGACTTCGAGGTGGTGCACCGGGAGCTGGGCTGCGCCATCATCTGCATGTCGAACAAGTTCTCCCTCCTCCAGGAGGATACGCGGATGCATCATGTCAACATGCACGACTATGTCAAGAGTTTCCCCAACGGTGGGTTTGTCAATAGAGATACCTTTTTTTCCATGATCAAATTGATCGTGTACTTAAAAACAGACGAGCTTGCATGACAAGAGCTATCTATGAATGTCAAAGAAGCAAGTGAGGTGTGTAAGAATAAGCCTGAATGGCGCTCTGCTGTCCGCGCCTACCCCGCAAGGGAACTGGCGTGAAGTTATGTTGTTGTTGTTGTTACTTTTTATCATCTTACAAAACGCGGCAGCCTTGTAGGCTTTGTACGAGCATACAAACTTATGACGTCATAAGTTTGTACAAATTAATCGCTGTTTCACTCACTCGCGCATTACCATGTTTTTGAAAATATAAACTACGACAAATCTGTTGTTCACAAATTGACAAAATAATTTTGACTTTCAAAAAAAATTACATCTATACATATAATAAAATTGCAGAGGTCGAATTTCTGTACAATGAAAAAAGGTTAAAAACCGAGTCAGGGGGATGCAAGAAGTGAAATAGAACTAATTTAAATTTTTTTCAAATTTTTTGTTTCTCTGTTTGTCTGTGTGTCTGTTTGTACCGGCTAATCTCCGAAACGACTGGACCGATTTAAATGAAATTTTGTATGGTGGTAGCTTATATCCCTGGTCAATATATAGGACACTTTTGATCCCGGAAAGTTAGAGTTCCCGTGGGAGAGTCCTATCTGTACGTTATACATTGTCATGTTATTTTAATACCTATATTTTTATATGCAAATAATGTAAAAATACACTTTTTACGACAAATTCCAAAACAGTGTTCATATAAAAGAGCGAGTGTTAAAATACCAGACTTATAAAATATCATGAGAAAAATAATTTTAATGAATGTTTAAACAATATGGGCCTTACTTATAATCGTTTCTTAAATTTAAAGAAACTGCTCAGCAAATGATTAGTGAAAATCTTACCCATAAACTCCTCTTTAGTCGAATATTTTGGGTACAACCTACGTTAATCATTCAAATTTCGTTAATCTGTGCTCCTCTTAGGTAAACAATAGGTAATACACGTTTGTAAGTGAAAAAAAAAGATATGAATTGATTTGGGTCTGATACTGATTCTCTTACTTAAGAGATGGCTAATCGTTTCTTAACGAGATTATTATAAGTAAGTAAAAGTAAGTATACGCTATTTCACTCGTTAAGTATGATGATATACAATGCAAAAGTGGATCGATGCAGAAGTCGTGGAAGGCCACGACACACCTTCCATGATCAAATTGATCGTGTACTAGCAGAAGGTGATGTTAGGAGCCTTAAGAACAGACGAGCTTGCATGACAAGAGTTATGAATGTCAAAGCGGTAAGTGAGGTGTGTAAGAATAAGCCTAAATGGCACTCTATTGTTCGTGCCTACCCCGCAAGGGAACTGGCGTGAAGTTATGTATGTATGTATGTATGTAAGTATGATGATATGACGTCATAGTGAGGTGTGTAAGAATGGGCCTAAATGGCGCTCTGCTGTTCGTGCCTACCCCGCAAGGGAACTGGCGTGAAGTTATGTATGTATGTATGTATATGACGTCATCTAGGTGGCTTCAAAGTAAATCAAATCAAATCACATCAATTATTAAATTATATAATGTTGAATGAAACATATGAAAAAAAAAATTACTAATAAATGTCAAAAAGTAATAGTAATAATAATAATAACATTCATAAGTCAAGGAAGGTAATTGTTTACAATTGAGGAATTCGTCCATCGAGTTAAAGCGCCATTCTTTTAACTGAATTTTAACTAAACTCTTTTATGTGGATTGGAAGATTATAGAACTGAATGCACATGTTATGGCAGTTTCTGCTAAAGAGGGTTGTTTTTGGTGTCACATTTAATACTAGTCGTTCACTATTTCTACTATTGTTTGGATAGAAGTCTTTACCCATCGTAAAAATCGAAAAATTGTTCCTGACAAATAAGCATATTACATAAATATACATATATGGCAGTGGTCCGATAGCTACAATAACTCGCATGCATTTTTTTTTTAGCAAAAATGCTGTTTATACCTGCAGAGTTACCTCAAATAATTATCCCATACCGTAGTACCGAAATCCTTGATATGCCATTGGTACTGTACTTAATGATCGATGATAATTCGTAACTTTGCTAAGACATACACAAAACTATTACAACCCGCAAGAGTTAACTTGAGACTTCGCTTGGATGACGTAAGCGCGAGGTACTGACGCGTCGATGGCGAGAGCGGTAAGAAGGCGGGGGTCGGGTGGGAGCTCGCATTCCGCTCAGGTCGCAAGTTAACTCTTGCGGATAATAACAACGTATTCAAAGATGATATTGAATTTCAGGCGAGGTTTTATCAGAGAAGCTGGTTCAGCTGATTCACAATTGCGAGAAGCAGTACGACTCTATAACAGACGACTGCGAGCGTGTGGTGAAGGTCGCCGCGTGCTTCAAGGTGGACGCCAAGAAAGAGGGAATCGCCCCAGAAGTGGCTATGATCGAAGCCGTCATGGAGAAATACTGACCCAAAAATCTTCAACAATAATCCTGCATTCATTTATATTAAAATATATTGAATAAATAAAGTATTTAACGTTCTAAAAGTATGATCCCTTTTTTAATCAAGCAAACAAACACACATTGCATACAGAGTGAATTTTTCAAGTTGGTCTCCTGGCCAAAAACCTAAACTGTACAAAACATCTCTCTATCTCGAGGCTGATTTTTACGAAAAGTAGATTATTAGAACTAGGCGTGTTTGTTCTACAGTTTCTAACGCCGCTTCTTCTCTTGCCACAACATGTTGCAAAGCGGTGGTTCCTCATTGACACTTGACATCTTTGCCTTTTTTTTATTGATGGAAAGCGGTTACCATCGCCTATGGACATTTGCAACACCAAAGGCGCTACAAATGCGCTGCTGCTCTCTTAAAGGAGACTGGAACCTGGTCACTAATGCCGGAACATAATACAAGGTTGTTATGGTGGCATACTCTAGACCAGGGATGGTCGCCATCCAGTCGAGCAAATACCCTACCACCTGGAATCTTCTGTCTTCCGTGATCACGGCTGCTGATGTGGCAGGAACGTCGGGACAATATATATCATAAAATTACCGCGGTTAAAACCGTTAAAACGTAGTTTTATTATGTATACTAGTCGCGAAAACTTAAGAAAATATTATATTTTGGTATCTATACTAATATTATAAAGCTGAAGAATTTGTTTGTTTAAACGCGCTAATCTCAGGAACCGGTGGTCCGATTTGAAAAATTCTTTCAGGGTTGAATAGCACATTTATCTAGGAAGGCTATAGGCTATATTATATTTTCAAAAAATTAGGGATACTTACTAAAAGTCCAATAATGTAATCCAAGGTGTAAAATAAGACCCGAAAAAATCCTTACAAAGCGCGCGCTGCGAAAACTATTGATTATAGAACAAAACAATGTACTACCACTTTGCAGAACATATAATTGTCTACAAAAAATGTCGCGTAAACATATGTCTAACTATTGTAGTTATCTCACAATAAGTGTTTTCTTTTATTTTTTTAAATAATTAAAATGCCGTCGCTCCAAAAATTCTTCATTTTGTACTTTGGTATTAATCCTTATGAAAATAAATTACTCTATATTCAAGACGAATTCAATGCCTCTCTAGAACTTTTTGAATTATTCAATCCATCAAATTAGTGTTGTAGCCAAATATAGTAATATTGTTTGATTGAACGCGCTAATCTCAGGAACTACTGGTTTGATTTGAAAAATTCTTTCAGTGTTGGATAGCACATTTATCGAGGAAGGCTATAGGCTATATATCATCACGCTAAGACCAATAGGAGCGGAGCACCAATGAAGAATGTTTCAAAATCGGAGAGTTTTGAAAGCAAATTCCACGCGGACGACGTCGCGAGCACAGCTAGTGTAGAATAAAGCGACTCATGCGTTCGGTGCCCCCTAAGACCCTGCGCCTGTGTATACTGCACAAAGTGCACTATAGGTAAAGCCAGCACTAACTTTACGGCCGATCCATGACACCCAGACTATAGTGAATAATGGAAAGTTCATTTATGAGCTTTGTCATACCAGGAATTAACTATTAGGCCGGCAAAGTCTAGCCCTTTCGACAACAGAGGCCATTTATTAAATTATTATTATTACTAAATTTGATGAAAGAATGACTAAACAGATATACAATGCAAAAGTGGATGGATGCAGAAGTCGTGGAAGGCCACGACACACCTTCCATGATCAAATTGATCGTGTACTAGCAGAAGGTGATGTCAGGAGCCTTAAAAACAGACGAGCGTGCATGACGAGAGCTATGAATGTCAAAGAAGCAAGTGAGGTGTGTAAGAATAAGCCTGAATGGCGCTCTGTTGTTCGTGCCTACCCCGCAAGGGAACTGGCGTGAAGTTATGTATGTATGTATGTGTACTCGTTTATAGCCGTTCGCAGGAATAACTAAGCAGGTGTGCGGATTACGTTTTCTGGGAAATTGCGTCGACGCTTGCCAGGTAGACATATTGCATCGGTGCAGTAAAAAGCAATGGCCCAATGTAGAGATCGGCAGTCAAGCGACGATTACGATACGAGCAAGACGTGTGTACATTCGATAAGCTATATAGTGACGGACTTTGCGCGTGTTATTAAATCGTGCATCACATTTATACTGGTTGCGCCCAGTTATATTTGTACCTGTGTTATATGTGTTTGTATAGATCTAATAAATTTTATGACT
Source organism: Dendrolimus kikuchii (assembly GCA_019925095.2). Classification (NCBI taxonomy): domain Eukaryota; kingdom Metazoa; phylum Arthropoda; class Insecta; order Lepidoptera; family Lasiocampidae; genus Dendrolimus; species Dendrolimus kikuchii. Next base: position 21,787,730 of record CM034404.1, on the reverse strand, counting down.
TTATTTCTTCTGAAGCCTGCAAGAAATTGAAATGGAACACATACTTCCTAAGATAAAATTGCTGTATTATTAATATCCAAAGTTTTCATTGAAACCCATTGAGCAGTTTTAGACGCTTTTCTTGACAGTCTCAAACAAGTCGACAAACAAAAATTTAAATACGGACGTTTATACAGTAGAACAAATTCAAGTCGCACTTGAAAGGAGACGCCAAAAAATTCAAGGTATAGAGTTTTCGAATTAAGCGAATTTTGTAAGGAAACATTCGAGCTGTAAAGGTCGTAAAATCAAATAGTGCTATGTTCGAGATGCAGAGGTTCAATTTATTTTTTGCAGTTATAGACGGAAAATTAATACTGAATTTGCTTATAGTCATTAATTATTTCGACTTATAGACAGGGCCGTAGCTCGGGGGGGCATGTTCATAGTTTGAGATAAAAAATTCTAGCGATAGGCATCTAAACTTTTCCGAACATACCGCACTTTGTGATATTCATTTCATATTATAATAATTCTTTGTTCTGTGTATAGATAGCATTTGAGGCGCCATGACATGAAGCGATGGGTCTATTTAATTATCATATCTGAGATGCAGAGGGGATTCCCCGTAGCACAGATTGCAATATGGGTTATATTGCAATCTATGGTACGGGAAATCCCCTTTTCAACTAAAATAAACATAGAGATTGATTATGATTGTTTGTAGTTTGGTTAAGTGAAGTATACGGTAAAGTGTTGTAGTCAAAAATCCATACAATTATTATTTTTACTTCCGCCCTATCTGTCACCAATGTTACCTCAAATTCGACTCTAGCTACAGCCCTGCTTATAGAGGGTTTAGATTTTGAGTTTGGGAGGTTTTAGACTTATCGAGGTTCGTATAAACAGGTTCTACTGTGTATGTGATTACGCAAAACAATTTGCTTTTGAGACCTATATGGGCGATGTGTTTATATGATTGCCATCAGCTCTTGAGTGACAAGATCCGCCGAGGGTGCCCAGTCCAGTTTGTGCACTTCCTTCTTGAAGCAGTTCGCGATGCCCATCACCCGAAGGCAGTCGTCGCTCTCCGAAATTGAGTTCTGGCAGGTATGGATGATGTCCACCAGCTTGGTCGCCATTTCCGCATCTAAACGAACATGCAACAATATTTATTATTATCCCTAGTTTATTTTGAAAGGACTGAACAATGCATTAAATTTTTATCTAGCCGCTTTTTGTCTCAAGAAAATCTCGATCTACCCCGCGAAAAATTATCCAATTTTTGCTTAAACATCTTAATGTCATCCTCGATATTGACATTACATATTTAACAAATTTCAGCAAAATCGGTACGCTGGTTTGTCTTTGAAAGTGTGAACTCACCAGCGCCGTGTTTCATGGCGAATTTGTGGGTGTTGTCCTTGTGGACCAGTCCATCGGAGTGCTGCATGTTCACTTTCTTAGCAAGGCATGAGAAAAGGCAGCCGGTTTCACGCCTTGTAATAACAAAATCCTCCTTCCAATAGTTAAAGACGTCCGCAGAAACGTCAGGAAGGTCCATCTGAATAAAAAGGCAGAAGTATTAGCAAAGAAGCAATTGTTGGAATTCTCTGATTTACATTGCTCCAGCTGCTGACTTCAAAGTCTAAGGAAGTCAGTATTGACTTTATACGGTCATCGTGTAAAAATTTATTATAAGTCAGTACAGCGCTACCAAGTCTGGCTGACTTCAATATTCCAGACTGAATATTTTGAAGTCAGTCCGCTCCCCAAGCCAGTACCTAGATCAATGTAAATGTATTTGAAGCCTTATTAATGTATAACTACTCAGTGGTATGAAATCAAGTAATCAAGAGGTCTGGTGAGGTGATAAATGACTATTTTTGGCATTTGGCTACTGTTCACTAAAAAAATGACATTGGATCCAAAGTAACTGATATGTAAAAAATTACTTATACAGTTTCCAAGCGTTTATTTCATTTTTGACGTTTGCACGTCTATCGAGCATAGCTGGGCACCGTTAATCAGATAGTTAACTTCGTTAATCGCTTATCCGTTACTGAAAAAGTTAACTTCGTTAAAAGTTAAAGCGTTACATTTCAGAAAATTAAACGCAAGTTAACATACATACATACATACATAACTTCACGCCAGTTCCCTTGCGGGGTAGGTACGAACAACAGAGCGCCATTCAGGCTTATTCTTACACACCTCACTTGCTTCTTTGACATTCATAGCTCGTGTCATGCACGCTCGTCTGCTCTTAAGGCTCCTGACATCACCTTCTGCTAGTACACGATCAATTTGATCATGGAATGTGTGTCGTGGCCTTCCACGACTTCTGCATCCATCCACTTTTGCATTGTATATCTGTTTAGTCATTCTTTCATCATGCATTCTTAGTTAACACGCAAGTTAACATTAATCATTAATCCGTTAACACGTGATAAAAAATTGCATCTTCTTTTAAAAACTGTTGGTTCTGGAAGTAGGCAGGGTAAAAATTTCATTTACATAGCAGCTCGCTCCAACCTCTTATACTATATTTTGTATAACGTTTTTATCTTGCCAAGCTTGTAAGGGATTTGTGGAGACATATTGCAGCATAACATTTTAGTACGTCTTGTCATTATTATAACTATAAAAAAGATCTTTTCTTTTATTTTGTCTTGGTCTTATTGAGTATGCACTGTTTGCTACAACTTGATTAATTCTTCAAAAAGTAATTCTGTAACATACTTCTGTATAACAATTATAAAAAAAGAACTTGAGATATAAATAGAATAAGAAATATAAAGA
>CM034404.1:16079949-16322449 GCA_019925095.2 Dendrolimus kikuchii | reverse complement strand
TTGAGTAATCTCATCCATGAATATACATTACGGGCTTCTCTTAGTAATAATAATCTGTTATTATGCATAACTAGTGTTTCTGGCAGTCCCTGAAAGATCAAATCTAAAACCCGATTTCAGCGCCACCTTCCGGATTCAGCTATGAATCGAAACCATCCCGAGATCCACTCAAACACAGACACAAAATTTCATTATATTCTTGAAAACCGATTTCAGCGTCACCTACAGGTTCCAATTGCAAATTTTAACTATACCAGGACCCACTTAAACACACAAAATTTCATGAAAATCTGCTAAGCCCTTTTTGTGTTTTAGCTAGACTAACGAACAGCAGCTAATTTTTATAATGAGAACAAATAAAGGAAAACTACTCAACTATCAATACGGTTAATATGACGGTACCTACGCCCCTGCTCCTGGCGTCCTTATGCTTAGTACAATAAAGTAGTTAACGGTCATGTGTACGAGCGTAGCAAAATATGACGTCATGTCTTTGAAGAGTCAAATAGCGTATTAATTATTGTTTGAATATTAATTAGAATTATATATGTCATTATTTTTTTACAGTAAGATATCAAAATGGTATTTTAATGCCCGCTCTTTTATATGAACAGTATCTTAGAATTTACTGAAAAATGTGTCAACTGTCCAATTTTGGTAGTTTATACCTCGGAAACTAAAACGCCAAATGAAGGGAAGCATTTTTTAGAAAATTGTGAGAGTAAACTTATGTAGTATATACACATAGCTTATATCTGTCTGAGTAGTAATGTTGCCACTGGAAACTCTCCCAACGTTATTGCATATTAATTTACTATATTTTAGTGGACTAAGAAATGATAACAACATATTTTTATTTATCTTATCTAATCTTAATCCGTTTATACTGATCTATACTAGTATCTATAGTATTATAAATTTCTAAAAGTGTAGTCTTTTGTTGCATTTTTTGAAGTGAAACTTCTATATAGACGGGGTCTTAGGATTTGTTTGTCACGAAAAAGCGTTACGGCCGCGTGAAAGAGCGGCATAAATTTAGACTAGACGTGGTGAGAAGCGGCATAATGTTAGAGTAGACTATGGATTTTTTTATTGGTTCCGGATCGAATTCAGTGTTTTTTTTGTTTGATAAAATAAAATGTTTAAATAAAAAATGCATTAATTAAAATATACCTAACTTAACCAAATTATAATTTGCAACACATAGTAGAAGTGAAACTTCAACGGACAAGTTGAAAAACGAATCGCAACAAAGTTGTAACTGGAAGTTTTACGGGCAGATTGTTAATGTACTTGTCCAATTTGAAAACCTGCCCGTAAAACTTCAAGTTAAAACTTTGTTGCGATTCGGTTTTCCACTTATCCGTTGAAGTTTCAGTTCTACTATGTGTCCCAGCACACATTTCGATTTTTGTGTTGGTCTGTTTGTTTGGGATTCGTATAAAAACCATTGGGGCGATTTCGATGCGTTTTTCGCTGACCAATAGTAAATTCCCGGACTTAAATCCCGGTCTGCTGTGCTTTCAAGTGGCCAGGTCGAAAAAAATGGTTCCAATGCGAAATTTTCACTGATCGATAAAATCTATAGTCACTCATCCCGAGTTTTTACGGGAATTTCCGGGATTAATGTATTTTCATATTAAAAAATCCATTACCCTGCTCAAAATATCCTTTGATTTTATGTTTAGCAAAATGACAGTAATCTTTGTTACCTGTCCAACGTGGAGAAAGTCGCGGGCATATGCTAGTTTATTATAAATGCGAAAGTTTGGATGGGTGTTTGTTGCTCAATCCCACCAGAACGGCTGAATGGATTCGGATGAAATTTGGCACAAATATAGATTATACAGTCTGGAATAGCACATAGTGGGACAATACGGGTGCGGACAAAAGCTAATTAATACATATAATGAAATTGTTTAACAACGTGATCTAACAATAAGTTGATGCACAGTAGTAGTAACACCTATTACGCTTTAATGTGGATCTAATATTCCCATCGTAATCTAGCCGCCGTGAGTCTATCGATTCCATACCCAACATAACCAAGTACTACGTACAACGAACAGGATATATTTGTTTAATTAGCATAAACGATATGTTCATTGTAGAACTATTCGTCTTGTTCTCCAAATACAACTGAATGTACTTAAACAGAAGACATCTCTGTCTTCTGTTATTCAAGAATGGCTTTAAACAAGTTCATTACTAAATATAAATTTTTGATTTCTTTTTCTTTTAATTAACCTTTATTGCACTCAAAATAAGTTAGTAGGTATATTATTTATCTATACAGACGAATTTTGAAGTAAGGCAAATTTTAAAATATAAGAAATAGCAAGTCTCAAAAGAATGTCGAGGACAATTTTGTTTAGACTAAATTGTATCATTAGATTTCTAAAAATCAATTACCATAGTCAGGAATCGAACCGACTAATTTTGAAAAAAAAAATAACTGTATTATTACGCTAACACATGGCATGCAAGGATCAATATCTATGTAGAAATATATCTTATAGTTATACTCTATATCTTATAGTTTCAGATTTAACCATAGAGGCACACTTGAAAAAATCACCGGTATGTAAACTATATATATACACTTTTATTATTATGTGAATAGTATTTAATGTAGATACTCTAAATATTTATAACTTACTAGCTGACCCGGCAAACTTCGTACTGCTTCAGAATCAATAAATAAGACACGTTGATTTCTGAACGACTTTTAAATTTAATTGATTTCTAAACGACGGGACGAACATCAAATGTTTGACAGGTAGGAATAGTTTCTAAGGGTAAGCGAAATTGTTGTTTTTACTATATTCCAAGCATTTTTTTCATATTTACTCACCTTTTAAACCTTCCCTGGACTTTCACAAATAATTCAAAACTAAAATTAGCCAAATCAGTCCAGCCGTTCTCGAGTTTTAGCGAGACTAACGAACAGCAATCGATATATATATATATATATATATATATATATATATATATATATATATATATATATATATATATATATAGATATATATATATATATATATATATATATATATATATATATATATATATATATATATATAACTTAGAGTGTCACTTCCGTTGTGGTCCCTTTTATAGAAATAGAATAGAATATAAAATTGATAGTGATGACCACGCAGTAACGCGTGATCGATCGTTTAGCGGGCGATCGCACCGCGCAATGCGCGTGATTAGTAATGAATATATTAATAATATATTCAAATATAAGTTATATAAGCTACTTTAAATGTATTCCAAAAACATTGCAGTTAGGTAAGTACCTGCAATTTCATAATTTTAATAATTATGACTTTCCATACAGAATCACTCGTATAAACTTCGGAACCGGAACTTTATTGTGCGGAAAATATCCTATTTTCCGCAGAATACAGTTCTTATTGTATGTTTACCCTCGTTACCTCAAGTACATATTATATACTTAGTTACGAATTTTTATTTTTTAAGTTTCCTTAATTGTTTTAAAGTAAAATTACAGATATATTTTCTGTTAATTTAATATGTATAATGACTTTAATTATTATTCATGTTTAACGTGAAAAAAAATTAGGATACTTTTCAAATGAATGGAGAAAAGGGTTGAAACTCCGAGTTTATCCTTGCAGGAACGGAGAAAGCATACAATTTCCTGCGGCTGGGCGGCCTGTCGTAAGAGGGGAGAAAAACAAGCCACAGTCAAGTGACAGGGTATTTGCCTGACTGGATGGCTACCACCCCTGTAGTTAAGTATGCTGCCATAACAACCTTGAATTGTGTTTCGGTACTAGTGGCCAGGATCCAGATTCCCCTTTAGAGAAAGGCAGCACATTGATAGCACCTTTGGTGTTACAAATGTCCATAAGCGACGGTAACCGCTTTCCATTTGGTGGGCGGTCTGTTAAACTCATGCAATAAAAAAAACTGTTATTTTATAAACAAAGCTAATTTCTGAGTATCTTTTAGTATTATTGGGACTAAGAAACTACTTCAAAAGAAACAGCAACAAAGTGGATGTCTACTCCTTTGATGACATCCTCCCATTTTGGAGATGAGTTAGTAGATATGGGATGACGGGGACCGGATAAAGGCGATGGAATTGGGGGAGTGAGCCACCGGAACTCTCACTTACCGTACAAGATAGATCCATTATAATCTCAACTAAGGCTTGTCACCAACAGGTAAACAAACAATTCCATACAAAATTAACATAATGAAATTAACATTTGAGTGTGACAGCCCTAACTTGACAATGTTCTACCTAATTGACACAATTTGAGAGCATTTGACACGCAACACTATCAATCAATTTGCAAGTTCCGTGTACCAAATTCTAGTACATTCTGTCTATATCTGGTTATCATATTTGTTTACTCACTGTGAAATTAGGAGATTTAGGCGGGTACTGATGGATGACGTATTAATGTGTAATTTTATTGTCTAAAAGCTTTAAAAAAATATATAAATACAAGCTTTTGAGATCCTGGATATCATTTAGCAGCAGAGTGCTAGCCAAGACAAGTAAAACGAGCCCAAACACGACGGATCTATCTTGTTTAGTACAGGAGTGCTATAGCCACCTTCCGACTCCATCATCAGATCAACTCCATGGTACCATATTATTGCATTGTCACGCAATATGTGTGCAAAATTTCAGCTCAATCGGAAACCAGGAAGTTGGTCAAATTTAACTTGCAAGATTCCACCTGAACTTACATACATCCATTAGAAGTTAAATAAAAACTTGTAATAAAAAAATGTTTAAATTTACTTTAAAATTATAACTTCACGTAGGTACATGGAATAATTTATTGGTACATAGAAAGCATAAAACTGAGTAGTCCATGTACGTGTAAAAATCTGTCAATACAGAAAACAGACAAAACCTTCGAAGATCATCTACGGACATGTTTAGGATTTACATACTTTCACGTGGCACTTAAGATTTCTGTATATACCTATTTAGTCTTAAGTTTAATGTAATTTAATGTAATAAATTAAGCAATAGTTTCATCTAGAGTACAACACTCATCGTCTTATTTTGTACTCCTCTCTCAAACGGTCGAGCCTACAACCCGCATGGCTATAGAGCCATGGGCTCTCGCCTAGTGGTGCGTCACCCTATCCAACGGGGTAGCTATCATCGGCGCACCAGACAACTTAAATCGACTCCTTCAAAAATGAACAATATAATATTGATTGTTTAAATAGTAAATATTTTTGTGAGAAATGTGAACTGTGTAGTCTAATGTTGACTTTCGCGTTGTCACAAGAACTCCGTTGTTTGCAGTCAGTCAAGGACCATTTTGCTGAGCTGATACTGAAAATTCAATACATCAAGGTTCTTTAAAATGTAGCTATTTTTTTGCCTGGCAGTGTAGCGAATAAAACAAAACATCTAATTCGACGATCTTAGAATTTTTTTGGGATCTTATGCATTTTTGACTTTTCAGACAGCAGTTTACCAAACTTTTTTGTCCTGTGGTCGACTTACAATGTGTTTTTTTTAATAAGTTTTTTGATATGTATGTAGCTGCAGATGTGTATTTCAGAGTTTCGTAGTTACTTGCTTTGTAAGACTTAAAAATTGCTGGTTGTTATCGACCTGATTATTTATCCGCGCAGGAACGTAGAAAGAATACAATTTCCTGCGACCAGGTGGCCCGTCGTAAGAGGCGACAAAACAACCCACAGCCAGGTGGTAGGGCATTTGCCCGACTGGATGACTACAACCCCTGATCTAGAGTATGTCGCCATAACGTCCTTGAGTTGTGTTCCGGCATTAGTGACCAGGTTCCAATGATCCTTAAGAGAGCAGCAGCGCATTTGTAGCACCTTTGGTGTTGCAAATGTCCATAGGCGATGGTAACCGCTTTCCATCAAGTGGGCCGTCAGCCTGTCTGCTGAACTCCTCCAATAAAATAAAAAAAATACCTCTGGTTGTGACACCACCGTGCGTCGCGCAGGTAAGTAACAATACCGCACAAGTTAAAAATTTGACATATTATGTTTTACAAAACTAAACCAATTTCTCTTTTACATTCATATAGTTAATATGATTCTGTCAGTAGTAGACTTCACATGACTAGAGAAGTTACTAGACGGTAAAGCCGGTCAGTTAATAATATTGGGGCAAAAACCAATAGTCAGTCCTTGTCAAACTTAAATTTAAAATCAACCAAGCAAATAATTTATATAGGGCTATAAGCTTGTGGGCTTCTCCCGCGATTTAAATTCACGCGCGTTTAGTGCTCAGCGCGACGCATAGTAATATCGGAGGCGTCAATGTGCGAGCGTGGCTCACCGCCGTATGTGCTCGCGCAGCGGCGGTCAAATATCGATGATCCACGACACACGCAGCCCAGTCGTACGCTTGCCTCGACAGCGCTATTGTGTTAGGTTATTATTGTTTGTATTTGTCGCGAGTTATATAGTTTTAGTTACCGAAAATAAACCAATATTGTGTAGTCAGATTATTTATTGTGTACCAAACCCCAAAAGCTAATCCCTATCCAGCCCGTAAAATTTTCACGGAAATACTTGAAATCATTTTGAAACATATCATATATATATATATATTTGTATGTATTTAACTTATAAAATATGTAGTTTGAGTATGTTTATTTATGATATATCTAATAATCTTCACCACCTACATCGCCAGATTAGGTTAAACTATTCCTTAAGTTAGGTTGCCTGGAAGAGATTGCTTTAAGCGATAAGGCCGCCTATTGTTTCTACCATGACAATATTGTAATTGTGTATTTTTGAAATTGTATATTTGGTAAGCGATAAAATGTTATCTATCTATTATAACAAATCTTTAAACTTTTGCATTTATATTAAAAAATCTGAATTTATGTACCACTTACATCGCCAGATTAGCTTTATGAGGAATGAATTAAAAAAGCGTTATTGTTTTTCTTTTATTATACAATTTCGAACTTTAATGCAATTAAATAACATCTAAAATAATATCCATCAGTGTAACATGCGGTGTTTTGAAATTATAAGGTCTTGTAACCGCGCCCTTATTTGGCCGCACCATTGCGTAATTATTCAAAGATAATAAACCTAATTATTCAAAGATAATAAACCCGTGCGCAGAAGGTTTGCCGATACCCTCATAATGTCACGCGTCGATGGTCAGTAGGGTTGACAAAAAAGTTTATTATTTTATATGCTCTACATAAGTATATACAATAATAGTAAGTAATACAATACAATCGTAAGTAAGTAGTCATCGGCAAACCTTATTTATAAGTAAGTAAACTCCAGTCGTCGTGCGTCGGAGCGGACACATATTTCTTTTTAGTCTTGTCCCTAGTATCCCACAAAACTGGGCGTTCCTCAACCAAAAATATCAAAATCACAAATCTACATCAACCCTTGAAATTTTAAATTTTATACTCCTACCATTTTGACGTGTGTTCTTTCGAAGCATTCTACAAACAAACGGACCAGGAGGTTTTGTTGTCAGCCTACTGTGACGTCACAACGCCGGATTGATCGGCGCGTTGCACAACGAAAATATCTGCGTTGCACATAAATTTCTTTTCGCTGGCTCCGTAGGCATAGGTTAAAAACCACAGAGGCACGCGTGTCCATCAGTGGGTGTCTGATGGCTGAAAAGATGATGATTAAGGTAAAAATGTAGGCGAGCGGGGGCGGAATTTTTCAGTTTTTGCCCCCCTTCGAAAAAATTCAAGATCCGGGCCTGGACGTCGCCGCCGATTTCGGCGATGCGGTTTCGCAATGCGGTTGTGTTTAGGTCCATAATATTTATGCGTCGTATCTATATCAGGTTTCACTTAGCCTTTAGCATTCATTTTGCAATAACATATCGACAAATCAATATTATTTATACAATAAATTTTCTACCTTTTTTGTTTAATATATTATATATTGGCAATAAAAAATATATAACACATTTAAGAATATATAAACACACATAAACAAAAGCCATGTTGAAAACTTTGCAAGGTAAGAAGCATGTAATAGAATATAAGAACCCATTGTTGAAAAAAAGAACAAAAGACAAAAAAGGCCGGATAACCCTGTTCGTCCAGTGGAAGGGATTAAAAAAACTGTTTGTTGTCATAAACAACAAAAACTGCGGCTTCTGTCACAGTAACAAATATAACAACATAGCACATAAGGAGCTTCGTAAAACCAATTTTCCTGTAATCGTGAGGCGAAACTCATAAAGGGAACCTCACGCGACTGTCATTTCCGTTGATGGAAAATAACCCACAACGGAAAAATAAGAAAGATGCAATCACAACCTCTACTTACTTTTGTATGAGGAATGAAGACAGATTGTGTGGGACGATTAATTAGGTTAATATATTAATTGTGTTACGCATTTCGTAGGCCGCCACATAATTATGAGTATTTAATTTTTAGGGATGGCACAAAATTTCAAATCTGACACAAATCTGCGGAGTGACGCTCGCGGACCGCGTTCGTAATACCGAAGTAAGAAAGAGAGTTGGTCTGATAGAGAGTGTCGGGGTGAAGGTAAGGAAAGGAATGCTCCGGTGGTTCGGGCATGTGGAAAGAATGCATGATGAAAGAATGACTAAACAGATATACAATGCAAAAGTGGATGGATGCAGAAGTCGTGGAAGGCCACGACACACCTTCCATGATCAAATTGATCGTGTACTAGCAGAAGGTGATGTCAGGAGCATTAAGAACAGACGAGCTTGCATGACAAGAGTTATGAATGTCAAAGAGGCAAGTGAGGTGTGTAAGAATAAGCCTAAATGGCACTCTGTTGTTCGTGCCTACCCCGCAAGGGAACTGGCGTGAAGTTATGTATGTATGTATGTATGGCACAAAATTTCCAAACAATTTTTTTTTAAGTTTCTTGTAGGCAAACTGGCAACCGCTCCACTTGGTGGTAGGTAGTTGCCGTTGCCCATGGATATCTGCAATACTAAGGGAGCGGGTGCGTTGCCTACCTCTTTGAGATTTTAAATATCTGTTTACGCTCTTTTTGAAGAGCCCCATATTGTAACGCTCTGAGAAAACCGCGGAAGGGAATTTATAACATGTATGACAAGAAGAAGCGTGCGCAATGGACGACTTCTAAGTGTCCAGGAAGTGTAGATGAACTAATCACTGGCGATTGGTATGATGAGCACTCCCCGTTGTACAGACGGTAGAAGACGGTTTGTTTAGGCACCAACGTCCCTTCTAAGGCTGAGAGATTCTAAACTGTCTGAAGTTCGGCATCTTGCTATGTCTATTAAATTTATAAGTAAATTTCTAAGTTAATATTTTTTTGTGAAATATTTGAATCAATCAATCAGTTTGTTTGTATAAATGATACAATTTAGTTTCATATAGAAACTTCTTAATAGCTTTATCGTTTTAACTTAGTCTTATTTAATACATATTACAGCTATGTACTTTTAAAGTTTTGCGAACAAAAATATATGGAAACTGAATTTCTATAAATATACATAACTTCATACATAAAAATATTAATAACATAAATTTCCAATTTACCTCTCTACGTATTTCATTAACAATAGGCTTTCATCATTGTTATTATTAACCAACAAGTCGTTGATTTTCAAAATCTCTTTGAGCTATTTCAGTCTCAATATTATCCCAACGGATTGTACGCGCAGTTGGCTCAAAATGAAATCACGAAACCACAGTATAAATAACATATAAAGCAATAAGAACAGTGTGTAGATGTTGCAATTTTATAATTATCAAAATTGCAATATCAAGTCCAGGGAAATACAAACCAAACTCATTAAAATTACAATATGCAGTCTAGGGAAACATGAGCCGAAGTCATAAAAATTGCAATATCCACTCCAAGGAAACACAAGCCAATGTCGTTATTACGAAAGTAGCACGATTATGAGATATGCAGAAATGTAGCGTACTAAATTACATTTACCAATACCAACTTTTCAGCTCCATCTATATTATCCCTTTTGCTCCTTCTAAATAATGCATCTGTAGCTGTCTCACTTTAATTAGATATTGAACATAATAACTATCTATCTGTCTCATTCTATCATATTATATGTATTTACAGCGCGGTGAAGCCACTTTGGACACATACCAGTAATATGGTATGAGTTATCGAATTAAGAAAAAAATACTATAAACGATTTTTAAGTGATACGTGTGACACCATTTCGAAATTTTAACTAAATTGGCTATCTTTTGAAGTAACTCAGAGTAGTGTAGTTTTTTTTTTTAATGTGAAAGCTCAAAGTACGCGGACATGTTTTGTGGTCATGAGTCAGTAATTATTATTTTTTCATTACACTCTCAACATTTTAGTTTGCTTTGTAACCGTGATTAACACAGCATGGCTATTTAATATTATGTTACCAAAAAACGAACAGCAAAACTGGAAAATTTATAGCCAAAGTAGTCAAACATGTGATGTAAACAAAAAAAAATGGCTGTGTATAAATGTAGTGATGTAAAAAACATGGCTGTCAATTTTCGACATTTTCAAATTTCTGCCTATTGTCATTTTAGTAAATGATATCAATTTTTTCTTATTATTTTTAGAACTTAGATATAATTTCTCTGTCGGCAAAGTGTCCATATTATCATACCATATAGGTTTGGGGGCATCCTATATTTCAATTGAAGTGAATTTTTCAATATCGCCTTCAGGGGCAACTAACCATCGTCTAACTTCACGACACTCCCATGATTATTTTGATCTAAGGCGACATGGAAATACTTTTAATGTATGTTTATACTGTGATACGATGCTCATTATCCTATTAGATTGGGAGGAGGTATTTAAGAATTCCTTTTTAATAGAACCTTGTCAAGGGACAATGTGATTATAAGTATAACATCTTTTTAATGGCAAGTACTGAGCTGCTTCTTAGAATATTAAACAGCAAAGGTTTCATACAAAACAATTCTCGCTAACTTCTCTTTAAAATTGCTCGCAATATTAGTTTCTTATTTTTATATAACAGTCATAAAAAATATTATACATTTTACTTTTACAATGGAATTTAATTATTATTTTTTTGCTCTAGGTAAGCGGTTAGACAGTTCATCTAAGGCTGGCCGCAATCGGGCCACTGACAACAGTTACCGGTGTAGCGACCATTCGTCACTGCGCGTACAAAAAGTGGCGATGGCGTGTGGCCGCCAGAAGCCACATGTGTGCGGCAAGTCTCTTGTAAAATATATGAAGGAGCCCGTCAACTGCATGTCGTTGGTCACCCGTGGCTGTTGTCGGTGGCCCAGCTTAACGGTAAGCGGTTACCGTCGCCCAAGGGCATCTGTAACACAGACTGAGGGAACTCGTCGATTAGAGTTTTTAGGGCCGGCTCGATCGGCGTGGAACCACGTTTTCACAGAATATGGGCCTGAAACGGTTAGACATATGCTGACTGTGTTACGTGCGATGAGTGAGAGTTTCGATGTCTCACTTCCCCCTCTCCTTTATCCCATCCTAAAGGCTGACAACGCGTTTGCTTCGCCTCTGGTGTTGCAAACGTCTATAGGTAACAATAACCACTTTTCTAGAGCAGGGCCGTTTGCCTATTTACCAGCTTCGCAATAAAAGAAAAAGAAATACCTATCTGTTTACGCCCTTTTTGAAGAGCCCGTTACTGTAGTACTCTGAGAAAAGCACCGAAGAGAATTCATTCATAGCTTGCACACGTACCGTAGTAAATAGCGAGTGCTACTTAGTGGCTAAGTGTTGAGTGGTGGTCAAGTGTCGGAAAGTTTGGTAGATACCCCCAATCGCCAACGAGTGCTGCGGTGGTAGAATGAATACTAATATATAAACTTGAAAGTAACTAGTGATGGTGTGAACTTATAGAGCCTTTACTCGCCATTTTATCAAGCGACGAAGGTAAGCGGCGTTTGGACCTAAGTATATTTTACGATAAAATGGCGGTTGGGGATTGTACATACATACATAACTTCACGCCAGTTCCCTTGCACGGGGTAGGCACCAACAACAGAGCGCCATTCAGGCTTATTCTTAAACACCTCACTTGCTTCTTTGACATTCATAACTCTTGTCATGCACGCTCGTCTGTTCTTAAGGCTCCTGACATCACCTTCTACTAGTACACGATCAATTTGATCATGGAAGGTGTGTCGTGGCCTTGGGGATTGTTTTTAACTTATTTTTTTTTTACTGTATGCACTGTGTGTTACATGCGCGCGCATTGTATATCGTCTACTCTGAGTACTCCATCAACACTTGGATGAACTTCTACAAAACGTCCAAGATTCCATTTCATGGGGGGTGTTGCTTCTTCTTTTATAATGAATAGAGTGTCCTTTTTTCAGCTGCCGTTTGAATATTTCCACTTAG
Source organism: Dendrolimus kikuchii (assembly GCA_019925095.2). Classification (NCBI taxonomy): domain Eukaryota; kingdom Metazoa; phylum Arthropoda; class Insecta; order Lepidoptera; family Lasiocampidae; genus Dendrolimus; species Dendrolimus kikuchii. Next base: position 16,310,094 of record CM034404.1, on the reverse strand, counting down.
TTTTCTGTTGTAACTCGGACGCATATTCTTTATGCCAAAATTGTTGGCGAACACTTTGAACACGTTCCCAGCACTGTAGCCTAGTTGGATTATTGTTATCCAACTTTGGAACTGGGAAAGCAGTTAGAGGACGACTGACCAGGAAATGATCTGGCGTTAATGGGTTTAGATCATTAGGATCTGAACTTAAAGGGGACAATAGGCGCGGATTGAGTATTGCTACTATCTGGACTAATGTCGTATAAAGCTCCTCAAAAGTGAAATAAGAGTTTTGTAAACAGAGTCTTAGGAAGACTGTGTTTAAATGAAACTTAAAAGATTTAACCTCGGCTTCCCAAAGCCGGCCACAGTGCATTGCGTAATCTGGAATAAACTTAAATAAATAATCGGCAGACAAACACACATATCCGTGCAGGGACGGAGAAGGAATACAATTTCCTGCGGCCGGGCGGCCTGTCGTAAGAGGAGACTTAACAACCCACAGCCAGGTGTAGGGCATTTGCCCGACTGGATGGCTACCACCCCTGGTCTAAAGTATGTCGCCATAACAACCTTGAGTGGTGTTCCGGCATTAGTGACCAGGTCCCAGTTTCCCTTAAGAGAGCAGCAGCGCATTTGTAGCAACTTTGGTGTTGCAAATATCCATAGGCGATGCTAACCGCTTTCCATCAAGTGGGCCGTCTGCCTATCTGCTGATCTCCTGCAATAAAAAAAACATATTGTAAATCCAAATTGAGCAAGTTACGCTTGTGTTATGGGTAATATATAACGGACTACTCTGAGGCCGATCCCAGACACCCAGACCATGGTAAATAACGAAGAAAATTCATTTCCGAAATTTACCATACCAGGAATCGAACCCGGAGCCTTTGCATTGCAGTGAGGTAAGTCGTCAAAGTCTTAACCCGCTCAACCACAAAGACCGTCAAACTTAAAATTGATGTTTTCATTGGCTGCTGTATCAGAAACAAATATATGGTGATGTTTTAGAAATGCACTGATTTCTTTTTTGCACCAACAAATTGTGTGCCGTTGTCAAATACAATTAATTGTGGTTTCCCACGTCTCGCAATGAATCTACGCAATGCAGCAATGTACTAAGTCGTCTGAAAAGTTCCGACCTAACAAAAATACAAGACATTTTTTCAGAATTTTTATTTTTATTTTTCAACATAAGTCTCCTTGTAACTCTACACACTTCTCCCAGCGATGCTCCCATCTCTGTAACCCATCCAAACTCGGCGTTTTTCTCTGCAAAATAATTGTTCACGAAGGTGATTGCCTCTTCATTTGACGAAAACCTCTGTCCTCCGAGTGCAATTTTTAGATGAGGGACCAAAAAGAAGTCACTTGGGGCTAGATCTGGCGAGTAAGGCAGATGGTCAAGCAGTTCAAACTATAATTCGTGGATTTTCGCCATGGCAACCGCTGAGGTGTGAGACAGTGCAATGTCTTGAACGTGAGCAAAAGCAGCACCCAACACGCGGACAGCTTTCTCATATCTAAATGTTGATTTAATATGTGACAAATACATTTATTTGACATGTTCATAACCTCTGCTATCTCTCTCACTTTAATTTGGGGGTCGTCTAGCAACATTTGGTGAACTTTGGCGATGTTTCCGTCAGTAGTTGCAGTTTTTGGACATCCCAAACGTTCATCGTCTCCCAAGCTCTTACGGTCACATTTAAATTCAGCTGCCCAAAATTTCACTATGATAAATGATGGTGCAGAGTCCCCATACACAGAATCCAACTCATCTTTGATTTGCGTAGGCGTATTGCCTTTCAAAAACAAATATTTAATGACAGCTTGATACTCGATTTTGTCCATTTTCATAAAAACACTCACATCAACTCACTCAAACGGCTGTTACATAACAACTGCGCGTCCAAAATGGCTGAAACTTTGGTGAGTAACTGACAACAGATGAACAATAAAATTCACTAGCTTTTATTTACGAGTGCAGCTATCTTCATGTTGAGGTCGGAAACTTTTCAGACCACCCACGTAAGCTTCTTTTGTCAAACTAGTGACCAAACCAAGGTGAAGACATTTGGTTGTGAAACATGCAAAGACTACAACGTAAACCTTTATTAAATTACATTCACGTCCCTTACGATCAACAGCAAGCAATGGACTCCCGTAGTCTACTCCAGCCGTTTGAAAAGGATAGCCTGGCTCCAGGCGTTGCCTTGGCAGTTGTCCCATGATGGGATTTACGTTTTAAGCCTTAAGTCTAAATACTTATGGCACTTGTATGTGACAACCCTAGTTAAGTTGACCTCCAATGGGCCAAAATTTAACTCTTATGGATGCTAGCAACAATTGTGGCCCTGCATGCATGAGTCTTATGTGCTTATCCGTAAATATAAGTTTTGTTAAGCTGTATTTACATACATACATACATACATAACTTCACGCCAGTTCCCTTGCGGGGTAGGCACGAACAACAGAGCGCCATTTAGGCTTATTCTTACACACCTCACTTGCTTCTTTGACATTCATAACTCTTGTCATGCACGCTCGTCTGTTCTTAAGGCTCCTAACATCACCTTCTGCTAGTACACGATCAATGTATTTACAATATAGCAAAATAGGGTGTTTTTTATCGTAAGTGTATTGTGAATTTTCTAATATGCCTCCTACGCGAAAAATCTGTGTCATCAATGAATGGAGATAAGCTTAAAAGTTTGTTTTTATTGGATAACGGTTTTTTACGTTGTAATGTATGGTATTCATCAAATGATTGTTTTTGTCACCATTGTTAAAGTAAATTAAATTAATTGTTAATTTCCTCTGTGGTAATGGGTCCAAATATTTTTGGGAATTCCCTTTTCAATAAATTATTAGTAAAACATAATACGTAAGCTAACGACCTTTTTATTTTTAATAATTTAGAAAAAAATTCGAAATTAATTAAGCATTCTTCTGTTTTAACAAGGGTGGATCTAGTAGTAACTATTTCCGGAATCACTTGATTAACATTGGAAAAATTGTTAATAGGCTATTTGGTTTCTTGGTCTAATAAAAATCTGGGCAGGGATAATGTATGTAATTCTCACATGTTTACTTCTCGAGTTAATGTGTCACCTGGATAGATATGTGGGTCGTAACGCCAGTCATAATTAATTGTAAATTCTTGTATTTCCGCTATGCGATTTTTCACAAATTATTTAAGTTTATTAGCTTCCGTTTGACGCCAACCCAAAACGACTGATGAATCGGTGGACAGAATACATTTATTTACAGGTTTGCGAAATGATTTGGGACCTTTTTCAGTTACACGTGCAGCTACAAGAGCGCCACATAATTCCAAACGTGGAATTGTAGTGGGTTTTAACGGAACTACCCTACTTTTTGCACACTTTACATGAATTTGCCTCTAGCTATTGATCTTATGTATAGACATGTACCGTATGCGTCTTGGGACGAATAAAAAAATGTGTAAATTTCTATCGCACATTCAAGATTGTTAATAACAGTCCAACGCGGAATTTTAATACTTGAAATATGTTTTAATTGTGAAATAAATTTTTGCCAATAATATTTGTAGGCACTATGCCGTCCCATGACAATTTTAATAACCAAAGTTATTGCAGGAGAATTTGAGCTCGAATGACACATAGGCTTAATAATCCTAACGGATCAAATATTTGTCCTATGACGGACAAAACAGACCGTTTGGCTGGTTTATCGTCAGTAACTTGTTTTATGGCAAAATACAATGTGTCACTATTCCGTGAGTCCGAAGTATTTGACAAACCTTGGTCACCGAGATTCAATGTTTGGGATGTATTAGATAGAGAAAGTTCTATGTTAGATCTTATTTTTCGCAAATAAAAACAACCGCTGGCTAATATTTTACAAATACCTTCTTTTATTTGAATGAATTGGGTTTTTGTTTTAGCTCCGGTAACTAAAGCATCGACGTAAAAATCTTCTTCAACTATTTGTGTTAGGAGTCTGCCTTTGCATTCTATGGCCAATTGGTTTAAACAACATACGGCTAAAACGGTGCAGACGCTGTACCAGATGTTACAGTGTTTAATTTGTATGTTTTTAATTCTTGATTAAGATCACTACGCCATAGTATTTGTTGTAAGTGTCTTTGATTTTCATTTATAAGTACTTCTCGGTACATCTTCTCGATGTCTCTGGTTATAACGTTTGGATAATGTCTAAATCTAAACAAAATGGATAATAACTCGCTTTGTATGGTAGAACCTACCATTTATATGTCATTGAATGACATGCGTGAACTCGTAGGTGCACTTCCGTTAAATACCACACGAAGTTTAGTGATGCTACTGTTTTCTCGCAATAAACTGTGGTGTGGGAGAAAATATGAAATTTGTGGATATGTATTGGTTTCTGTTATATGTCTTAACTGTATATATTAATTCATAAATTCTATATACATTTGTTTTAATAAAAATTGTTTTTGTCATTTATGCTCAAGCGAAAGAAAACATTGTTTACGCGTTCATGTAAGTCACCTAAGTAATATTCTTGTTTCTTGAGAGAAACCGATACGGAAAATCGCCCGTCTGGCATTCCTTTATAATTTTGAACAAAGTTTTCTTCGCATAAACGTTCTTCTACAGAATACATAAGTTTAGAATTTTCCGGTACCTCTTCAAGGCTCCAGAATTTAGCTAACTATTCCTGTATTGTATTATTGTCATTAACGTACATGTGTGAATGAATTTAATGTTTTGTTTTTACCTTAATTTTTTATTACTGTGTGTTACATGCGCGCGCGTTGCTGACGATATGGCAGATGACAGTAATTTGCTAATGGCACATTGCAGACGGAAAGAATAAACTGTCTATATTTTACATATTATAATGCAATGTATGAAACATATAGCTCTTAGGAGGACTCGATTGGTGTTACACCACGCTCTCACAGAATATCGGCGTGAAGCGGTTAGCCTTAAGCTAATCACGTTTCGTGCGATTAGTAAGAGTTTCGACGGCCCACTTCCTCCCTCTCCTATCCAATCTTCCCTATCTCATCCTCTTTCCTATTCCTCCTGTCCGATCCCTGTTTCTAATCCCCATATCCCATCCTCTTTGATCGGTCTATAGATAGCTTAGTGTACTGTAAGTATATAGGTAGGCTTCTTGATTGTCGGTGTTTTGTGTGTCCTTCGCAGACTGTATAACGGAACAAAGGTAGAACGAATCAACAATGCTGCACTCTCGAGGGTCCTTTGCCGACCGGCCTAATATCACATCATATAGGATAACACACATGTCACGTTTATCAAACGTCTTATTATCACTGTCGATTGCCGCCGAAATTATTACCGCCGCCTTAATGAGTTACACGGTGGAGGCGACGCGAACACTTCCTGGGCTACATTGATACTACCCCATATCCAGACCGAATACAAAGTCGCATGAACACTCTTTATCCCATCTTAAAGATGGCAACCCGCAAACTTATCTATGTGTTGAAAATTTCTATAGGCAATGGTAAACACTGTTCATGCGCTGGGCCGTGTGACGGCTTGCCAGCTTAGTATTCTTTGTCCGTTCTTGCGTAGATAAAACATAATAATATTAATTTTACCAAAAAATTCCTATAGCTAGAACTGTAAACTAAATAGCTATAAACAATTGCATCGTCACAAGACCTTATTTCCGAAATTTCAAAGTTAAAACAAAGGAGAAAACCATTGTCTTAGACAGTCGGTATGAACAATAGCGTCTTTGTATTACGGAGTATTTGTTGTTTTTGATTTGTAGACGGTAAATCACTATTGAGTTGAAATTAAATACTAATAAGAGAAATAATTCCGTAAATTTTAACCTAGATGACTTATTATTGTTCTGGTGTAGGCTCACGTTTGACCAGGATTTTCCCCGAGTTTCAGTGAATATAATGGGTTTAAAAAACTCTCAAAGAACATTACAGTCCACTTATATGAGTTACGACAATTTATTATAACTTTCCAACATAAAATTACCTATTATAATTATATAATACAAAAATTTAATAAAAATAAATTGAGTTCAACGAACGATATTCAATGAAAAATACATATATTCTAAAATGGAGCATACATTGACAAATGTCTCCATATAATCTCAGTAATTTGAAAAAAAAAATTACACTCAAATACATCTATACTTCTATACTAATATTATAAAGAGGTAAAATTTGTGACGTTGTAGGGGGTAATCTCTGGATCTACTAAACTGATTTTAAAAATTCTTTTACTGTTCGAAAGCTACGTTAACAGGGAGTGTCTTAGGCTATATAACCTTATGATTAAACCACGGGAGCAGGACAGAGCGCGGGTGAAACCTCGCCGGGCCGCTAGCAATATTATAAACAGGAAAGATTTGTATTTTTGTATGTTTGTAACGAGTAAATTCAGAAACTACTGGACCGATTTCAAACATTCTTTCACCATTCGAATTTTACATTAGTCCCGATTAATATAGGTTATATAAAAATTAGGGATCCCTACTAAAACTTCAATAAAGCAACCCATGAATCTAAACAAAATATTTGGCGCTGGAATCGGGTTCTACGATTTTGATGAAATTTTATGTGTGTTTGAGTGGGTCCCGGGATAGTTTAGATTCACAATTAGACTGGCTAGGTGGCGCTGGAATCGCTAGGTTGTTCTAGATTTTTATTTTTCAGGGCAACTTCTGCTAGTAAATACATATTTATTTATTTATTGAGGATCACCAAAAGATTTTTACATTTGATCAGTTAATGGACTTATGACTAAGTTTTACAATACGATGTAAAAACTAATTATAGGTGAACACAGCTTGCAATTCAATTTCTGCACTGTTATTTAATTGAACTCTAATAATAAAAATAACAAAAAAGTGTAAGATATTGAAATTAGTCTGTCCGTATATCTATGTCTGATTAATGTATTTTTGGACTAAACGAAACAATACACAAACAAACAGAAACATATAATAGATACTACTATTTAAAAATTATGTAAGCAAGACATAAACATCATTAAATATTCCGTTGGATATTAATCACAAAAAAGGTCAGGATAATAAATAAAAATAAGTAAAATTAGCTAAATTGTTACAACAAACCTAATTTAATCATTCAAAGTCGATTTATTGAATATCATGTGCCCTTTATTCAGAAACATACATGATAAAAAAACCTACCTATTTGCTTGGCCTAGAAAAATATATTAATATCAACGAGGATGAACTGAAGGAATGAAGGAACGAAGATTTTTATTACCAAAACTGTGTTACATTTTATTGATTCGTCTCAAATGTAACACAAGTCTTTTCTATCCGTGCGGGAACGGAAAAAGAATACAATGTCCTACGGCCAGACGGCCTGTCGTAAGAGGCGACAAAACAACCCATAGCCAGGTGGTAGTGTATTTGCCCGTCTGGATGGTTACCACCCCTGGTCATGAGTATGTCGGCATAGCAACCTTGAGTTGTGTTCCGGCATTAGTGGCTAAGTTCCAGTCTCGCCTTAGAGAGCAGTGGCGCATTTGTAGCATCTTTAGTGTTACAATTATCCATAGGCTACGGTAACCGCTTGCCATCAGGTAGGCGCTTTGCCTGTCTGCTGAATTCGTGCAATAAAAAAATAAAAAAACAAGTTTTAGGATTCCTTGTCTATTCCGGGAATACCTTATACAATATAAAACGTTTATACAATCCTTATGTCTTTCTGTCTACATATCGAGGGCTTCATAACAAATGGGCGTACGGACAAAAGTGCAGTTTTACACAAGGAACGAAATTGTGAATAAAACAAAACTAGTTGATTGTATAAGGTTGAAATTTGGAATACCCTTCTATTTAGGTACACTTGCATACTGGTAAGACTTTCTAAATTGTAACATTTCATAGATTTTAGTAAACAATAAAAAAAAATGCATTTTGGCATATACGCCCATTTGTTATGAAGCCCTCGATATTATTGAAAGGTTGTGGATATACAATTTCCACGATTATGTTAGATTTGGAAATATAACGAACGTAATTTGAAATATGAAATATGACATGGAAGTGAATGATATTTAGCTATGACATATTTCTTGTAATACAGATAACTATTCACTAATTATCAATTATGACGGCCTCTGTGGTTGAGCGGGCTAAGCCTTTGCCGGCCTATCTCATTGCAACGCAGAGGCTCCGGGTTCGATTCCTGGTGTACTAAATTTCGGAAAGGTATTTTCTCCGTTATTTACTATGGTCTGGGTGTCTGGGATCGGCCCCAGAGTAGTCCGTTGTATATTACCCATAACACAGGCGTAACTTGCTTAATTTGGGGATATACAATATGTGTGTTTGTCTGCCTATTATTAAAAAAAAAATATATTATGTTAAACATAAATAACAACACAAAACTTGATGGAAAACGGTTACCATCGCCTATGGACAGTTGTATGTAATACCAAAAGAGCTACCGCTCTCTAAAGGTGGACTGAATAGGCCGCAGAAAATAGTATTCTTTATCAATCATAGACAAATGATAAAAACAGTTTATGTCCTTCATACCTCAGAACTTTTAAATGTAAAATATGTGCTTGACCAGTTTTGTAAAATATAATACGAGCTTCAAGATATTTAGCCCGTATCGTTAAAATTGCCTAAAGGCTTGTTATTGTTTTTAGTTTAGTTAAGAAATTATAAAGCAAACTAGGAAACTACTTGAATTTACATTTTCCTCAAAGAACACGGTTATCCAGCTGGAATTTAAGGTCTGAATTCCTTCCCTTTCTGTAATAATAATAACTAATACCTACAAGCCTTTCATGTGTACACACAAACACGCGTGTACGCGGCTGCATAATCAGAGGTATTACAATAGCAGCCACTGTAACCGAAATCGGTTTACACGAGTTTATACAATACCCATAAGGGTAATAACAATACTACGTACAAAACTATATCCTATTAATGTTATAAATAAAAAAGTTTGTCAAGATGGATGTTTAATACGCTTTCACGCATAAGCTCCTGAACGGATTTTGATGATTTCTTTTTTATTTTATTTTATTGCAGGAGTTCAGCAGACAGGCAGACGGCCCACTTGATGGAAAGTGGTTACCATCGCCTATGGACATTTGCAACACCAAAGGTGCTACAAATGAGTTGCTGCTCTCTTAAAGGAGACTGGAACTTGTTTACTAATGCCGGAACACAACACAAGGTTGTTATGGCAGCATACTCTAGACCAGGGGTGGTCGCCATCCAGTCGAGCAAATATCCTACCACCTGGCTGTGGGTTGTTTTGTCGCCTCTTACGACAGGCCGCCCGGCCGCAGAAAATTGTATTCTAGATAGATTATATAGACATATTACAATTGATCAATATTTAACGTTAAGTGTGAATACCTTGTGAACATAGTCTCCGGCACGTCTTGTTTTATAGTACCTAATATAGGTTCGCGTTTGATCATGGTCAAACGCAAACCTATCTTTATAACCTAATATGACTAAGATGGAGTACACTCACTTAGAAGATATCTGGGGGCCTAAAGCGACCGCCTTTGCAGATTTGTATTACGAATATGACAAGTGTCAAAATAAATTGCAATTTTATAATAGTATTAACAGCCACTAATATATCTAGACGAATCTATTTCACTAAGCGATTCCCCAAAAGCCGTTTTGAGCCCCCTGTTCATACGGGCCTTGAAAGCATCCAGGTTATAGGTCTCGGCAAAGACAGACTCCGGCAATACGTTCCACTCTTTTGCGATGCCCATGATTACTAGTCATAGTCCTTATGCTCTTGTACTAAATATTGAAAATGCCAAAGCAATTCCGTTTGTTAATTTCTTACAAATAAAACCCTAATCAGATCTTTATCAAATTTGCAATTTAGATTATCTCTTGCGGAAGGATACCATACTATAGTATATAGTCTCGTACTATATTTTAGCCTATTGTACTATATAACAGAAAAATAATATAGTACAAAATGTACTATACTTGTTGCACGTTTTTTTGATCTCAAACTTATCAATATTTTGAAAAAAAATATATAACATAAATAACAAAACTGTGTACTATACTTGGCCGAAAATTTCCCAAAAGCACTACATTTCTACAAAAAACAATATTGAAAGATTAAAACAAAATGAACTCTTATCGTAGCCTTAAGACCTCGAATACATACTGATACTGATTCTCCCTTATTGATACAAGGTATTATTATACCTAGTATATGTTATATGCGTACGATAAGAATCGATAGATATGATATCCGCTCGTTTTCCGTTGCTAACTTTAATAGTATTTTGTTTCACGGGAGTTCAGAACAAAAGTCTGTTCAGGAATAATGGCAAAATTCGAAAGTTAGGTGATTGTTCTTCCATATGGAGCGCAAAGTTGTTCAATTTGTTATAATGTGTTGTTTCGTTTTGTATTGGTTCTTTATAAGTTCATTGCAGAAAACTGTCTATATTATTTTGACAGAATAAAAGAACATATAAAATTATTCAACCGTCCGTTTTTACGTCTGCCTATATAAAATATATATATATATATATATATATATATATATATATATATATATATATATATATATACATATATATATACATACATACATACATACATAACTTCACGCCAGTTCCCTTGCGGGGTAGGCACGAGCAACAGAGCGCCATGTAGGCTTATATATATATATATATATACTACCTGACCCTGCAAACTTCGTACCGCATCAGAATAAATAATTAAAAAACGTTGATTTCTGAACGACGGGACGAACATCAAAGGTTTGACAGGTAGGAATAGTTTATATAGGAAAGCGAAAATGTTGTTTGTACTATATTCCAAGCATTTTTTTCCATATTTACTAATCTTTTAAACCTTCCCTGGACTTCGACAAATAGTACAAAACCAAAATTAGCCAAATCAGTCCAGCGGTTCTAGAGTTTTAGCGAGACTAACGAACAGCAATTGATTTATATATATTATATATGTAAGCCATAATTAATAAAGGGGGGACAAAGATAGATATATATACACACCAGTATATAAAAAGAGAAGGAAATGTGTATGTATCAAGAAAGTATGAACAAGAGATGGGATGGGGGGCTACCATGATTTAAAAACCATTGTTCAGCATTAAATAATAAACAACACTGTTCCTTTTTACAAAGTATTTTACAAGTTACTTTTTAATATATTACTCATAGATCTCCCATTTTTAGTATATTCAAAATTTTAACATTATAGCAAATATGGGATCTTTTATATTACAACCTCAATTATTTTAGACTTATGTCACAATAAAAATGAAGTACCTAAATTATGTCGCTTACGATCGTTTTCCATAACAGACTCAATATTATACATACCTAAGTAGATTGTGAGAAAAATGACTGAAATATATATAGACAGATAGATAGGATGGATATAGAGGTTTTATAAGGGTTCCAATTTTGTCAAAACGGAACCAAGCAGATTTGTGGCTTGGAGCTCACTACATCTATTGAGACGCGATGAGTCTGATTGATTTGTCGTCGTTTTGAACACTGAAGTAAATTTGGTATGAGTACGGATTATTGTTGTAAGGGACGATTTTTCAATTATCAGATAAACAATCAGATAGGGTTTATTCGACAGATAATATAAACTTGAATTTTTCAATCGTCGCTTAGACTTTATCCGACGAATAACTGACCTTCCTGAGGAATAAATTTATAACTCGCTTTGAGGGATAGATAATCGTTATTCAACGGATAATTTCTAAACAAAACTATTGACTTTAACAGTTTAACACTTAGTAGGTATACCTATTGAGTTTTTTTTTCTAGATTTTGCATAATTACGAAAATAAAATACGATATTATTATGAATATTTTTGATAGTACTGATGGATTATTTGGCAATTTAATAAAAAAATCTTATAAATTAATTCATCAATCCATTTGAAATATTGCCAGATAATTTCGCTAAGTGGGATTCAAAAGAATTCCATTGTCGATTCCGACTTTCAAAAGCGTCTGTGCAATATTTACTTTCTATGATCATAGATAAAATCAAACACAAAGGTAAGTAATAAGGTTAGGTAGATGAAATAATTCTTGTGCTAAATATGTCTGCCCTAATTCAATTCCTCAAATAAAAATCATTTCCAAAAATCGCGCCAAAAATTCCCATCTGTGGGGACCCTGACTGACATTATCATTTTTATGGAATTTGACGATTGATGTATATTGAAATGGTTCGTGACCACTCTCTTTGCGAATGTGGATTAGCTGAAGGGACGCTGGAGCATATTTTCTTCCATTGTAATAAAATTAAAACCCTGCTCTAGGATATCTTACCACGAGATATACCCCGCCCTGTCAGTCTAAACTCTATGTTAACTTTAAATGATAATGTCTGTGTTTATATTTTATATAAATTTTTAATGCTTAATAAAATTTATTTATAGCGTAGATAGTCTAACATTATATATGTTTGTTTTGTCCACAGGATGACAGAAGGTCTTTGCTATCGAATACCGATTAAAGCCTTTTTTCTATAAATTTTCTTTCACTTGTCACTTTAACTCTATGTATCATTGGCAAAATCAATGCCTATGCGTTGGCGCCACTTGGAACAAAAATAGAATAGAATAGAATCTTTCCTGCTCTAACGTTAGTTTAATCAGTATATTTGTTTCACCTCCCTAAAGTTAGCATGTCTGAAAAATCCATAGCCATCTATTGGACAGATAAACAATCCGATAACTTTATTCCTTAGGCTTAGGCAGTTATTAAACAATTTATCTGACTATTAAAAAATCGGCCTTAAGACGAATAAAAATTTTCGACATTTTAAGGCGACAAAAAAATTGTTCTTTTCTCTCCTCCGAGCGAGGCCCCCAGAAGTGCGAGGCCGTAGCCGATGGCCCACGTCGCCCATGCTTTACGCCGGCTATGTAATAAGTTTAATTTGGTTTTTTTTGTTTATATTTTATTTCAGGAGATCAGCAGACAGGCAGACGGCCCATTTGATGGAAAGCGGTTACCATCGTATATGGACATTTGCAACACCAAAGGTGCTACAAATGCGCTGCTACTCTGTTAAGGGAGACTGGAACCTGGTCACTAATGCCGGAACACAACTCAAGATTGTTATGGCGGCATACTTTTGGACCAGGGGTGGTAGCCATCCAGTCGGGCAAATGCCCTGCCTCATAGCTGTGGGTTGTTTGGTCGCCTCTTACGACAAGCCGCCGGCCGCAGGAAATTTTATTCTTTCTCCGTTCCTGCACGGATGATAAATTCCTATAATACTTAGTTTATTCCTTGAATTGTTAAAGGTATTTTTGCCTGAGTAAATAATAAAATGAAATGTTACCATAACGTTAAGAAAATCTGTCACATCCTATTAAGTCAGAGTATAATATAATATTCCCTGTGTAAATATCGCCAAAATATTCGTGAGAATAATCCGTTGTCCGGTTTTTTCAGCAGTTCGTGGGTAATGCGGCCGTCCGCAAACTGGCCCCAGAGCGTGCCGTTTGATCCCCAAGGTCGGGATCACTGGATCGCTCGTCTATTGACTTAGGACGGAATCTCCGACTTCCGCAAATAAATGGAATCTAGAATTTAATAGTACGCCTTTAATGTTAGTAATTTTTTTAAAGTTTTTAATTTTCACTGGCATTGAGGTGATAGGCTAACAGTTTATTTTGTTTGGGTCTTAATAACTGCAAATTATGAAATTAGAAATTATTATCTTTTTCTTCTTTATTTATCGAGAGCTTATAAGACAAGTGAGTAAAGTAAACCTTAATAAGCCCACACAGATGAACATAACTCTCAAGTGCGCGTTAGACCACGCACGTTCCAGGGTTCCATGTAGGGAATGAAACTACTGTTTTTGTCATTGGGAGAAGTAAATCAATTTTAGTTTTTAAATTTTAAAGCTCTGCCACTTTGATTTTGTTCAGAGTTTTTCTCTTCATAATTGAAAAGTAAAAGACATTTTTGTGACTTTTAATATTACCTTAATAACGATACCCCACATGCTTATGTATACTGCAAAAAATTTTAAACTTTATTTATATTGCAGGTACCATAATTGTTATCTCATATTACGATTGTTGGCAACCTAAATTTATGGCTGCTAATATATTTTTATACGAGATATTATGAAGCTACAGTTGTAGTTGTTACTTGTATAATAATGTCATAATGTAATAGATTACATTAGGTTTTTTTTTTATTATTCGCCCGGGCACCTCTATCTTTGTCCAAGACAGAGGATCTCTTTTCTGTTTATTTTCTATTTCTTTATTTTTTACATTTTTACTACACTATATTAGGTATTACGAAACAATAGCTATTTTAAGGCAGATGGTTATTGATTTGTTACAGTGAATATAGGATTAGTTAGCAATATCGATACCATCATATTTACTAAATGTTTTGGTGGTATTTGTTACAGGCATTTGTAACTAGTTGCTAGACATTTTAGATTGCGTACATTTAATTGACGGTACTGTCTGTTCTATCATTCGCCAGGCGCTGCGCTCTGTGGTAAACTGAGTAGGTTAAATGTTTATGGAAATGACATTGTGTGATTTGATAAATGTTTAAATTTGTAGAATATAAAGATTCGGTAAAAGTGAAAAAAGGCGGAACCTGAGAATTATGCATTTTTTGTATTTAAAGACTATAAATATGGTTTGCTATGGTATAATAAGGACACTAAAAAGATCGGAAACCCGTCATTTAGGTAAAAAATTAATAAACAATGCAATTAATTACGAAATACGTGCATTATATTGATAGAAATAATGTTCAATTTTAGCGTGACGACTTACCTACTAATTATAATAAGAACACAATTACTTTAATTTTGGGATTAGTCTGCAAATGTAACATATATGACATGACCAAAATAATTAATTATTATAAAATGAACTATTACGGCATTGCTAAAAAACCACCATATTTTGTAATTGGTAGGTGAAACCTCAGATTAATAATATTAAGAGACAAAGTTTTTACTTCACTTTGCTACTTGTAAGGCAAAGACACTAAATCCATACAGCATGAATATCAATATTATTCAATCAATCTGAAGATCATTGAATGACATGAAAGTATAGAATTTTAGATTTTTCACATTATTGTAACTAAGATAATTAATATATTTTTCTAGTTTGTATATATAAATACCGACTACATGCAATACCAATGTAAGCAGAACAAAGTATAGATGTAAGGGGTGGTTGAAGGTGTAACCAGTGACAAGGACAGTGGGTTAGGTTAGATTATCTTTAGACCAAAGCGCACGAGCCGAGCGAGCGAAGCGAGCGTGCCGCGGCAGCCGCCGGCGGGTGGCAGAACCGACTGTTTCCATTTATTCGTTGATAATTTTAATAAAAGTTAAAGTCGGTTCTGCCACTCGCTGGCCGCTACCGCGGCACGCTCGCTTCGCTCGCTCGGCTCGTGGGCTTTGGTCTAAAGATAACCTAACCTAACCCACTGTCCTTGCCATAACCTTCGAACACCCCTCACACCTATATATTGTTTGTCTAACATTAGTGTTGCATGTTGTCGTTAATTATATATATAAACTACAAAAATATAATAATGATCTTAATCACAATAATGTGAAAAATCTAAAATTCCGTATTTTTATGTCATTCAAAGATGTTCAGTTTGATTGAATAATATTGATTTTCATGCTGTACGGATTTAGTTCCTTTGCCTGACATTTAGCAAAGTAAGGTAAAAACTTTGTCTCTCAATATTATTAATCTGAGGTTTTACTTACAAATTACAAAATGTCGTGATTTTTTAGCAATGCCGTAATATTTGATTTTATAATTATGAATTTTTTTGATCATGTCATATATGTTACATTTGCAGATTAATCCCAAAATTAAAGTAATTGTGTTTTTATTATAATTAGTAGGTAAGTCGTCACGCTAAAATTGAACATTATTTCTATCAATATAATGCACGTATTTCGTAATTAATTGCATTGTTTATTAATTTTTTACCTAAATGACGGGTTTCCGACAATTTTAATGTCCTTATTATACCATAGCAAACTATATTTAGACTTTTCAAATACAAAAAATGCATAATTTTCAGATTCCGCCTTTTTTCACTTTTACCAAAGATTCTAATTGTGATGCTTGGGGTGACTAGAAGGGGACATTGGAGGTCACCGGCCCAGGTTGGGCCCAGTCTTTATGTCATCTTGTTATATATCTAAATGTGATGCTATCAAAGGATTGCATAGTTATTCTATTGTTTCAGTAGTTACGATACGTGTATTTATTGATTACTAGTGGTCGCCCAGTGGTCGAAATTCGACCAGAATTAATTTAAATTACAAGTTTGAACATTGTTCAAGTTCTATTGTCAAAGACTATTCTTCTTTAATCACAGATTTCACCAAAACTACACTGTTAATTTGACTTTAACAATAAACAAAAGAGTATATATGCGTGTGTGTATGTCAAATACATGGTAGTGTGTGTAATGTTTTTTTATTGATTTAATGTATTTTCTATGCATAATTTTTTTTAAATATTAGCATGGTGGACTCCTCTATATAAACTATAAGTGTGCGAAATTTCGTACTCCTCCGTCCGCGCAATTTTCGTAAAAAGGGGTACAAATTTTTTGCTAAACGTATTAATATAATGGTTATACGAAGTTTTGATGACGCTTACACGATATAACTATCTTCTTGTCAAATTTCCTTCATATAGACTCAATAGTTTCTGAGAACAATGACTGGCACAGAATGACCAATGAACTTACGGACAGAAAAACCTGAAAACGTACAAAATTTTTTGATTAACGTGTATCAGTGTTGAATAAATGAATGGTGATGAATAAATAATTTATGATGAGTCTATTTCATGAGTCTATCAATATGAGTCTAAAACATAAGTCTATATCATGAAGAGTCTATATCATCGCGTCGCAGTTGATTACTTAAAGTCACGATACGCAGTAGCTTTGTATCGTTTCACAACGTTTCAATATAAAATCGCTTGCAAACAAAATTATACAGGAAATTGATTAGAGAACGACAATTTATTGCCAACTAATTGGTTTCTCGATTCAAAACGTTCCGTTTCAATCCGTTTTGTATTGTAACAGGCGTTGCTTTGAGATTTAAATAGGGGTTTTAATTCCATCGAATTTCGCACTATTTGTTGAACTGAAACTCCGTGTGAGAAGGAATAAACAATTGAACGTTATAAGTCTGTGTTGTATGTACAATCGGATCGTATTAGAAATAGACTTGTATGGTTAAATCATTATTCAATATTTACAAAAACAGGCAGACAGCCCACCTGTTGCGAACCGGTTACATAGATAGATATATAACACTTTAATGTACACCATTACAGAAAACTTACACACATACATACATACATACATAACTTCACGCCAGTTCCCTTGCGGGGTAGGCACGAACAACAGAGCGCCATTTAGGCTTATTCTTACACACCTCACTTGCTTCTTTGACATTCATAACTCTTTTCATGCACGCTCGTCTGTTCAGAAACCTTACAAACTAGTATTATTCTAATTGTGTACAAAGAGCGGTCTTATTGCTAAAAAGCGATCTCTTCCAGACAACCCGTGGAAAGAATATTGCTGATTAGTAGTGATTAGAAATGGCAATGGTGTTATACATAATTATTGTACGATTACTTACATTTTAATAATAAATATATAACTATACTATATATACAAATATACACATAAGATATATACAAGATATAGTGGCAAATGCAACTATATAAACAAAATAAATATGTAGAGTGTTTTCCTACATATGATGTTAATGATAGAGGTGTGTAGATGTAAATTGTTTATTGCTAAATTATAGTAATGAAAATGATAGTATTTATGATTATGCAAGATCAGTGGCTGTTTTGCCGACTAAATGAGTACTGATGTGAATATGTTAAAATGTATGTGTCGGCGTAAACCGCTGACACGGCAATGTAAGGCTGTTGCTAGCCCGTACAAATATATAGTTATATATAACATAATACAACGTCGGAAGTAGCTTCGGTAAATCTGCAGCCCTCAAATCCAAACCCCTTCGTGACTCACATCCACCTTGCCTCTCACCAATCTTGTAAGGCATTTTTTGGTGCTCATGCAGGCAGTCACGAGTCACCTCCTACGTATTTTTCCCATGTTTCCCGAACATTGCGACGGGAAGACACCATAGTTCCTATAATCCCAGATCCCCAGTTCCACTAGCAGTTCAACCCAATAGCCCGGTACCTTTTATTCTCATTTCCTGTAGGAAATGTGGATTATTGTAATAGCCCTACACTGACCGGGGCCTGTCCTTGGATGCCTTACTATATGGTGTTGAGAGGGATAAACGCCGGTCATTGTCTCGCCATATTGACATTAAAGTCAAGGTTACTCTACGTGTTGCCCTTCTCATGGCCCCACGCAAGCCCTCCTAAAATTCGAGCCAGTTTTATGCCCTGTGGTCTTATAGACATACATGTATATTTATTTCATTCTGACTAGCTCCATTATAAGTTACAAAATTACCATATTTGCTGCATAGTACAATATTAAGATAAATTTATGTCACGATGCAGTTTAGTCCAATGTTATAAATATTAATGGCCCATTAACTTGAAACAAAGCAGTGATTATTTATTTTGTGGGTTATAAGATCTTTCTCTTATATTCACTGCTCTTTGTCGTATTAACGCCGCAATACTACGTAATAATATATTTATTACCATTCTCCTAATAGTCACCAGCACTTGTACTTGTACACTTCCCACTATTTGCGTTCTGATTGATACGTATTTTTTTATTTTTTTTATTATGATACGATATGATACGTATCACAAACTTATGACACCTGCACACACTTTATCCTGTTATGATAATATTTGTACAGTGTAGGCTGTCAGACTCCGGAGTACGCTTCTTCTTACTACCAAAGCGGCCAAATCGTTGGCATGATTTAAAAATTTAAAACATTTTTTATCGTCCAGTTGCTAAGTGTGATTCACACAATATTGCATTTATTATAATTAAACATGTACTTTAAATATATACCAATATATACATATGACTTTGTATGTATTTATATGTATTGTTACAACCTAGGCGCTGACAAAGATAAATTCCACGTACAGATTTGTAGAAGCACATTTATGACCCGTCGGCATTTGAACTAATTGTAATTCTTTTATGATCGTCTTCTTTTGTTTACTTAATTATTGGCATACGTTTCTATGGAACAGCCCATTGTTTTATTTTATTCGTTTATGGCCGACTGCAGCCGAATCATTAGCCAGCTGTTGCGGATTAAGTCGACCACGATACGGTCACATTTGTATCTGTCAGGTATAAAACAACGGCCTGATGGAGAGAGACGGGAGTTGAGCGAGAACCACGATCAAGGCGAGACGTGTGTACCTTATCGGGAATCTAATAGTGACGGTCTTTGCGCGTTTTATTGAATTACGACCTTCTCAATTACGTTAGGATTTATTGTGTTATATTTGTACCTGTGTTATACGTGTTTGTATAATTCTAATAAACTCTATAGTAATTCTAACGGCATTTTAATTCGAGTCCTGCTAACTCGTAACAGTATATTTAATTTTTAAATTAGCAAAATTAAATTCTAAGCTTATATATATTATAGCAATGTAGGTGATGCAAACATACATATTAAGTATATTTGCATCACCTATATTGCTATATAAGCTAAGAATTTAATTGAGGTTACGTAGGAGAAATCCCTTTAAGCAATAAGGCCGCTTAATGTATCGCCTAGAAAGTATTGTAAATATGGATCTTTTAATTGTTAATTCTGGTGATCAATAAATTGTTATCTATCTAACTGCAATGAAAGAACTGGAATATTGGTATTTATTTTCATTCAAATTTTATTAATTGATCTAAAATAAATTTCGAAAGCGCTTAAGGGAAACGTGCCTTAAAGAGTACTTAATATTTATTTTTAAACTACCATAAGTCCCTGTCCTAGTGTAACGAAGTGTAAATTCTTGGCAAAGGCCAACGAGAATAGCAGCTCTTAAGATTTTAAGTATATAATAATAATTAATTTAAAAAACAAATCGATAGATATAACACTTTATTGCTCTCTAAAATAATAGGCACAATACATTAATTACAGTATTTGTATGCAGAGCAATAGGTGGCTTTATCGCTTTGAGCGATCTCTTCCAGGCAACCTAACTTTAGGATATTCTATCCTAATCTAGCCATGTAAGTGGTGCATAAATTCAGATGTTTTATATCTTGTCTAGAATACATAACATGTAGGTACCTATTATTTTGAAAAGGGAATTAACTTCTCTTTTATTGATATAGTACAGCAGACAGGCAAACGCCTATGTACGTTTGCAACACGAATGTGCTACCAATGTGCTGTGGTGCACGAAGGGAAAACTGTCACTTAGCCACTAATGCCAGAATATAGGTACAACTCAAGGTTGTTATGGCGGCATACTGTAAATCAGGGGTGTTAACCATTCGATCGGGCAAATGCCCTATCACCTAGCTGTGGGTCGTTTAGTCGCCTCCTACGACATGCCACAGGAATTAGGCTTCTTTCTTTCTTTATTATTATTTCATTCCTGCACAAATTAAATATGAAGTAAGTTATTTATACCTTCTTGTGATTTAATTTTTGTGAAATAAATATTGTGATATATATATATATATATCGAGGGGTCAAAGGTTATTTGTTTTAAGCGACATTTGCGAAATTGTGTCGATAGAGGAGTTTGAAATTTCAATGACCCACAAGAAGACTATTAGTAAACTACATACATACTATAGTTAAAATAGAAAAAATCTGTAGTTTTTAACTGGAAACCAGGTTCATTATAATTCCTTAAGTTTGAGACATTAGGATGCAAGAAAACCATCAAGTAAATTCTGTCACAAGATGTCGCTTAAAACAAATAGCCTTTCACCCCTCGATATAGGTATACAAAGATGAACATGATATACTCATATTAATGATTAGTATATATATAATATTATTATGTGTTATTGTTTATTCTCTATTGTTTTATTCATTTTAGGTATATATATTTTGTGATATTTATATATGTATTTAATTTGCACACCATCGTCATACACTTGCGAATCTCCCCTTCGTAAAATCCATAGCCCGGGATGTCTGGAAGAGATCGCTCTAAAGCGATAAGGCCGCCCATTGCTCCTACTTATACTGTTTAATGTGACTACTGTAAATTGTAATAAACAATTATGTGTGTGGTGAACAATAAAGGGTTTTCTATTCTATTCATGATTTTGTAAAAATTCGGTAATTGCCAAAATATCTACAAACCATAAAAATCGTATACAACCAGAGGCATATTTTCTCTTAATATGTATTAAATACGTAACTAATAGTAATGTAATGTAATAGAAACGGAACGCGCCTGTCAACGTCATCGGCAGAGCAAGTTTCACAGGCGCGTCAACCGTGATATACCGGAGCGACACACCCCCTCGCTCGTTGTACGTTGAGCCTCTCGGCACACACATATTGTTAACATTAACAAATTAAGATACCTGTATTGTGGACAGTAAAATAAAACCATCGAGGACTATTACATATCTTTTATTAACAGTAATACAAAATAAACCTGAAAAGACGTGACGACACGGCATCTGTACATCAATATAATATGTTTGCTACATTACAGAAATAAAAACATTTCGTGAATTTATCCGATTGAGACACGAAAATAAGGTTCGAAACAAAAAGGATTACGGAGGTATTACGATTGTTCTTAAAGCCGCTAGGTATAACCTTTTAGTACATTTCAGTTCAGAATAAGGGAAATCTGTACTATTCAAATACGTATGCTCATAATAATGCTATCCGTTCCGGAACGGAGAAAGAATACAATTTTCTGCGGCCGGGCGGCTTGTTGTAAGAGGCGACAAAAACACCCCTTAGCTAGGTGGTAGATATTTGACAATCTGGATGGCTATCACCTTTGGTCTAGAGTATGCCGCCATAACAACCTTGAGTTGTGTTCCGGCATTAGCGGCCAGTCTCCAGTCTCCCTTTAGAGAGCAGCAACGCTTTCTAACGCCTTTGGCTTTGCAAGTGTCCATAGGCGGTGGTAACCGCTTTCCATCAGGTGGGCCGTCTGCCTGTAAGTTGAACTCGTGCAATATTAAAAAAATAATAATCGGGCATTGTTAGTCCATGCAAAATTAGGGGGTTCCGTAGAGACGATAAACATCCACGGACTTATTCATATTTTTTTTATTCGCCGTCTCCTCCTTCATAGGCTAAGACTTACTCTGAAACGCCTTTTGTCGTTTGTTTTCGTCCGATCAGCCCTAAAGATTCAATAAAATGTTAGATATAATAAAGAAAGAACAAAGATTGCTTGAACTAATTAACCACTTAACACAAAAACAACTTCGTTTAAAAAATCCGACTTCAAAAACTAAAAAGTATTAAATTTTTGTATATAAAAATCAATTGCTGTTCCTTAGTCTCGCTAAAACTCTAGAACGGCTGGACTGATTTGGCTAATTTTGGTTTTGAATCATTTGTGGAAGTCCAGGGTAGGTTTAAAAGGTGAGTAAATATGAAAAAATGCTTGGAATATATTAAAAACAACAATTTCGCTTTCCCTTAGAAACTATACCTACCCTACCTACCTGTGAAACATTTGATGTTCGTCCTGTCGTTTAGAAATCAACGTTTTCATTTATTGGTTCTGAGGCGGTACGAAGTTTGCCGAGTCAGCTAGTAAGTTAATAAAGATTTTTGACTAAGAATTTATTTAGTTTATTAAGAGATAAAATAATATAAAATTTTCTACATTTTGAAGTCGGTGCCGAGCAAACTATAAAAATTACCATATACACTGTTATAACAACAAAATGTTGCAAAATATTGTAATTTTTATGGTTTACTTGGCAACGACTTCAAGATGTAGAAAATTTTATATTATTTTGTCTCTTAATAAACTAAATAAATTCTTAGTCAAAAATCTTTATTAGGTTATTTTATACTTTTTAGTTTTTGAAGTCGGGATCCCAAGAAATGGGAACGGTAAATTTTCATGGAAAAATGTTCGTAAGATGAAAACTACTGGGCAAAACTATGTTAAAATTTTAGGGGACCAAACGGCAACTATTCCGCATCAAACTAAAAAAGAAACACGTAAATCAGATCATAAATCTCAGAGTAATAGGTGTACATACATAAAAATAAATAAAAAATACAAATCAAGTTGAGAACCTTCTCCTTTTCGAAGTCGGTTAAAAAATAAATGGAACGTACAATGGAAAGAGTACTTAAATTAAAATAAAAGAAGCAAAGGACGTTCTTGGTTTAGTTTTCCGTTTGGAAACGAACGACGAAAGACGTTTGAGAGTAAGCCCTCTATTTTATATTTCTATTTTTCTTACTTATACTAGGGATGATAAATGGTCTTTAAAAAAGTAGTCTTTTTTATTTCTGTTTCTTTTCTTCTTGTCTTTTTTAACTATATTCATATTGTGTTAGCGTATGTTTGTAGGGTTTTTTTAAGAATCGTAAATAAGTCGGCAAATTTACTCTAACTCTATGGCCCTTACTTAATATAATCGTTTCTTAAATTTAAAGAACTGTTCAGCAACTGATTAGTGAAAATCTTACCCATAAACTCCTCTTTAGTCGAATATTTTTGGGTACAATCTACGTTAAACATTTAAATTTCATTTATCTGTGCTCCTTTTAGGTAAACAACAGGTAATACACGTTTATAAGTGAAAAAAAAGATATTCATTGATTAGGGTCTGCTTCTGATTCTCTTACTTAAGAGATGGCTAATCGTTTCTTAACGAGATTATTAAAAGTAAGGCCGAATATGAATAAGACGTCGCGGGCACAGCTTGTATTAAATATACTAAAAACAATTTTTTTTGCAGACTTGAACAGTAATAATGAGAAATTATCAAAATCAGCATTCATTAGTCATGTTTCACGGGTATCACGTGGCGGGATCCGCATCGCTGACCCCTCCCAGCTCTCCAGATAACGTGTTTTCACAATTAATTTAACTGCTAATTAACACACCGACCTCTTTGTTTGTTGCTTAACGCATTGAAGTATACCGTCTGCCAATTATGTTTAACTATCAATAGGTTAACTTGTATTTGTCGATGTATTGTCATATCTAATATTAGCAATTACGTAGGTATTCTAGATGACATTACTTTTGTCTAAAGGTTTAAAAAAAAGAAACGATTAATTTTTTTAAGCGTAAATTTAAGTTTGGGTTCCGTAGCCACTTTTGCAATAACCCCCTGTCGGTCTGTCTTTATATGCTTGTCCTAGTTGACCTAAGATGAACTAATACTAAATAAAACACTTACTTGACCGGATGTTCTGGTTTATTGAACTAAACTAAATAATGTTTTTTTTTTGGAGCTGGACCCAGCTGAATAGCCGCAGATGGCTGTTGCAGCGATACCGGACTTTGGGGGCTTCACGACTCCGTGGGAGCGGAGGCGTTCAGCCCGGGAGCAGCACGATCGAGGAGGCACCTCCTGTGAGGTTCGACCTCGGCGGGGGATTGACTCTATATTGGGAATTAGCCGTTAAAGGCTGAAAGAGCTAAGCCAACAGCCTGAAATGATTGTTTTGGGGACCAATTAGCGACTCCGCCGGCGGAGCCGATCCTAGTCTATCGTTACTACCGCTTCGCAACGTGTTATAGCTGGAGGAGAAGAAGCGGCGGAACTAAATAATGAGAAAAGTACAAAAGATGTTACCAAAATATATTGTACAAACAATAACGTGTTCAATTAGGAAACAGCGCCATATAGATTTGTACTGACTGATCTATTGGACTAAGTATGGCGCTGTCGCTGACAATGCTACAGTAGCTTTTCTCAGAAACTATTAAAGTGTGGATCTACATAATATGTATATTGAAATTTAATATTATATTTTTTTTTATTGCACGAGTTCAGCTAAGAAGCAGACGGCCCACCTGATGGAAAGTAGTTACCATCGCGTATGGACATTTGTAACACCAAAGATGCTACAAATGCGCTGCTACTCTCTTAAGAGATACTGGAACTTGGCCACTAATGTAGGAACACAACTCAAGATTGTAATGGCAGCATACTCTAGACTCTAGACCAAGGATGGTAACCATCCAGATGCGCAAATAACCTACCACCCGGCTGTGGATTGTTTTGTCACCTCTTGCTATAGGCAGCCCGGCCGTAGGAAATTGTATTCCTTCTACGATCCTGTGCCGATAAAGCACCGATCCTGCACCGATGTTTGGAGCAGCGTTCAACGTTAATTGACGCCACTTTCACAATCATAGTTACATACATCATAGTTTTCAGTACGGCAATCGGTGTAACATCAACCCTGTCTTATCTTAAAGAACGTTTTCAGTTCTTTCACAGTGATTCGAGATCTTTGAAAACGTCGGAGAGGTTGCGACTCAGAACTCCGCTACATACAACGGAGATTTACGCAAGATCGTTCTCTGTTAAGGCTGTGCGTGCATATCTGGAATGCTCTGCTGGCAGATGTCTAATCTGCTAAATTCATCCATTCCTTTAACAGACTTGTGATGAAGCACTATCTAATTGCATAACGTGTTTGTTTTGTATGTCTATGTACGTATATATTTATAGTTATATGTATAATAATTATTTTGTTCTATTATTAGTGTCTATTTCAACTACACGCCAACGCTATCTTTGCAATTAGGTCTTGTCCATACAAAGGTTGCCTGGAAAAGATTGCTTCAAGTAATAAGGCCGTCCATTGTATAAGCGTTTAGTATTAAGCTTATTGTGTATTTTTTCTCTGTATTGTTTATATATATACAATAAAGAGAATTTATTGTTATGTATCAATCCGATGCCCGCAGCGGCTTTTAGTATCGATTGACGCTAGTAGCCTAATTTTTGATAACACACAGCCTTAGGCAAATAAAATAGGCGAGCGGGGGCGGCATTTTTCATTTTATGCCAGTCCCCTCCCCCTCGAAAAAATTAACATCCGGACCTGTCACTCCACTTCAATGTCCTTAAACCAGTACACACTTAACCGAATTGTTACTACTACTCCCACGTTCTACTACTAAGGTATTTTCAATCCATATAAATGACAACTTCGTGTTTTTATTCAAATGGCTAGCGGCCTTTTCACAGTTTCAATGACAGGTTCCGACCTGAAAAAAGGATCATCCATTAAAAATTCTATACAAATCGTAACGCCTATTGTATTTTTTTGTTATTCAGTATTCCCTTTTTCGGAGACGTGAGATTGGAACCTTGTATTATTGTGAGATGACGTCTCATACATATTTACGTTTACGTCGAGTGAATCCTAGAAAGAATTATTATAGTATGCCAATAGTAACACTCGTATAAAGGAAAACTGTCATATTGTACGAATTTACCCGCGACTTCGTTTATCTATACTTAGTCTGGCCATAAATACTGTTACAATTAAAATTTGAATGGAGCGTTAGGTAAACTTCTAGGCGCTAAGAACCTCAGCCAGAAGGCCCAGCTCGCCATACACAACGCGGTGCTGGTACCTACGCTCACGTATGGAAGCGAGAGTTGGGTATGGAAGAGAGAGCATGAAAGTAGAGTAAACGCGGTTGAGATGCGAGCACTGCGCAAAATCTGCGGAGTGACGCTCGCGGACCGCGTTCGTAATACCGAAGTAAGAAAGAGAGTTGGTCTGAAAGAGAGTGTCGGGGTGAAGGTAAGGAAAGGAATGCTCCGGTGGTTCGGGCATGTGGAAAGAATGCATGATGAAAGAATGACTAAACAGATATACAATGCAAAAGTGGATGGATGCAGAAGTCGTGGAAGGCCACGACACACCTTCCATGATCAAATTGATCGTGTACTAGCGGAGGGTGATGTCAGGAGCCTTAAGAACAGACGAGTGTGCATGACAAGAGTTATGAATGTCAAAGAAGCAAGTGAGGTGTGTAAGAATGGGCCTAAATGGCGCTCTGTTGTTCGTGCCTACCTCGCAAGGGAACTGGCGTGAAGTTATGTATGTATGTATGTACAATTAAAAAGAAACAAAATATTACATTTGAATTTGGAATCTGTCATTTTTATATGATTATTCATTGTGTTTTCACATTTTGGCGCCAATACATTGTACATCATTTTGCGATATTAAAATGGAGTGGGACGATAAAGAGAACCGAATCGCTGTGATTGCATTACACGAAGTAGGTATGGAGCCAAATGCAATTTTTAAAACTCTCCATATGCTTGGTATTAGTCAAATGTTTGTGTACCGGGCGATTAATAGCTACAATGAGACCTCTTCTGTTTGTAACAGAAAAAGATCTGGCCGTCCACATAGTGTTCGTACGAAAAAGGTGGACAAAGCAGCAAGGGAAAGAATTCGAAGAAATCCTGTCCGAAAGCAAAAGATTTTATCTCGGGAGATGAAGATATCACCTAAAACCATGTCGCATATTTTAAAAGATGACTTAGGACTTGCAGCCTATAAGAGACGCACTGGTCATTTGTTAACTAATAATTTAAAAAAGAATAGGGTGGTAAAATCGAAACAACTACTGAAGCGGTACGCAAAGGGAGGTCACAGAAAAATTTTGTTTACGGATGGGAAAATTTTTACAATTGAGCAACATTTTAACAAACAAAATGACCGTATTTATGCTCAAAGCTCTAAGGAAGCTTCTCAATTAGTCGACAGAGTGCAACGTGGGCGTTACCCGTGTTCAGGGATGGTTTGGTGGGGTTTTAGCTATGAAGGAGTGACTGAGCCATATTTTTGTGAAACAGGTATCAGAACATCGGCCCAAGTGTATCAAGATACCATTCTTGAGAAGGTAGTTAAACCCCTTAACAACACCATATAACCAAAAATGGTCGGTCCACGCAGTCTTGGTTGGAAACGAACGTTTCTGACTTCATCAGAGCTGAAGACTGGCCGTCGTCTAGGCCCGATCTTAATCCGCTGGATTATGATTTATGATCAGTTTTAGAGAGTACGGCTTGCTCTAAACGCCATGATAATTTGGAGTCCCTAAAACAATCCATACGATTGGCAGTGAAGAATTTTCCCATGGAAAGAGGGCCTGCTTCTATTGATAACTGGCCTCAAGTTTAAAGGACTGTATTGCAGCCAATGGAGACCACTTCGAATAAGCTTTTTATATTTTAAATTGTTTTATATTTATGTACTAAACTAACACACTGTAAAACTTATAATGTTATTTGCAATAGAAGAAAAAAATGTCTTTGTTACAATATTTATTCCAAGACTAGGTATATATAAAAATCAATTGCTGTTCGTTAGTCTCGCTAAAACTCGAGAACGGCTGGACTGATTACATTAATTACATAAAGTTAAATATTGAAGTACACCGCGTCTGAAGTCCACACTACTTTCTCACACCGAAGGCACGGCACTCTGACATTCGCCAGACACAGGTACTGACCGGACACGGCTGCTTCGGACGGTACCTGTGTCGAAGGCGTGAGACATCGTCAGGATGCCATCGCTGCAGTACCAGCGTCGAGGACGCAGCGCTGCACACTCTCCAGGAGTGTCCAGCCTGGGACGAGAAGCGCCGTATCCTCGTTGCAATCATCAGGATTTACCTATCGCTCCCGGCCGTGGTCCAGGATATGGTCAGGAGCCAACCCGAATGGGACGCCGTCGCCTCCTTTTGCGAGGCCGTTATGTCCGCAAAAGAGGCGGCGGAACGGGAGAAATAACCAGCAGCCGCGCTCCCTTCCGTGTTGACAGGTGCGCCGCATTCGTGGCAAGCCGGGGTCGGTTCTCGCCTCGCAATCTGGTACATATACTTTCCGAAGCAGCCATGCCTGGTAAATATCTGCATCATTCTGTACTATAAGGTTCCGCGCTTCCTGTGGGGCGGACTGCCTCCACCATCTCCCTGCCTGCCACCGGGGACCAATCGCTGACACCTGACTGATTTCCGACTAGTCTTACTCGGAAATTTGTGGACTACGCAACTTTCACTCGGAAGATCACTGGCTATCAACGCGGCGTATACCATACGAAACCTGGAGCCCAATTCCGCTATTACCATCTCGTCGAAATCGCACGGCACTATCGTCTTAATGTCATAGTTAATTGTGATGGTGTGCCGGGGGCACGTCACTCTATAAATATTTATAAGCGAAATCTCGCGAAATAAATGTTTTTTTGCAGCTTTTCAATATTCGGCTAAAATTTCTGCTAATTGCAATACCAAACAGATTGTAGGGCATTTGCGTATCTGGATAGCTACCACCTCTGGTCTAGAGCATGCTGCCATAATAATCTTGAGTTGTGTTTCGACATTAGTGGCCAGATTCCAGTTTCCCTTTAGAGATCGGTAGCTCATTGTTAGCACCTTTGGTGTTACATATCCATAGGCAATGGTAACCATTTTCTAACTGATCAGGTGTGCCTGTCGTCTGAACTCATTCAATAAAAATAAAATAAAACATGTTCTACTATTATTTTATCGTGCGATATCGAGAAGATATTATGAATTTATTAGAATACGATTTTTGGACACTATCGTAAGGGAATCGTATTTTAAATATATTCGCAAGGCGTGCAAACTGAAATAGCAAAACTGGCCCCTATACGAATGTACATATTAGACCTGAAATGGCGGACATAGCTAGTATATCAAAATACTTCATCGCTCGATTTGATGGTGTTACGTATGACAGCGTCCCACTATTTTTAGTACCAAGGTTTATCCAATAATAAAAATTGAAGGCATTTGCATTGCGTGCGAACGAGAATGTGGGTGTAATGTGGAATAAACAAACTGGTGCCTACAGAATATAACTATTGAGTATAGCTAGAGACGCACAATTAAAATGTCTTGCGTATAATGATACCTCACTCAAAATCAAGCTTGTCTGTTAAAAATGATGAGTCAAATGTTTAATTTGGACTTGAAATTTGAGTGGCATTTCAGTGTTCGGCCATCAAAAATCATTAGTTATATTCTCTGAGTTACTGCTGTTCCTATCTTTTATTTTACTTTTGACAACCCCATCATTGATCAATTAGGAATGCCCTATTACATTTACGAATTGATTTGATTAAAAAAAAAATGATTTTATTTATGAACAAGTTTTAATCATTATAACGAAGCTAATTTTTTTAGCTAATAATACTATGACGTTAAAAAAAGTATAGACATAATCATATATAAGATAAAACTCAAATGATAGCAAAATTAACATTTTTGTGTATGTTACTAGCTGACCCGGCAGACGTTGTTCCGCCATTAAAAAAAATCACCATAGGAGTGTGAAAAATACTTATACCTATGAAATATACAAAAAAGTCATTAAAATCGGTTTAGCCGTTTCGGAGGAGTGCGACCACAAACACCGTGACACGAGATTTTTATATATAAGATATACATATGTTCGTGGTTGACCGATATTGCATCTGATGTCAGATGAAAATGCGGTCTAACACGGAGCACACTTACCTAGAAGACATTTTTTAAAGCAAGACTTGAAGATCTTGGATGTGCTTTTAGCAGGGATGGAAGGTACACCGCTGATATAGAAAGAAGAGTGAATTTGGGGAATAGTTTAAATGGAGCGTTAGGTAAACTTCTAGGCGCTAAGAACCTCAGCCAGAAGGCCCAGCTCGCCGTACACAACGCGGTGCTGGTACCTACGCTCACGTATGGAAGCGAGAGTTGAGTATGGAAGAAAGAGCATGAAAGTAGAGTAAACGCGGTCGAGATGCGAGCACTGCGCAAAATCTGCGGAGTGACGCTTGCGGACCGCGTTCGTAATACCGAAGTAAGAAAGAGAGTTGGTCTGAAAGAGAGTGTCGGGGTGAAGGTAAGGAAAGGAATGCTCCGGTGGTTCGGGCATGTGGAAAGAATGCATGATGAAAGAATGACTAAACAGATATACAATGCAAAAGTGGATGGATGCAGAATTCGTGGAAGGCCACGACACACCTTCCATGATCAAATTGATCGTGTACTAGCAGAAGGTGATGTCAGGAGCCTTAAGAACAGACGAGCTTGCATGACAAGAGTTATGAATGTCAAAGAGGCAAGTGAGGTGTGTAAGAATAAGCCTAAATGGCACTCTGTTGTTCGTGCCTACCCCGCGAGGGAACTGGCGTGAAGTTATGTATGTATGTATGTAAGACTTGAAGACACATAAATTGCATGTTTCAGAAAAAACAAACAACGCTAAAGAGTTGCACTTCTCAGTGGTGCGTATTGTAAAAGTAGAAGTTGTGAAAGTATAAAAGTAGAAGTTGTGGAAGTATAAAAGTAAAAGTTGTGGAAGTATAAAAGTAAAAGTTGTGAAAGTAAAAAAGTAAAAGTTGTGGAAGTATAAAAGTAGGAGTTGTGAAAGTACAAAAGTAGAAGTTGTGGAAGCATAAAAGCAGTAGGTGTGGAAGCATAGCGCTTAGTCCGCTTGGTTGGTATTTCTACCATATATCGGAGGCATGCGCTAGTACATCTACTTTTATGATGCTAAAACGTGAGGGAGGAACTAAGTACAATTTTCATCACATAAGTGATGATGACTTTTGTAGTGGGACTTCAGGGTCAAACCCTAAAACAATACAGAATAGCGAAAAATAATAATTAAATTAGTCTCGAGGCTAATTTTCATGAAAACTGAAGTCTAAATTTTCCGTAGATAATATAAGCATTAAACAATAACTTGTTATGTTAAGGTACATACTATACACACTTATAAATATAAATAGATTAACAAAAACTTAACCTTTTCTCTTAACAAATATTTACATATTTTATTTAAATTAGGTATTCTGGAAGATATCGCCGGCGGCGATAAGACCTCCTATTGTATATGTATGTGTAACTTATATTATATATATAAAAATCAATTGCTGTTCGTTAGTCTCGCTTAAACTCGAGAACGGCTGGACTGATTTGGCTAATTTTGGTTTTGAATTATTTGTGGAAGTCTAGGGAAGGTTTAAAAGGTGAGTAAATATGAAAAAAAATCTCGGAATATAGTAAAAACAACAATTTCGTTTTCCCTTAGACACTATTCCTAACTGTCAAACATTTGATGTTCGTCCTGTCGTTCAGAAATCAAATTAAATTTAAAACTAAAGTTTTTTTTCCATTTTTTTGGTTTTGAATGTTAAACGTTTGACGTTCGTTCCGGTTAAGTTTTGACCACATTTTTTACTAACGTTGAAACATTCTGTAATTATCATTCAGCTTTTTTATTTATTGATTCTGAGGCGGTACGAAGATTGCCGGGTCAGCTAGTATGCAATAAAGATCATTTATTCATTTGCCGTTTGCCATTCCTTCACAGAAGTTGTTTTTTATAAGTTACTATATCTATTGGTGTAATATACAGATATAAATAAGACAGGTTGATTATTTTTCTAATACAGCCGAGTCGATTCTTAATTAGGACAAATTGATTTTTTTAAACTCTAATGATACCACTTGTCTTGAGGGACTATAGGTACAATACAATACAAATAAGTTTTCTTTTATTGTATTAGATTATTTATAAATTTCTTAATTGTACTAGCCTATAACATACTAAAGAAATTAAATATGATGCTACTTTAATTTTAATAAAAATCAGTCTCGAGACTCCTTTGGATATTTTCGCCATTTCATATAGTTTAGGATTTGGCCCTGAAAGTCTATTTGAAAAATTCACTATTATAATTATTTAATTTTAAATAAACGCTGTACTATTTTCTTTATAGCCGAATATTTTGAAGTGATAACTTCTTATGGGAGAGTAAACCGCTTCGTTACGTAACGCGTTACGACGCCAGTCTGTCTGGCTTCCTTTCTCTCACGCATACGGCAGCGGTAGGCAGGCTCCTCCTCTCTCACTCTAACCCACAGCGCTAGCCGTATTTCGGTAATTAGATTAAATAATTATACTAATAAAGTACATACACAAAATTCAAGAATTGTAACTAAGAAATTGTCGGGGTGAAGGTAAGGAAAGGAATGCTCCGGTGGTTCGGGCATGTGGAAAAATGCATGATGAAAGAATGACTAAACAGATATACAATGCAAAAGTGGATGGATGCAGCATTCGTGGAAGGCCACGACACACCTTCCATGATCAAATTGATCGTGTACTAGCGGAGGGTGATGTCAGGAGCCTTAAGAACAGACGAGTGTGCATGACAAGAGTTATGAATGTCAAAGAAGCAAGTGAGGTGTGTAAGAATGGTCCTAAATGGCGCTCTGTTGTTCGTGCCTACCCCGCAAGGGAACTGGCGTGAAGTTATGTATGTATGTATGTAACTAAGAAAAAATATATTTTATAATCAATAAAAGATTTTATTAATAAATAACCTTTCCTTACATTATCATATTAATATACAGAAAATTTAAGTAATAACCTAAGCTTTTCTCAGGTTAAACAATTTCAATATTAAATAGTTCAACTTAGATTAGTTTAAAATATCACTTCTGTCGGGCGTCCCAAGACGCACACGCTTTTCTTAATTCAAAAGTATTATAATAATATGGTCACAATAAATATCATTATGAACCGAGACCGGGAGTTTCTCAAGACATTTTTGACGTACAAAAAGACAGACCTATCAATTGTAGAACTACTCTGTTTTTGTTAGAATAGCTTATAGAACAATTAAAGTATTTCAACATAATTTCCTCAGATAATAAATTCATAACGCTCCAAAACAATACATAAATTAAAAACCTTTTTAAGGAAACGTAGCTTTAGTGAGAGAAAGAGCGGAAAATTACCTTATATTAAATTTACGAATACAAGAGGAAAATGTCTTGGCATGTTAAACTGATATGAGACGATTCAATTCTGTCTTTTACTTCAATGAATCAACCAAAATGATAGATATAAACATAAAATTGAATCATTCAATGTCTTTGTATACCATCATGTCCTTTCCGTTCCCTGCCTGACGAGCCGTCCAAGTACATATATTTAAAAGAAGCAGTTAAAATAAATATCTCAGTGAAGCCGCAAAGAAAATTTTCTATTTTTATTTTATCTGAGGCAAAAGTAATTGTCCGATTTTCCTTGAACGTTTTCACCCCAAACTGTTATCTAAAATTCTTGGGATCCATTTTCGGGACACACGTGTATCTTACTGCTTTTCATTTATCGAAATTGGATCCTTCTCCCATATTGGTAACTATCTCGATATTCACTATACTCCATATATTTATGTATGAAACTAGGTATTAAAATTAAACATCTAATAGAAACTGTATACCTATCTGAATGATTGCACGTATCCCGCGTAAAAATTCTTGTTCCTAAAAAAAATCTCTACATTTCCGTTACACACACGACACACAACACAACAAACACACACACACACACACACACACACACACATATATATATATATATATAAGTTAGAGAAACAAAAATACCTAAAAACTATTAAAGTAATACTTATCATTCCATTTAATGTTTGTAAGTATGT
The DNA here is from genome assembly GCA_019925095.2 of Dendrolimus kikuchii. Taxonomy (NCBI): domain Eukaryota; kingdom Metazoa; phylum Arthropoda; class Insecta; order Lepidoptera; family Lasiocampidae; genus Dendrolimus; species Dendrolimus kikuchii. Next base: position 16,275,612 of record CM034404.1, on the reverse strand, counting down.
AATTATCCGTGCAGGAACGGAGAAAGAATACAATTTCCTGCGGCAGGGCGGCCTGTCGTAAGAGGCGACTTAACAACCCACAGCCAGGTGGTAGGGCATTTGCCTGACTGGATGGCTACCACCCCTGGTCTGAAACATGTGGCCATAACAACCTTGAGTTGTGTTCCGGCATTAGTGACCAGGTTCCAGTCTCCCTTAAGAGAGCAGCAGCGCATTTGTAGCACCTTTGGTGTTGCAAATGTCCATAGGCGATGGTAACCGCTTTCCATCAAGTGGGCCGTCTGCCTGTTTGCTGATTTCCTGCAATAAAAAAAAATTTACATACTCGGCTTTACATAATAATCTCGTTAAGAAACGATTAGGCATCTCTTAAGTAAGAGAATCTTAATACACAAATTCGGTCCTCTTATTCCCGTACTCGGTGACAATCAGCTGTTTCAAATAAAAATTGCCATCTTGCCTCATAGCAGTCACTTAAACTACGTCTCGATGTTGGTTATTTTTGACAGTTATTTATTAGTTACTTAAGAGGAGTTTATGGGTAAGATTTTCAATAATCAGTTGCTGAGCAGTTGCAGTTGCATAAAATTTAATAAACGATTATAAGTAAGGCCAATTATGTATAACTACACTGTTTATTGTTTATGAAAAAAATGTAGCATAAAGTGAACCGACTTTAGAAGTAATTAAAAAGCAAAAAATAAAGGATCTTGATAGGCGTTCGCTAACCGGACGACTAGACGCTTATCTTGCTAGTCAGTCGTGAAAACAAAGATTTTAATAATTGTTCATGATCTTGAACGGAACGGTCGAGTGCGTGAAATCCATAGACTTGACCGAAACAGTCAAGTGGATTTATATGGACTCTAATGAACACAATTTTGTAAGCGTGGCTTTAGCCATGCTGGGATCCTGATCTTATTTTTTTTTTACAGCAGACAGGTTGACAGTCTAAATGTGATGGTAAGTGGTTGCCGTCGACTATAGATATTTGCAACAGGTCAAAAGGTCTATGTGCTTACGAACTCGTAGATGGAACTGGAACTTGGTCACTAAATGTCGAAACACAACTCAAGGCAAATGTCTATTGTCATCGGATCTTGTTCCTTATAGTCGATTGTCTAGTCGTCCGGTCGGCGGACAATTATTATTCATCTGCTTAGCGAACGACTAAACACTTTCAGAAATAAATATGTATCTACAACATCTTGAAGTCTTCTCTAGTATTTTTCATCAATGGAATAAATAAAATCATATAATTTAGATTGTTTACAATTCAATTTCAACACTGTATAAAAATTAGTGAAACCTGTACTACTGGGATCTGAAGGAACCTATATTATTTTATCACTTATAGAGTCTTTGCATTTACCCAGTCTCCCAAATAGGCAGGTTAACATGACGTTCGTATTATTTATAGAGAGTCCCACTAAGAGAGGTCGGAATTTACCATTTTTCATGTAAAGAGGTGGAAATATTAATTTAGAAACGTAAAAATGGAAGGAATTATACTGTTTTTAAACAAACGTGTCATAACTTGTCTGAACCTAATAAATTTTCTCCTACTTATACGGGCTACTGAGCTACAAAGTCCCAATTATAGGGGTAAACATCGAAAACACGCTATTATTATTATTTATTTATTTAACAAGACAATAAAATGATTACATATTATTGAATTATACATAGCATAGAAAACGTGTGGGGTTTATATTAGTGCTATGGATATTTACGTCCACAAACACATATTAGTTATGTGTTGTCTAAATGAAAATCGCCATCTTGACTCTTAGCAGTCTCTTAAACTACCTCTCGACGTTGGTTATATTTACAGCTACTTGAGTGTTACTTTACCACCTCTTATCCTTAAGAGGAGTCAATGGATAAGATTTTCAATATTCAGTGTTTGAGCAATTGCTTAAAATTTAAGAGACGATTATAAGTAAAGCCACTAGAGTAGTCAGTCCTATTTTTTCATATTTTAATATGGTCACTTGAAGCATATTCAGAAACATGGCACTGAAAGTTGGGCCTCAATGCAGATTGGTGACTAATATCTCATATCTGGTAAGTAATAATATTATAAAATTCTAAAAATGCCGTGTCTGTACATTGAAGCTATTAAAAAAATCTGGAATAGACTATATAAACGATGGGAACACGCCGATTATTTTTTTTTAGATTTCTTGTCTGCTTGTCGGTTTAAAATGTGTGATATTTTTTATCCCAGGAATCCCGACACAGTTTTCACTAAAACAATAGCTTACATTACTTTGTGTCCCGAGAATCCCGGGGCAATTTCAAATCAAGCGTGGACGAAGTCAATTGCATATCCTAGTATATTAATAAAAATGGATTCCAGATAATTTTCGATGGAGACTATTCCCGAAATTTTGTCCACATTTATACGCTGTATGGCAACACTGAAGCAATTACTTAATTATGCTTACGCAATAAAATTTGCTCAGTTATTTTCCGAAGAAAGCGACACAGACGCAAATAAAGTTCATTTCATTATCGTACCTTTTCCGAAAGAGTTGTAATAGAAATATTAACAGGTTCAGATTCCATAATCAAGATAATAAATAAACTTTATCTAGCAAAAACACGTTACAGTTTTAATAGAAATAAAAATAACCTGCCACCTACTTTCCTCAATCTTCAAATATATCCGAAGCCAAATAAGTGGGCGTCGTAGTACGCCACTGTTTACGTAGCTTACGATCATCATGTTGTAATAGGATTCCATCCAAACTAATATATAAATGCGAAAGTAACTTCTTTTTTAACAGACTTCGAAAAGGAGGAGGTTCTTAATTCGTATGTATGTTGTTTTTTTATATCATCTCCGTTAATTGTGAACCGATTTTCAGAATTTTTCTTCTAATCAAAATGGTATACTCCTTAATTGGTCCCATTGTCACCATGTCAGTATCTGATGAGTAAATCCCAGGGAAATCGATAGAAGCCTTCAAAACTTCTTAACCGGATTTCTTAGCTACACGATATTTTCGTCAATTGTGGAGTGATTTTCATTTATTTTTCTTTATTTGTGAGTCTATACTCCGGGGCACCACCCATTGTCACCAAGTCTGGTGAGTGAATTCCAGGGAAATCGAGAGTACGTAACCCTTATTAAAGAAAGCTGAGCACACATTCTTCGAAAAAAATTGTTTCTGTGTTCAGTAGAAGTGAAACTTCAAAGAATATATTCACACAACATATATATGCATACATATATATATATATATATATATATATATATATATATATATATATATATATATTATAGAGGTAAAGTTTGTGAGTTTCTGACGTTGCAGGGCGTAATCTCTGGATCTACTAAACCGATTTTTAAAATTCTTTTACTGTTTGAAAGCTACGGTAACAGTATACCACGGGAGCGGGACGGAGGGCAGGCGAAACCGCGCCGGGCCGCTAGTATAAATATAATTTCTTTCGTCTACATGCGTCAACATATTATAATTCAAACTACACTTTCAATTTATCACTGTTTGAGTCTAAAAAATATTATTTTCAGTTTTATTTCGGTCCAAATTGGACCTATGTTTAAACATGGGTCTTATTGATTGCCTAATCTGTGCTGCAAAACATAAAACTCGTATCTCATTCTCTCACTGGCTTAGTCCTATAGATTTATGTGTTTATCTATCTTTAATGTCGCGTTTTGTTCAAATCACAACGATTCTAAAGAAGTTTTACTTCAAAAAGTTTTTATATGCGTGCCAGTATTACATTTTCTACAGGCGCATATTTTTTTTGTATACATATTACGCGATTTCTCCGTTAATTGTGGACCGATTTTTAAATACTTTTTTTATATTAGAAACAGTATACGTACTCCTGAAGTACCATTATCACTAAGTTAAGTCATCTGATGATTAATTAGATCACAGAGAAATCGGAACAACATTTGTTGAAGAGCGCCGAGCGCCTATAGTGTTCGAAAGACAAAACTTGTATACACGTGTCAGTAGTACAATTTCAACAGACACTTATTATCTCAAGCTATAGTGTTATTTTATACTTTTGTATATATATAATATAAGATTTTGTCTATGTATGTCTATATACAGTGAGTATTGTAGTAGGTAAATAAGTAGGTATTATTGTTTATATATATTAAATTATCTTATTCTTAGTATTTATTCATTAATAAACTAAATTGTTGTACGAGTGCTGCTTTAGCAACTACCGACTTTTATTGCCGTTCTTTTCATCCAAAGGTTGTTAGGAAGAAATTGTAATGGGCAATAAAACCGCCGATTGTACTTGAATATTATAGCTCGTGATTTTGTGTAGCATTTTTGTACAATAAAGTGTATTCTTTTCTAATATAGCCTTAATTTAAGATGAGAGGTATATTTTCTAAATGTTTACCTCTAAATTAAACCTCTCCTTCGAGAGTGCCTCCTAGAAAAAGTCTTCTCCAGCTCAGTGCCAGTGCTGCCTGTCTAAGGCATCACGTCGCCAGTAGGGTCCTGCACTGTGCCTGAGCTCATCCTCCGAGCGTCTACTCTGCCTTCCCCTACTTTCACCGATCCTTGGATGCCAATTATAAATTAAACTAGATTATAAATAAAATGATATCTATAAAATAACATAAATCTGTAACTAAAAAATTGACTCGAAATCGCTGTCGGCGGGGAGCGTTCTCAAAATGCTGGACGCATTGTCACGTTGATGCGTTATCCTAGGTGGAAGCCAGCCTTTTGGTCACGCGAAAACTCAATCAGACGCGTTCATAGATTTCGATAGAGTTTGTTCGGGCTTTTACAGTAACTTATACATGATGCTTGTATAGTGAGTAGGTATTAGACATGTGCGCTGCGTATTTGTAGTAAGGCGTTTGGTCGAGTTGTAAATAATTTCCATACCATTTTTGTATTTCTAGGCAATTTAAGTATTTAAAAATGACTAAGATTTCTAAAACCTTTCGTTAAATTGTGAGCACGATATAAAATAGATGAATGATAGTCTGAACAGAGCTAGTTTTTGTATTTTTGATTCTGCTTAATTATTCCCCGTTTGCAGCTCATAATTTTAGATACTCGAGTTTTGTTTATTACTATTTTACGAAGCAAACATAAATGGGTTTTTCTTTATTTATTTTTTATTAACAACTCTACGGACTCTATATAGTTCCGTACCCTTTTTTCTTACAACTTACTTACAACAAAAAGAAGTTAAGAAGTTGTACGCGCTTATTTGTTACTTTGTTATTGTGTGTAACATTTAATGAATGTATGTTTGTGTTGTGGTGACCCTTAAGAATAACTTATTATATTAATTTATTCCAGTTTTAATACTAAGCTTATACTAATGTAGAAAGTATCTGTTACATGCTGGTGTTGTGAGGAAGTGCATGTGAAGTGTATGCCTTATGTCTATACCTATATATATATATATTATCCTGACTAGTGCCACGTGTGTTGTTTTTCCTTTCTGGGTCTGGGTTATTAATCTTTAGGCTCTTTATGTGTTTTGGTTTGTTTGTGAAGTGTGCGTGTAATGCAATGCGGTGGTAGTGCGCGTTGGTGTGGGTATGTGTGTAAGTTTTTTTGTTAGTTGTATGTTTGTGACTTTTGTGGTGATATAATTTACTGTTTAATTGTTGTGACAATGTGTTGACTGGGAATTGTTGTTGAAAAATTTTCAGTTGGTGTTAGTAATGATGGATGGTTTAGGAGGGGGGCTATTGGCCTTCCATTAGACGTTGGGCCACCGTCTTGTCTCCCATTCGTATCACTATTTTTATGTTGCAATTTAAAAAAGCCTTCAATAGTCACGCCGCCGCCGCCGCGCCGCCGCCGACTGAAAATCTCCACTCTAGTCCGCCGACGCCGCCGGCACCGTTTTTCAACGCGGCGCACATGTTTTATAGTATTAAATAAAAGTACAAAAGATAAATCTTAAGTTTTATTTAATAAAAATTGGTTTAAATAACATTGGTTATACTTTATTTTAAGGGCTCCGTAGACAAATTGAAAAATCGGAGAATTTTATTTTCCACTACGGAATCCTTTGTATGTAGGCGTGGACTGAAAGACACTTGGCCATTTTTGTTATATAGAAAATGAACAACTTCTCACAAAAAATATATTACAAACTTCCTGTTTTCTTGAACGCATTTTCTGGATCGTTTGAAACTGATTTAACGTTTGGCAATTGATTATTTCACCCAATTTGCTCCAACATAGCCGAACCAAATTGTGGTTAAAACGATAGTGGTTTATACTTATATATACGTATAACACACATCAAATTTATTTTCGTTCTTTTTGTTATTATACTTACACTCGTATATCGTCCAATGCTGTTTTTAAAAAGTTTATTACAAGATTTTACACGGATATATTTGTAGACGGTTCACTGAAACGTCACTGTCATACTGTCAAGAGTGATATGTTGTCAATGTCACCCTCGCAGAGCATCGTGACTAAGGAAGCGGGGTGGCGGGAAGAGGGAAGATATAACTTCTTCTAGAGAATGGTCGCCAGCGCACCAAGTATTCGACGAACTGCGACTGCCTTAATCAAAGTGAATAGTAACGTGATCAGTGTTAATAACAAAAGAGATATGTTAATTTCATAAATATACCCACATTTTTTTTTAAGGCGGAGGAAATGCTATTTATGCACAATACTGGGTCCTTTGCAAGGGATTAGACCATAGTTGATCATGGAGGCTTTACCCTTTAATAAGGGGCAATCCAAACAGTAATCAACCAGCTTGTGTGGAGACTTAGAGAAGTTGCACAGGCAACAACCACTACCCACTAAAACCACCTTCCTCCCATATGCCCCGCGCTTTTTATGTAGGAAAGGCTGAGACTTAGAACGTCGTTACGCCCAGTCCGATCCAGCGCAAAAAGTGCCTGAATGTGTCCCGGGAATCAGAACACATCCACTTCGTCGACGGGGGTGATGAATCCTTTGCTCCCTTGATAGCTAAAGGCCCCCCGAATAAATGTACCCAAATGCATCATGCCATGCCACGATGAATTCTGATGGATAAGTCCGTCAGGGGCTTATACGACTCTGGCGAGGATATATATTGGAACTATGGACAAATTAGTATAAACAATAATATTTACCTATTTTTCCGGAATACTAAAATAATACGGGAATAATGTCTGCGTTTTTGTTACATCATCAAAACACTATCATACATCAACAAAACTCTTTATACTTGGTAGTGATATAGGGATTGTTGGTAGGGATAATGGATTTCCAATATTTACGATTTTAACACTCAGTTTTCATTTACATTTTTGCGTTTATGAATTACAGACCGAAGCCGCAACTTGGTTTATTGATGATCCTCTCCAGTTGAGGCTAAGCTATTTTTGTACCATTTCGTTTGACTTATAAGCCTGCAGGGTATTTTTTTAGGTTTGTCTTTTTACGTTTTATGAAAGTTGTCTATTAATTCAAAACGTTCCATTTTAGAATATATCTTTAAATGGAATAGCTATATTAGCTTTCTGTTCTTTTTACTGTTTTTAAAAGATAATAAATTGAAGAATATCATTTTTATCATGTTCGGGCATGTGGAAAGAATACATGATGAAAGAATGACTAAACAGATATACAATGCAAAAGTGGATGGATGCAGAAGTCGTGGAAGGCCATGCATGACACGCTTTCCATGATCAAATTGATCGTGTACTAGCAGAAGGTGATGTCAGGAGCCTTAAGAACAGACGAGCGTGCATGACAAGAGTTATGAATGTCAAAAAAGCAAGTGAGCTGTGTAAGAATAAGCCTGAATGGCGCTCTGTCGTCCGTGCCTACCCCGCAAGGGAACTGGCGTGAAGTTATGTATGTATGTATTATAAATATTTTAAATCTTAATTTACAAAATACATAATGTAAAACATCATATTGATGTTTTACATTATGTACCTACATGATGTACAAAATACCCACTTATTCCTAGTTTCAAATTAAAGGTTTGAAACGAGGAATAAGTGGCTATTTTGAGTCAATCAAATATAATCCTCAGCTATAGATTAAAAATAATTAAAATTAAATACTATATTTTGATATAAATAAAAAAAGCAAATTCATAGACATAGACATAATAGACAACAGTTTATTGTTCACCAAAACAAAATTACAAAAATGCCCAACAAGACAATAGTTACTTGGTAAAACAACGGGCGGCCTTATAGCTAAAAGCGATCTCTTCCAGGCAACCTGACTCAAAGGAAATTCTAAATTTAGTGCATAAAAGTGTAAGATTGCCGATCTCATGAGGCTTATATATATTAACAATCTTGTAAATGTCCTGTGTTTCTATGATCTGATAAATGCCCATGTTTCACTTTTCAATAAGTTTTGTCCCTTACTTCAACGTTCTGGAATAGGTCCAATTTCACACTACAAATCTTCTTATCATCCTTTCTTTATTGCACACAAAAGTTACATACAAAACTATAAAAAATAGGGGTGATACTTATATATACAAAGGCGACACCCTTAACCTTAACCCTAAAAATAGTTTTACCAGCAAACCTATGTGGGTCGAGGAGGAAAGGGGGAAACAAAGGTAGAGTTGTGTACACTAAAATATTTTATCGATTTAATTACATAGAGTATAAAAACATTAAAGTATTATATGTACAGAATTAGAATATATAATAGAAAATACACACACATACATGTATATAAGATACATATTTATATATAAAAATGTTATGTTCGTGTGTATGCCACTGAACTCCTCCTAAACGATTGGACCCATTTTGTTGAAATTTTTATTTGTGTTACCATCGCCTCAGGGCTGTAGCTAGAGTTGAATATGAGGTACGGCAGCATTGGTTACAGGTAGAGCGGAAGTAAAAAAAATAATTGTATCGATTTTTGACTAAACACTCTTTACCGGACACTTCACTTAACCAAACTACAAACAATCATAATCAATCTCTAGTTTATGTTTATTTTAGTTTAAAACGGGATTCCGCGTTATATGCAATATGGACTATATTGCAATCTATGGTACAGGGAGTCCCCTCTGTATCATAAATATTATAATTAAATAAACCCATCGCTTCATGTGATGGCGCTTCAAATGCCATCTATACACAGAACAAAGAATTATTATAATATAAAATGAATATCACAAACTGTGGTATGTTCGGAAAAGTTTAGATACCTATAGCTAAATTTTTTTATCTCAAACTATGAACAAAGAATTTGATAATAATAATTTATTTTAGTATTTGATATTGGTAAGGTAGGGCATTGTCCCACAATGCACCCCCCCCCCCCCTTTATAGAAAGCGGTTACCATCGCCTATAGACATTTACAAGACCAAAGGTGGTACAAATGCGCTGCTGCTCTCTTAAGGGTCACTGGAACCTGGTCACTAATGCCGGAACACAACTCAAGGTTGTTATGGCGACATGCTTTAGACCAGGGGTGGTAGCCATCCAGTCGGGCAAATGCTCTACCACCTGGCTGTGGGTGGTTTAGTCGCCTCTTACGACAGGCCGCCCGGCCGCAGGAAATTGTATTCTTTCTCCGTTCCTGCACGGATAAAAATTCTTCTTTCTTAAGGGAGACTGGAACCAGGCAACTAATGCCGAAACACAACGCAACGATGTTATGGCGCCATACTCTAGACCAGTGGTCGGCAAAGTGCGGCTCCAGAGCCGCATGTGACTCTTTGGCTCCTTAAGTGTGGCTCTGGCACAAATATCCACGGAAGGCGCAATAATAAATCTTATTGATGAGAACTTGGAATCATGCCTAAAATTAAACACAATAACATATAAGCCTGACTTACTCAAACTTTCCAAGGAGATGCAAGCACATTGTTCGCATTAATAAATATTTATTAAGTATGAAATTTAGTTTTATTTAGTGTAATAAAAGTTTATTAAACAAGCAGATTTGGCTCCCAACTCTTTTTTTAAATTGTTGTAATGTTCAAATAAGTTTGCCGACCACTGCTCTAGACTAATGGTGGTAATCCAGTCGGGCAAACACCATACCAAACCAAACCACCTGGCTGTGGTTTGTTTTGTCGCCTCTTACGAAAGGCCGCCCGGCTGCAGGAAATTGAATTCTTTCTCCGTTCCTGCACGGAGAAAAAAATATAAAAAAGGGAATTCACATACACTCGTTTAGTAACAAAGTCTACATAAATATTTACCATAATAATGTGAGATTAAGCCGATTAATATATTAGCTTCTGAACAACTTCGTGACTAATCATTCCATTATAGTTTATCGCATTATTTTGATCCCTCATCGGTTTTCCTCATAAGAGCGGCGAACCACAGATAAGCAAATAAATAACAGTCATATATCACAGTAATGTACTAACTAATAAGAATAAATATCGTAAGAGATAGATCTATATAGATAAATAAAATGGAAGTGTTTGTTTGTAATGTCAAAATAATATCTTTTTCCTTAATGCATTTGAAAGTATATACGGTACTTATGCAAAAAATCAAATTTCAAAATATTTGTCTGTCTGGATTTTCCGACTAATCTTTGAAACGGCAAGACCGATTTTGACAGGAATATCACTGGCAGATAGCTGATGTTATAATGAATAACTTAGGCTACTTTTATATTTTTATGGTTCCGCGAAAAAATCGCGGGCACAGTTATAAAGTTTTCACGCTTTAATTACGCAAATGAACGGCGTGAAGTTTTGCATACACATTGCCAGGGGTATGTATAGAAAAGGACATAGGGTACGTTTCATCCAGAAAAAACTACCGATCCCGAGGGATAGACGACTGTAGTCGGAAAGGTGGCGCTCTGATCTCGTATTATTGGCGCCACCGTTACAATTCACTAACAAATACAACGTCATGGCAACGACAGTGACAATGCAATTTTAATGTCAGTTCATTACGGGTATTTTAATCAAATATTAAGTTTGTCATTTTTAGGAGGGCGTGTGGGACTCCCAGAAACCGGTCCTGCACTTTACAAATTTTACATTAACGCAAGAGAAGCCACGGGCAAAAACTAGTTTTAAATATAAACAATTTTCGAGTAACAATTTTTATTTTTCAGTAAGGGCTAGTATTTTGACGTATAAACCAATTTATAAATACCGGTATTCAAGTACGACCTAAAACAACTATCGAAAGTAATCCTGCTTTTTTAGGCTACGGCCATATTTTTTTACAAAATTGACTTCTTAGCAAAATCCTCAGGAATAAGTTGACGGATGATGGGCGTTTGGTTTCTTTATTGACGTATGAACGTGTTTAAACATACCTATATCTATCGCTATTCTCGTATTCGATGTAATCCGACATTTTAAGACATAACACTGATTTTGACATGAAGGTCAGAATTACTATCTTATATATATAATACAGCCTGGGCTGCTGCTGCACACCAGGAGGCCCTGAAATGACGCAAATATGTGTCCATTGGTAGTGGGTCCGTATTTATGGCTTTCGGGATCGAGACCCTGGGGCCGTAGGGGCCTGGAGCTCTTTCACCTCTATCGAGATCTCTCACTGCGTCTAATTGAGGTTTCGCGTGACCAAAACGTTAGCTGGCTGGCACCTTTTTTTTTTTTTACCCAGGGGAAATCCGTTTGAGGACTAAGCCGCGACAAGGGCAGAACCTTGGGGGGATAATTCGCGACCTAGTGTGGGATTCGCCAGATCGGGGGTGGCACTAGCATGCCCAGTCAAAACTGGTGCCATGCTATTGCCACTCCCCGGTTAGGGATACCCACTAAAACCCCTGGGTGTTCCGTCCTTCGCCTTATGCCAGGGCTACGGGTATATGACCTAGCCTCTCCGCAGCCCTGGCAGGCGTGGGCCTCCCGAGGCCACTTCCACTGCCGGGGGACTACTTTTGTCCCCCAGCATCTTCGAGCTCTCAAGGCGTGGGGCGGTCTGTAACTCGCCCCACGGGAGGAGAGGTGAGCGCGCGCGGAACACGCCGCGCCCCCATCCCGACGGCATGTGCAGGTGAGTGAGAACCTCTAGGCTGGCTGGCACCTACGGCAACGAATCAGCATAGACATCCAACACGGAAATGCGGCCAGCATTTTGGGCACGCTCCCCACCGGCAGCGATTTGGAGTCAATTTTTTTCTTACAGATTCATGTTTTTTTGTAAGTATAGTTTAGTTTATTTATTTTAATATCCAACATAGCTAATATTTATAATTTATGTAATTAAACTGTTGTTCCGAATTACTATCAAAGAAGTATTTCTTTTGCTCCTATTATATTTTTTGGAAATCCGTTTGAGGACTATTCACCGCAGGGCAAACTTGGTGGGGAATATGGGATGTGACATTTTGGGGTGGCAGTAGCACCACAAGCAAATAGTGATTGCCACGCCGCGGTTAGGGATACCCACTAGAACCATTGTTCCGCCCTTCGCCCCTAAGCCAGGGTCACAAGTTTTTCCTTCTGCGAGCACGTTATGTTTGCGAAGGAGGAGGCGGAGCGGGAGCGTGAGCGTGCGTCCTTGCGCCGCTCCCGCCAAAGGAGGACGCGCCGACGCCGGAAGGCGGACTTCGATCTTCGGCCACCGTAAGCGGGCGGCGCGGGTGGGGCCCCTTGGGGTATAGGGGTTCTCACTCACCCGCACATGCCGTCGAGATGAGAGCGCGAGTGTTCCGCGCGCGCTTATCTCTCCTCCCGTGGGGCTCGTTACAAACCGTCCCACGCCGGATTTGACCATGACGTTGCCGGGGGGTAGTCTCCCGGCATTTGAAGAGGCCCAGTGAGGGGGGCCCAGGCTTGCCATGGCACGCGGAAACAGGACGCCCAATTCCCCGTAGCCCTGACATAAGGCGCAGGACTGAACACCCAGGGTTTTAGTGGGTATCCATAACTGGGGAGTGGTAATAGTGTGGCACCAGTTCTGACTGGGCACGCTAGTGCCACTCACACAGGTCGCGAACATCCCCCCAGGCTTCTGTGCCTGTCGCGGCTTAGTCCTCAAACAGATTTCCCCTGGCCAAAAAAAAAGGGTCACAAGTATTTGGCCTAGCCATTTAATATGAAAGGCAGAAAGAAGTTGAATTATATTATGCCGTTGTACAGAAATGTAAACCAAATTTTTAATGCAATTTTATTATGTGAATTAGTCGCGAAATTTAAGAAGCTACAGTTAAACCTTGACTGAGGATAAGGATAATAACCATAAACAAAATTAAAATTAACAAGGTGGCGGTAGGCTAAATAAAACTTTAACAATACTCGTTGACACTTGACATCTTTGTCTTCCGTGATCACGGCCACTGAAAAGTGGCCGAAACGTCGAAAAAACCAAAATCAAATAAAATTACCGCGCTTAAAACCCTTAAAACGTAGTTTTATTATGAGGATAAGGACCTTGAATTCTGATATGTTTGCAACGACACCGAGTGCGTATCACGAATAATATACTTTTCCCTTTGATATATTCGAAGAATCTTATTCCATATAAGAATTTTATTTCGGCTTTGAGATGCGGCATTCTTAGTTTGTATTAAGCACCTCACTTTGCCTTTAGAAGAATTATTGAACAGATTTTCTTATTGAACACGTTTATGTATAAAAGTATATTTTCCAAATTGACGTACTTCTGAGAATGTCATTAGGACAAGGAGAGTCGGAATGTCAATTGAAGATTCATAGCTTAATTAAGTCAAAGAAATTGGAAAAGTCGAAAGTACACCGTGACAGTAAGTAAACAAGTAATTCGATACGAATGCAAGGAGGTACATTGGAGGGTAACTTATTTACCAATTGCTTATTATATTTATTTTTTTCAGATGGTTTTTATTCCCGTGAAAAAGTTGAGAGTAAGGAAATAAAGGCTTACAGTTATATATAGGCTTGTTAATAAAACAATAACAAAACTTGTTAAAGTTTTGATTATTTCTAAGCAAATATAGTATGTTTTTGTTGGAAATCTCAATTGTTTAGTGAACTGTGACCGTTCATGCTGACACAAGAATTCCTTTGATGTCAGTTAAAGACCTACAATTTGGATCAGACTGGCTGTATTGTGTGTTTTGGTGGTCTGTCAGCGGCTTTGTGGCCTTTGCGACCTCGTAATATCACCCTGATCAGGCGAGCGTATGAGATCTCGGGGGGTCGGCAGCCAAGTGCGTTGATGGTCCGGTGGCCGCGCGTGTAGGGGAGCAATCCCGTGGAGCCATGTGTGGCCGCCATTATCGGCACGGCCAAACATTTTCCACGCCAACATCGCCACAAATTTCTCAACACTAAGGATGCCTACATCACGGGCGATTGCATCATTTCTGACGTACCGACCCGCTCCTACAAACACTCGCAGGGCACATAAAGTAATATGAATTTTCTTATAATATTAATATTTATTTTTACAACGATACAAGAACAAGAGTGAAGAAAAAACAAAAAAGTAGGACAAATAACAAAAAGCAAACTAAACAGGTTCTATTCATTATGCTAGGGGCCTCAAGAACGATTCAATATAATTTGAGTAATAACATAAGCAACATAAACTTCTGTAATCAAGAGCATATTGAAATACCTGAAATTAAAATACTTATCATAAATAATCTAATTTATAACCATTATAATTTAACAAATCAACCGATTATACAATAACCAACATTATTGTTATACTATACTATATACATATACACATAGACATAAGCTCCATATAAGTAATATCAAATTTTTATCGATGGTAAGAAAAGTGTATTTTTTTTTATTGCAGGAGTTCAGCAGATAGGCAGACGGCCCACCTGATGGAGAACGGTTACCATCGCCTATGAACATTTGCAAGATCAAAGGTACTACAAATGCGCTGCTGCTCTCTTAAGGGAGACTTGAACCTGGCCACTAATGACGGAACATAACTTAAGCTTGTTATGGCGGCATACTTCAGACCAGAGGTGGTAGCCATCCAGGCGGGTAAATACCCTACCACCCATGTGTACTAAGTTTTAGGAACTGGCCATCAATCGTTCCTTAAGCTCTCTAAGTGTAAGTTAAATTGATATAGTTCTCTCCTCTCGCGGGGCGAGACATTTAGCCGCCCCACGCTGAATAGAGAGGGATGACGTCGGGATCATGTTTCACCTCGGCAGTGGACGTTGCCCTTGGCGCCTACCAAGGCACGCGGAGTTCGTCGAGCTTCTGTTTTCCCATAGCCCTGGCATAAGGCGCAGGATGGTATATCGGGTTTTAGTGGGTATCCCTGGCCGTGGTGTAGCAATAGCACTTCTTGTTTGCGGTGCTAGACTTGGCGAACCCAACTCACCGGACGCGGCCCCCCGCGAGATTGATGGTTCGCGATTTCCCCTCCTTAAAAAAAAGGTAAAGCCATTCTGGATTTAATATCCTGATTACAGCTCCTAGGGCCGTCTCGATATGTGTAATGATACGCTCTTACAGAATATCGGCGTGAAATAGTAATGAGCTAAGCGTGTTCCGTGCTATGAATGAGAGTTCCGATGGCCCAGTTCTCCCTCCGCCTACCCAACCTTTCCTATCCCATCGCCCCATTCTAATCCCATACCCCACATCCCTTCTATCCCATACCTCGTCTCCGATCTCTCTAATTCCTCCTGTCTGATCGCTCTATCTCATCCTAAAGGATGGCATCACGCTGGCTTCGCCATTGATATTGCAAGCGCCTGTAGGCGACGGTAACCACTTTCCATAAGCTGAACCGGCTACCTGTTTGCCAGCTTCGCAATAAAAAATTGATCAAATGATTAGTTTAGAAGACACGGATCATAGTCTTATTAAACTTTTTAGCACTTTGAACAACAAACTGTTGAACGAGTTTAATTAATTGTTTGAAATTTTGTGTGAAATTGGACTGAATTATTAATGAAGTTACCAAGCCAGTAATTAGAGGAATTTCTTTACTTAAGGCTTTATAAAATTTGGGGTTGGATAATATATATTTTTTAATATAACACGACAGGCTGATATTTCGCACAATGCTGACTGCATTGCCATACAGCGTGGCAATGCAGCCAGCCTTCTGGGCACGCTGCCCTCTGGCAGCGATTTGTTACATACTGTACATTAATTTATTTATAATTTAGTTACATATTCTTTCATTGTAAAAAGTTTGTATATTCCGTACGAGTACACGATTTAAAATAAATCTCTAACTTTTAAACTATGAATAGAAAAAATCTGAAAAATCTGCATGGTAGAAATTGATGTTGATATGAGAGGGACCAACCAAATTGAATCAATTTGGTTGAAAGGCGTTGAATTGAAAGGACACGACGGTGTTCAATGATATTGAATTCATTTCAATTTCAGTTTAAGTTTTTGTTTATATGAAAATATATGCCGCGGCTTAGTCCACACTTGACTTGAAGTTCCCGGGACAAAAAGTACCGCAGCTATCGTTCTATTGAAAACTGTGTCGCAATAAGCTAATTTTTATGCACTTGAATAACTTCAAATCGCTCCCGGGAAAATTCCTGTGGAATTCCCACGATAAGAAATCGCATTTAGCCTACCGTCAAATTGTACATTTTAATTATTTCGTTTTAATTTTTATTTATGGTTATTATTTGCTATATGGGCGCCTAATCTATTTTAAACCCGTTAAAACGTAGTTTTATTATCCGTCTATACTTTTAGTCGTTTGAGTTGTAGGTATAGAAAACCCACAAAACTGGTTTCGTTAAATTAAATGTTATATAATGCTTTGTTATTTTGCTAATACGTCGACCTGGATAATTCAATCTAATTGTATGAGCTGCGTGAGTTTGTATCTTATCATTGACCTTCACATAACGGGTCTATGGTGAAATTAATGGGAGCTTTTGTATTGCTAATCTGTAATGAGTTACTACAAATAGATAATTGGCACACCTACCCACTTTTTCATAGAGGAAAATATCTATTTTTCTTTCACATAGCATTGCTTGTATAAAAATCGATTTGCATATTTGTTTGGTTTTTTATTTTGCAGGCGGTTTTTATGTTAAAAACATATTTTCTACTTTTTAATTGCTTGAATAGCTTTAGAAATAATATTTAACCCTTTTGAGGGTACAAAGTTCATATTATTTTTGTCCAAAGCTGCCCGCTGCCATCAAAATTGCCGCGCCAAAACCAAGAGAATTATTGTCTCTTTTACTCCAATACAAATGCTATGTAGTTAGAGGGAGAAATCACCAGTTCAACGTTCGATTTAATTATCTGTATTTGACCACAAATTTGTGGTGCTTCCCAATTTGCCGTGTGTGACACTCGAGAACTTGTGGTGGTTCCGTCTTAAAGGGTTAATTAACTTCTTTAACATTTTTTTTAAAGAAGGTAATGATCGTGTCTGCTTAATGTTTAGTGGTAGTGCATTCCAGAGTTAAATGGCCTGGACGATAAGATTGTAAAACTTACGTATTATATTATTATTAGTTTATAATTAAGTTGCTTTTAATTTTTGTTCTTGCATTACCTATCTTATTTTACGAAAAATTTTGCCTACATTATTTTTTTTTAATGAAAAAATGTAAGTTCTATTTTCTCTCAATCTCTGTGTAACCACACAGAATATTATAGAACATAATAATGAACTTACAATTCTTATTTTGTATAGACCCATTGTCACAGTAACAGTAAGTGTCCTGGAGTGGGTATAACTTACCCGTTTTAAGAGCCATTAGCGATCAATTTGGGGCCCAATTTGAGATTGAACCGTCCCACAAGTTACGCCTAATGTACCCAAATGGATAAACCTTTTTTCTTTATGAGCAAAATGATCTCACAATAAATGTAAGCATTCATTTAGATAATTATTTTTTCAATTCTTATAGTGGTGTACAGAGTCAAGTAGGCTCGAATACTGACTCAAGTATTCAGGTTCTTAAATTGTTTTATACTCGTACTTATAACTTTATTTGTTTATATTAATTCATTAACAAGACACATTTGTGTCTGAAATATAAACACGTAGTCATAATTACAATTAGAAAAAAAAAATATTTACAATAAACATTATTAATTTTACAAAAATATGTCACTGGGAAGGTATTTATATATAATCATATTATTAAACACAAAAATAATCGTCAACTGAACAACTATTTATTGACCAGTTGCCCCCGCAGTTTCACTCGCGCTCTGTCCCACTCCCGTGGTATATAAAGTCATGTTGTATAGCCTAAGACACTACCTGTTAACGCAGCTTTCCTGTTGGAAAGCTACGTTGAAAGTAAAAGAATTTTTAAAATCGCTTTAGTTATCCAGAGATTACCCCCTATAACGTCACAAACTTTACCTCTTTATAATATTAGTATACATAGCCTATGTGTTATTCTGGTGTGTACGCTATATTATTGTAGAATTTCATCAGAATCCATTCAGTTGCTTTTGCGTGAAAGAGTAACAAACATACATCCATACATTCTTACAAACTTTCGCGTTTATAATATTTATAGAGATATAGAGATTATACAGATATTGAGACATTTACTTATCAATGTTGTATTTTATAACTTACTAAGCTACTATCTAACGGTCTTATTCATAGAAAGTTAGAGTACGTTTGAACACTTCTTTATGTGATTGCGCCGAGGAACACCTCCTTATAAATTCTTCCTCCCCATCCTCGCCATCCTCGCCATCAAGAAAAGAGTAAACTTTTAAAAGAAGAATGCGCAATACGAGAAAAAAAAAGTGATTGTCACGGCTGTCACCGCAATAAAAGATATTTAAATTACGTAATTGTTGGAACAGGATAAAGGGAAACAAACTTATAATTTCGTTTAAAGTACATTAAACCAACATTCTAGTGAGTGTGTGAACCCCCGGGGGACGATGCAGTGTGGCGGCGGACTGGTGGCAAGGTAAGTACTTCCTTGCTTCTTCCTCCGCGTCCCTTTGCCTTCTCCCGGCCATCGCATCGCGCCCGCATTATGGTTCTTAAAGAACCTTTCAATCTTACTCTAACTCTCTATGAATAAGGCCTTCAAAATGTACATTTCAGGTTGAATTGAAAAGGTACCTGATCCTTGGAAGATGGCAGCGTAGCTTTCTAGTTGCCTGGCTGGCTGGGATTTGTAATTTACTTTTACTTGTGTTTATGTCATTATAGTGAAGTGGATTAATACTCGAATACTAGATCCCAATCAAGTGACTCGAGTAGATACAAATCGATCCTTTTTCTAACGATTTTTGAAATTCTTGAGTAATAAATATTACTGACTCGGTACTAGACTCAGTTCTTAATGTCTTAACCACGAATATCGAATATTTGACAGCCTCTGTGGTTGAGCGGGCTAAGCCTTTGCCGGCGGACCTCACTGCAACGCACAGGTTCCGGGTTCGATTCCTGGTATAGTAAATTTCGGAAACGTATCTTCTCCGTTATTTACTATGGTCTGGGTGTCTGGGATCGGCCCCAGAGTAGTCCGTTGCATATTACCTATAACACAAGCGTAACTTGCTTAATTTGGGGGTATACAATGTGTGTGTTTGTCTGCCGATTATTATTATTATTATTATTTCCAAAGTCCCTTAGTACACATACAGTTAAAAGCAATAATATGGATACTTACATATTTAAAAAAAAAAACGTTTTTTTTAAAAGCCGTTTTATACTGTAAAGGTATTTTGTTAAATAACCTGTAACTGAAAAATTGAAAACAAGAAGGTTAAGGTGATATGAGTATATAAAGCAGCGATCTAATGTGTCAAAAATATATCGATGGATTGTTCAAAGTATGGTATACATACATTTTGTGATGCGTGTGTTAGGAGAATGTGGTCCGAGCCATAGAGACAAAATTAAACTCAACTAATACATATACTATACGTATAAACAATTCCAAGTAATAACATGTCGTGGTAGCGTAATGGCTTACGCACGCGACTCTGACTCAAAGGGCGCGGATTCAATGCTTGCCGGAACGCATGCACCACTTAGGCAGTTTTCTGACCTAATGTGCATATTGTTACACTTACCACGTACTAACAATGGTGAAGAAAAAGCCAAGCCGCCTTGGACAAGCGTGGCGGGGGTATACTGTTCATTCCCCACTATAATGGGAGGCCCGAGCCCACCAGTGGGACATTTATGGGCTGTTATTATTTATTATTTTCTTTATAATAACATGTATTGTATTATTTATTTATTATATTAAATCTTAGAGTTTAAAATAATAATACATCCATTATTAGGTATTTCAAATATGTTTTGTAAAACTGATCAATAAAATCTTTTATAAGTAAATCTCATGTAAAATAAGGAATGACTAAGAATCACGTCTAGCCGAACAGATATTGGTTTTCAACCTCCGACTTAATATACATTTATTCATACGAAATACCTGACCTTTATATACGATACATGAACGTGGTTGAGGGGATGGATAATCTATGAAGTTCCACAAAGAAATATTTAGATGGCCCCTTTCTTTGAAGATCAACTTAAGGGTTAGTCATTACAAACCTATTGCAGAAACAAAACGCATGTTCGTGTAACCTTTTAACATTTAAGAATAGAATAACTATAAAAATTATCTAACAAAAAAATCTTTAAAAGTAAATTTAAAAATAAAACAATATTTTGTACAACATCTTGACTCCGGTGCTGAGTAAAACAGAAAAATTACTATATTATACATTGCTACAAGAATAAAATATTAATTCTTATGTATATGGCTTCAATGCAAATGGCACTGATTTTGCTCATGTAAAACCTGTATAGTTTGGGACTAATTTTTTTTTATTTTTTATTACAGGAGTTCAGCAGACAGGCAGACGGCCCACTTGATGGAAAGCGGTTACCATCGCCTATGGACATTTGCAACACCAAAGGTGCTACAAATGCGCTGCTGCTCTCTTAAAGGAGACTGGAACCTGGTCACTAATGCCGGAACACAACACAAGGTTGTTACGGCGGCATACTCTAGACCAGGGGTGGTCGCCATCCAGTCGAGCAAATACCCTACCTGGCAAAAAAAAATTTCAATAAAAAAAAAAAATCATTGCAAACGAAAACGCTGCCTGCTATCGGCCAGAGTACTTTAAAAAACTTTCCAAATTAGTCCACGAAAAAAATACAATTTGTAAGTAGTAAACTTAATTTACAAATTATATTCCATAATAAGAAATCTCTTTTTTCAAAGGTTGTAACACGAACGCCCTGCAATCGTAATTCGCGTGTTCAACTCACTGGTTCAACGTACAATATTTTTGCTAACGAAGATTTCTCCGAACAATTTTCTGATTCAAACTTTAAATCTGTATTCCGAATGAAGCCTAGCTTCTTCCGGGATATAAATTTCCTGGGAATTTCCTTTACTGCGGTCGTATTAAAAGTACGGCTGACTTTTAAAAGAATTCGCCAGGAAATTGGTTTGTAAAAAAATTGCTAGACATTATGTAAGAATTTTTACTCAACTTTCTTGGCTGCGGAACGTGTTCCATTATTTACATAAAAATAATGAATGGATGAATGAAAACTTTTTATTGTTCACCATAACTTAAATCTAGACAATTTATTACTAATACATATTCATTAGAACAATGGGGGGCCTTATCGCTTATAGCGATCTCTTCCAGGCAACCCGGTGTCCAAGGAGACATTAAAAGAAAAATTAAATAATATTTGGTGGTTTAATAACTTAAAACTAATTCAATCGTAATTAAATACAGTTAAAGACGAAACAAAAAAATTATAAACTATAGATATACGTAATTAAATAGATTAAAATAATATAAATTACATATGCCTATGTTGGCATGTGCCAACAATAATGTACAATAATTGTATTTACTGCAACAAATTTTATTTAATGGACGAATACTGGTCAGTGATTAAATGTTTGAATGTGGAAATGGATGTAGCTTGTCTGATTTTCAAGGGGATGTACCACAGGCGAACAGCCCATACGGCAAAAGAATTTCCTACAAAGGACGAAGTGTGCTTAGGTATCGTTAGCAGAAGATTTTCATTTGAGCGCAAATTACAGGAATGAGATTGATAAAGGAAACTAAAAAGTTCCTTTAAGTAAGGGGGAGTACAGGAATTGAAGACTGTGCAGAAGTGAGCAACTGAATAGGCAACCATTTAAGCTTATTACGAAATTCGGAGATAGGGTCATACTTATGCAACCCAAATATGAACCGGATACAAACATTTTGAAATATCTCTATATGTGAAAGTACATATATACCAAATTTCATGATGAGAGATTTACTTCTTCGGCTGTGAATAAGAAACAAATAAATTAACAAACTCACTTCCAAGTTTACATATTAGTTGTTTTTCTGGGTAAAAAATATCTTTTTTTAATTCATATAACATAACAGCGTGGTAGCATAATGGCTAGCGCACGCGTTCCACACTCAGCGGGCGCGAGATCGATCCTGGCCGGAACGCATGCACTAGTTAGGCAGTTTTGCTGACCTAATGTGCATATTGTTACAATTACCAAGTGCTGACAACGGTGAAGGAAAACATCATGATGCAACCTGCACATCAAGATAACCGATCTGTCAAACCTACCAAGTCGCCTTGGACAAGCGTGGCGGGGGTATATTGTCCGTTCCCCCCTATAATGGGAGGCCCGAACCCAGCAGTGGGACATTTATGGGCTGTTATTATAATATATATATATATATATATATATAACATAACAAATTGATCCCGAAAAAAATAATGGGAAAAATTGAACAGACTGTTAATATTGTAATTATTATAGTACTTAGTCATCTGCACGCCACACGGGCTAAACACGTGACCCTATGTCATTTTGTATTTATGTATGTTTAAGGGCAGATTTTCAATCATTAGTAAAAAGTTAATCTATAAAATAAAACACAACAGGGAAAAATTTAAAATGATAGCTACGTGAACGAAACACTTGAATTTTTTCACTTTTGAATTTAGTCAGGTTATAATTTATTGGACTGATAACTTTTATCTGATGATCGCAAAATCGGTCATTATATAGTAAATAAATGAATAAACCTTGTCACTGTAGTGGAACACTTACAAACCAATAGATGGCTCTGTGCAATAATTGAGGTCACAAACGTTTCCCGAAACATACAAAGAGTGTATACAAATTTTCAACTACAAGAGATGGGCTTAGGCTTGCGAGGAACAATAATAGCCTCGTTGGAAGATCTTCCTTTGAGACGGAGGTGCATTCCATCTCGCTCCTCCAATCGTTAGGGTCACTCCCTTCACCACGTTTATTATTAATAAACTCCCAGTGACTTATCAGTTACCCGATTTTTATTTTTATTGTTCCAAGAAACAAGGTTAACATACAAAATGATTCTCAAGTAACACGTCCGGGTGGCGGGTATCGACTTATGAGTTTTCTTGGTAAAAGGATTACGCAATGTGTATAAGTACGTAAGTAAGCCTTTGTGAATTTGTAATTTAATAAGAATATCAAAATCCGCTTGCTCAGTTTAATTAGGTATATTCCAAGAGAAGCAAGAGAAATTTCCTGAAAATAAAACGCTTAAGTACGGTGTATGACTAAATTAAAACAAATTTGATACAACGAGTGCTTAACTAAGGGAAGAGCTTTCAGTAAACATGTTTAAAAAGTGAAACTTCAACGGACAAGTGGAAAACGAATGGCAACGGATAAGTGGCAAAACGAATCGCAACAAAATTTTAACTTGAAGTTTTACGGGCAGATTGTTAATTTACTTGTCCATTTTCAAAACCGACCCGTAAAACTTCAAGTTAAAATTTTGTTGCGATTCGTTTTGCCACTTATCCGTTGCCATTCGTTTTCCACCTGTCCGTTGAAGTTTCACTTCTACTATGTGGCCCAGCACACATTTCGATTTTTCGCAGGTTTACTGCAAATTATGATTTGGTTAGGTTAGGTACATTTTAATGAATGCATTTTTTTATTTAAACATATTTTATTTTATCAAACGAAAAAACTGAATTCGATCCGGAACCAAAAACGCATCGATAGTCTACTCTAAAATTATGTCGCCTCTCACCACGTCTAGTCTAAATTTATGTCACACCTCCACGCGGCCGTAACGCTTTTTCGTGACAGAAAAATCTTAAGATAAAATTCCAATCCACATAAAGAGTTTAGAAGAAATAAATTTAAAATTCAGTTAAAAGAATGGCTCTTAAATAGAATGTTTTACTCGGTGGACGAATTCCTCAATTGTAAATAAATACCTTCCTTGACTTATGAATCTTATTATTATTATTTCACATATATTTATTTATATTCTTTTTTATATATTTGTATAATTAACACCTGTTTAACCATGTTTTGAACCTAGTAATAATTCAAAATAAATTTTAAATACCACGAATCAGTATTTTTTACATAATCTATAATCTTCTATCTATCTATATAAAAAAAATGAATTATAGAAATGTATATACGCGAATAACCTGAGAACGACTTTACCGATTTTGATGATTTTTTGTGTATTTGAAGGAGTTCTAGAATGGCTTAGATTAGATTCACAATTGGAACCGGTAGAAGGCACTAGAATCGTATCTTAGATTTTTATTTTTTGAAGGCAGGACGTCTGCCGCGTCGACTCTTCTCCTTTCACAGTAACCAAAATTGCTTCGAAAGTGGTAATAGACTCATTACTTTCAATACGTAATATGTAAAATTCCATTTTGAAATAAATAATACATTTATACAACAGCGACAGGACGAGTGTAGTCCTTACATATTCGACATACATACATACATAACTTCACGCCAGTTCCCTTGCGGGGTAGGCACCAACAACAGATATTCGATACATTACATATTCGATATTATATATTCGAGCTGCCCATTTTCCTCGCCGTAAACAAGAGATGAGGATAAGGTGACGAAAAGTATGACCATCGATTCGACTGTCAGCTACCCCAATGACTTACATTGCTAATGTCAACAATACTGAACTCGTTAAGGTTATGGCCTATAATAAAAGCTTTAGAGACCTTACTTGAACCTTATAAGATAATGAATTTAAATATATTATAATCTGCCATTTTACCCTAAACGCACGTCTTGCACGTCTTGTTGTGCCTTAATTAGTGTAAATTAATTTGTTAAAGTAATTACAGTAGCGTTGTAGGGTCATCTTTAAAGTTTTGTTATAACAGCGTTGAGTGTCACTCGTTTCATAACTAGCTGTGCCCGCGACTTCGTTCCTGCGTGACCTATATTTATATATCTTTTAATATATCGAAATAAAATTATTAATATTTTATCCGTGCAATAACGTAGAAAGAATACAATTTCCTGTAGCCAGGCGACCTGTCGTAAGAGGCGACAAAACAACCCACAGCCAGGTGGTAGGATACTTGCCCGTCTGGATGGCTACCACCCTTGGTTTAGAGTATGCCGCCATAACAACCGTGAGTTGTGTTCCGGCATTTGTGACCAGGTTCCAGTCTCGCCTAAGAGAGCAGCAGCGCATTTGTAGCACCCTTAGTGTTGCAAATGTCCATAGGCGATAGTAACCGCTTTCCAACAGGTGGGCCGGCTGCTTGTCTGCTGAACTCATGCAACAAAAAATAATTAAAAATCAGACAGACACTTTAATATTATTTATTGCTATAAATATACTGAAACCATAGATAATGAAAGTAAAAAATCCAATGACAAATTTTACAAGCTTGTTCTTACCTACTACATAACTAATACTACTTACGTATTAAATACCTAGTCAGGTATACTCAAAGCTTATTGCGTAGGTCAGGATAATAGGATGATAATAAACAATACAAAAATATGGGACATTGCCACCTACGATATGTTGCAACACAATAAGGCATTGTTTCTTAAGTAAACAAAAGTAGAAGATGAAAAAGGGCAGACGTTTCACTCTAAGTAACTTTAGTAACTTTACACCAAAGAATAAAGGGTCGTGTGGTTAGGTCATCGAGTAAATAAAACTGTGGTAAATATAGCCATTGTTTAATTTGTTTTGGGGAAGGTAATGGTGGTAGACACAATACTTTGCTTAAAATCGAACAAATTGCGTAGTTAGTGCGTAGGCTATACTGGAATTCGTAGCGGGGTTACGTGCTACGCACTACGCGACGTAGCTTTAAGCCAACTGAAATAAATTTGTACCTATTAAAAATGTGAAAAAATCATAGAGGCTAATTTGGACCAACAAATTTTGAAAATGCATCTTTCAAAACTTTTGTCTGTCTGTGCACCTGTTAAAGGAACACGTGAAAACTACTGACCGGATTTAAATTAATCTCAACACAGAGGTAGATTATCCCACTATACTTTTTATCACGATGGATGACGTCACTTCTATTGGATAAACGATTATGGATAAAAAAAACTACATATCTATATTTATAATATTATAAAATTCTAAACATGCCGTGTCTGCACATTAAAGCTATATAAAAAAACTCTAAAGGACCATATAAACGATGGAGAAACAATGGATTTTTTTAAAGATTTGTTGTCTGTTTGTCGGTTTGTCTGTTTATTCGGGATTCACGTAAAAACTACTGGGCCGATTTCGAGGCGGTTTTCACTGATCGACAGGGAATTCTTATACTTAAAATCTGCGCTACTTTTTATCCCGCGAATCCCACGGAAATATTCCCGAGAGCGATTTGTAGTTGTTCAGGTGCATAAAAATTAGCTTATTCCGACACAGTTTTCACGAAAAGAATCCCGTAGGAATATCAAAACAAGCGTGGATGAAGTCCACGAAGTGAAGAGAAGTGTGAGAAGAAGTGTTTTAGTGCCACCTTTGCAATTCACTATCAAATACGTCCTCGCAACGGAAACAAAATTTCGCTGATACATGCTTGTCTTATTTAAACGCAATATACTACAAGCATGGTTTTTGATTATTTTTAATTCTGTCAGGTATAATAGTGATGCTTATTCTATAGGTATTATGATATGTTTATATACTATATAATAAAGATTTTTATTTACTTATTTCATTTATTTAAATTTTTTTATATTATTTATTGTCTACACCGTCAGTCATATTTTAATACTAGCTTCTGCCCGCGACTTCGTCCGCGTGGAATAGTTAAAAAAAAGAAAGTTAAAAAACCCCCAATTTTGGTGCTGCGCTCCTATTGGTCTTAGCGTGATGATATATAGCCTATAGCCTTCCTCGATAAATGGGCTATCTAACACTTAAAGAATTTTTCAAATCAGTAGTTTCTGAGATTAACGCGTTCAATCAAACAAACAAACAAACTCTTCAGCTTTATATATATGTATAAGATTTTCCTTAGTTTAGGGGGTTGAGAAGATCGCTGGAAGAGATCGCTTTAAGCGATAAGGCCGCCCTTTGTTCAACATTTATTGTATCTAGTTTTTAAGAACGTAGTTTTAGTTTTGGTGAACAACAAAGTGTTTTCATTCATTCATATACTACACATTACAATAAACAAACATCAGTAATGACTACCGAGTAATATTAATTTTCCCTTTTTGTATCTTTTGCTGGTGCCTAAACAAATTTACATACATTTCGCACGTGTTGTGGCATAAAAAGAAACGGCGAAATAAAGTCCCCAGTAAACTGTCACTTCTTCACTCCCGGAACCATAAGCGTGAAGATTTACTCTGTACAAAAAATATTGTATTCTCTATAAAAAATATTTTATTCTGTAAAAAAAATATTTTTATGTAGCGAACGCGCAACAACCCTGTAAATATACCGCGTAATAAGCGAAAAACAAATTACAAAGGGATCGAACGGGTTTATCACACAATATAATGTTTACTGGTATACATTTTGTATAATAATCCATCGTAATATCTCGTAGCTTACCCCAGTTCTGCCTGGGGCTGGCACATGTCAACCTTTGCGTATTCTATTGTCATACGTCGACCCATATTCACTTCAAGTTATTGAATGCCTTCTGCTCCATCTAGGTTGTACACATTCGAAAGTCCCAAAGGCATATACACTGTCCATCAGTGACGTCAACTAACGTCCAACTCGCGATGTATTTTCTTAGATAGATAACACTTTATTGCTCACCAAAATAAACATTTTACATTTTATCCGTGCAGGAACGGAGAAAGAATACAATTTCCTGCGGCCGGGCGACCTGTCGTAAGAGGCGACTAAATAACCCACAGTCAGGTGGTAGGGCGTTTGCCCGACTGGATGGCTACCACCCCTGGTCTAAAGTACGTCGCCATAACAATCTTGTGTTGTGTTCCGGCATTAGTGACCAGGTTCCAGTCTCCCTTAAGAGAGCAGCAGCGCATTTGTAGCAACTTTGGTGTTGCAAATGTCCATAGGCGATGGTAACCGCTTTCCATCAAGTGGGCCGTCTGCCTGTCTGCTGATCTCCTGCAAAAAAAAAATACAAAAACAAAATGCGTAATTACAATACATCTTGGGTTTTGCCAAGAAGTATTGTAATTATCAAAGGAAACGACAGGCGGCCTTATCGCTAAAAGCGATCTCTTCCAGGCAACCTGCAATTCTCTTCTGGCATGCGGCACTGCTATATAGTGGGCATACCACCAATAGGAACAAAGCGCTTTGAGTCCACCTTCATTATGCGCACCGCAAAGGAGTGGAACTCACCGCCGGAGTCTGTTTTTCCCAAAACCTACAACCTGGGTCTCAAGTCTCGTGTGAATGGTACCTTCTAGGTAAGCGTGCTCGATCTTACACCATATCTCCGCTCAAATCGAGCGAGATAATGGTCAAACGCGACCTATACGTGATTTATAAAAAAACCTAGTTTAAAAGAAATTCTTAACTAATATGGCGATGTAGGTGGAGCAGAAAAGTGATAGGAGTGTACACTTTAAATATACATACTTACACTAATTTATAAATTTAATACATACAGAAATATAATAGTAATATATATACATATATACAAAATAATTTAAATTAATCTATTTTTTAACATTATATCTGACACGCATTTTATATTAACATATATTACAATAGATAAATAAGTGAATATTTAATAAGATATATTTATTTAAATGCAAAGCATGCAATGCAAAAGTGGATGGATGCAGAAGTCTTGGAAGGCCACGACACACTTTCCATGATCAAATTGATCGTGTACTAGCAGAAGGTGTTGTTAGGAGCCTTAAGAACAGACGAGCGTGCAAGACAAGAGTTATGAATGTCAAAGAAGCAAGTGAGGTGTGTAAGAATAAGCCTAAATGGCGCTCTGTTGTTCGTGCCTACCCCGCAAGGGAACTGGCGTGAAGTTATGTATGTATGTATGTATTTATTTAAAGACATAGTACTTTCTAAGGGAGTTCCAAAATGTAGATACTGTTTTGGCCTCTCTGACAGTAAGAGAATTTCTTATTACAATTTGTATTTTTAGTTAAGCAATATTACCCCATATTGTGGAACAAAAGCCGGTGTCCGATCGGGTTATCAGTTGCTATTTCACCCAATACGTATAGAAAGCTACCGAGCGTAAGAGATAGTAATACAATAATAATATATGCATGAATAAAAAACGTGAACGCTAATAAATTCATTTAATGTTTGTATTGTATTGCAACAATTAATATTTGTATTGTATGATAGTTCAAGTATAAGATATTGTTACAAGTTACGTTCTATGGGATGTGAGTCATGTCGTCGTATTTGACGTAGACAGTACCTACAGAATATTCTGATGTTTGATAAGAACTTTTAAGTCCTAATTGCCCGCGGCTTCGTTCGCCTTAATGTAGACTTTGTAGGCAGAATGGAAAACCGGCCGTTGGGAGTCCCACACTCTTGGACCCGGAGATAGCGTGCACAAGCATTCTATAATAACAATTATAATAATCGACAGACAAACACACATATTGTATATCCCTAAAATAAGCAAGTTACGCTTGTGATATGGGTAATATACAACGTACTACTACTCTGGGGCTGATCCCAGACACCCAGACCATAGTAAATACCGGAGAAAATACGTTTCCGAAATTTACTATACCAGGAATCGAACCCGGAGCCTCTGCGTTGCAGTGAGGTAGACCAGCAAAGACTTAGCCTGCTCAACCACAGAGTTGTAAAAAGAAAAGGATATGTATGCCATGAAGTGGGTATGTTATAATTTTTAAAACGTTTTAACGTCAATCTTCATTTTAATTCAAAATACCCGTCACGCCATCTAGCGAAGGTGGGACTAACCGTGGGAGCAAACACATTATGTCATTCTTATTGCCATGACATTTTACTTTTATTTTATTAAAAGATACAGTTCATTAATTTCACCACAAATAAACGCAGGAAACCTTTAACTTTTCAGACGATTGAACCGAAAATAAGGTATGTATGTAATGACATCAATTTGTCACAGTCGTCTACGACAATTTTAAATATTCATTATGACTTGTATCGGGGGTGGAATTGTCTGGTAATAATAATGAAATATTCCACCAAATGCTGTAATATTTAATTCATTCATCTTCATTTTAGAATTTCATAGACATTTTGGTAAAAGAGAACTCTTATAAAACGATCAGATCCGTCCATCTGTCTGTGTATGTCACAACCTGGTGACATTCAACGCCTCTAAAACCCAAGCATGTCTATCATTTGCAAAAATGACTCTGGCATTTCGGGTCCTGTTTCGATGACCGATCGACTCCAGCTTCTAGGCATCACTTTGACTCCAACACTCAATTATGGTACGTACATAATAGAGCCTTTAGCGCAAGTGGTAGCCAAAAAGCTGGGTCTACCTGCAAAGGTGAGGCAGTATTTCACATTGGAATAAATGCTGAACCTATAACAAGCACATGTTCGGTCATGCATATAGTATTGTTCTTGTGTTTGGGACAGCTCAGCCCGATACTAATTGGACGCGTTAGAGACAATTGAGAAATAGTCAGAAAGCTGGTTGGCAATGACCGTATTTCTCGACATCTGAGTTTTGAGCAAGAACTCAAGGTAGTATTCAAGTCAAGTCAAGTCAATGGGGGTGTTCTTTACAACTACACGAGCTGGTGACCTCATTCTCGTTCTATCATCGAACAACCAGACGTAACAGTATGCGCTACATTGCACGGTGGAGACGGGACGAAGCGCTTCGCGTCATCTTATCCTATGCACCTAGCCAAAAAAACGGAATAATTTGCCGGAGTCTGCTTTTCCTGACAGATACAATCTAGGCGTCTTCAAATAAACAAATGTCAAAGCGTCATCACTCGACATCAGTTAAGACAATGATTTAATGCGATACAAATGAAAAAGAGTGTCGGGGTGAAGGTAAGGAAAGGAATGCTCCGGTGGTTCGGGCATGTGGAAAGAATGCATGATGAAAGAATGACTAAACAGATATACAATGCAAAAGTGGATGGATGCAGAAGTCGTGGAAGGCCACGACACACCTTCCATGATCAAATTGATCGTGTACTAGCGGAGGGTGATGTCAGGAGCCTTAAGAACAGACGCGTGTGCATGACAAGAGTTATGAATGTCAAAGAAGCAAGTGAGGTGTGTAAGAATGGGCCTAAATGGCGCTCTGTTGTTAGTGCCTACCCCGCAAGGGAACTGGCGTGAAGTTCTGTATGTATGTATGTATGTACAAATGAAAAAAAATAATTCACAGAAACTACTAGTTCTACATGGATGAAATTTAACAGAAAGATCTGGTCTCTATGGCTCTTTAAAGTTCAGTGAATTCCAGATAAAAGTAAATTTTGGGGATGGTCCCCTGCATTCGACTAAATTAAAAATCACTCTTTTCACCGTTATGCAATCCTTTTTAGATTGATACAGTATGTATGTGGTTAAGTCACGTACATGGAATACATGCTACAAAAAAGCAAGGTTGAAACTGAGTAGTGAATGTATGTGCCAAAATCTGTCAATACAGAAAACAGAAAACCTTCGGAGATGTATCTACGAACATGTTCAGAATATTACATAGGTTACAAATATTTTCACGTAGCAGTTAAGATTTCTATATATAGACTAAAGTTTAATGTTAATTTAATTAAGCAATAATTACATCTAGAGTACAACACTCATCATATTATTTTGTACTCCCCTCTCAAGCGGTCGAGCCTAGCTCCTGCCAGTGCCCTACGTAGCTTTTGCGCCCTATGCGAGCTTCTATAACTGCGCCCTTGTTTTTTTTTAATATTATAGGTACCCTAGCTAAAGCAATGCTATGTATAGATAGGCCTACTTTATTTCATTCAGGGTGATAAAATAACGCACAAAAACCTTGGTGTTGGTAGACCAATTAACTAATATAATATTATATTATATTTTGGAAGAAAAATCTATTTTTTTTTAAAGAACTAGAAGACAAATGCGCTCGTGCGCTGCCAAAAAAATGAGCGCGATGTTTTGTCTAATTTAACAGACGTTTTTGATGATACTGGCATGCAGGTACGTATGTGTTAGAATCGAGCACTAGGGGCGCAACGAGAACTTATCAGGAGCAAACCGAAAAAATAATAGTCCTGCCTGGTCTGGCCATTCTTGTGCCCGCCAGAGTCTACTACGCCCTGTGCACCTGTGCCACCGCCCTATTTACAGCACTGGCTCCCGCAGCGATGGAGCCATAGGCTCTCGCCTAGTGGTGCGTCACCCTATCCGACTGGGTAACGCACCACACAACACAACTTACTTAAACCCCCACATATGTCCTTTGTCATACTAAGAATCTTCATGTCATCTTTCATACAAGACAGCGTCTCTATCAAAACCGAACTTTTGAAAAAACCGAACCCTAAGAAGCGTCGCTATGGGAACTCTATCAACGGATATTGGTATCAGGGCTTTACCCCTCAGAGGGCCTACTCTCAAACGCTTTTTATCGTTCGTTTTCGTCGAATTCTCGTAAAATATTCACAACACTTCTGAAAGAAAATAAAGTTTTTTTTATTATTTAGAACTATAATAATAAAGTCTAAATAACTCAAAAATAAATAAAACAAACTATATAAAAAACGACGATTAATGAATAGTACGTACAGTCGCGGAATGATAAGGTTCGTCACCTTAAATTCGACTTTTGTTTGCAAAGTACAATAAACAGTACTACTAACATTTTAAATAAATGTTACATTTTGCTAAGTTCATAAAATATAGAAACATGAAAAAAGAAAATTGCATTGTTGACAATGACAAACACTGAGATTAACAATAGTTTTAATCATTAGAAACAAAGAGGATAATCACTACGCTTATCATAAATAGTAAAACCAATTAAAAAGATTTACATCTCTAAACATTTTTATTACACAAGGTAGAAAATCAAACAAGTTTGATCCAAGTAATTTTAAATTTTATTGTTAAACAGTTAAATATAATTTTCTGTTGAACAGTCTATTCTGTGATTTAGTTTGAAAAGGTAACATGTGCTCGAGGAACGTTAAATGAATCAATTTAAAAACTGGCGAACCTTTTCATACCACGACTGTATATACTACTATAAAAACAAAAAATAAAACAATAGTTAATAATTGGTCTCAAACCACCGTCACTTGTTGGGAACATTTCCAAAAGGCTGACAGCGTTACCTCATTGGATAGCCAAGTTAATTCGTTGGGCAAAATAAAAGTCAGCCTTTTGGTCACCTGACACGTCTAGGCGTTTGGCGACGTTTCTAATAAATTTTAAAGCGTCGAGACCCCACGGAAGTTCTAAATTGGTTATTTTGCGAAAACGAAATACGAGAGATGTTTGAAAGTACGCTCTCTTTCTTATAAACGGAAATAGGATACGTTTCTACCAAATTTCAATGTTCTTTCTACACTTATTTGATCGTATTGAAAGAGAATCTATATATAGCAAAGCTTTCAATTTTACAAGCTTTTATTTAACTTGCAATGGATGTACCTATGTATGTATGTATGTAAATTCGAGAGGAACCTTGCAAGTTAAATTTAATCAACTTCCCGGTTTCCGATTGAGCTGAAATTTTGCACGTATTGACGACAATTGTAATACTTGCAACAACTCAGAAGGGTTTATGGTAATAAAAGAACAGCAACTGGTCAGATAGTTATAATCAAAGAACTTTACGGTTTTAACACATTTATTACACTAACACTGAATATTCGACAAGCATTTTTAGAACACCTCGCCATCCCTTCAACAATTTTACAGTACATGAAACTTAGCAATTGGCACAACCGATAGCGGATTGAAGTCATTGATAAACTATTTTAATTCAAGTGTTATGAATGAAAAGAATTTAATACATTACTGTTTGGAAATTCCAGATAATATTTTATATAAGATATTATACAAAACGTTATACGTAAAGTTTTACATTAGTTTTAGTTTTGCTTTATGTAATAAAACAAACCGAACACAATACAAATCTATCGCGTCTGCCAACATGAAAACAAAATGCAGTGAATGCCGTCCATAGATATCCAATTGAGAAATTTTGAATTATAATCTGAACACAATTACCACATCATATTATTGTTATATAAAATGGAGATAAATTATGGAAAACTACTCTATAAAAACAAGCGCTAATCACAGAATAAATAAAAATATAACATTATTATTCAATTAAGGAAATGGCCGCTTGTATCGGTTACAAATAAGAGGGTACATAACAAAATAAATTGTTAACTGTAAAAAGAAACATGAAAAGAACAACTATGGTACTAAAAAACTGTAACACAATGTAATAATATGGTACCATGGAGCTGATCTGATGATGGAGTCGGAAGGTGGCCACAGGAACTCCTGTACTAAACAAGATAGACCCGTCGAGTTTGGGCTCGTTTTAATTTTCTTGGCTAGCACTCTGCGGCTACATGATATCCAGGATCTCAAAAGCTTCTATTTAAAAACCTTTTTAAAAAAGGTTATTCATAAAGAAAACTGAACTTTAACATTTTAAAATAAAAAAAACAACTGGAACAGACTATATAAATAATGGAGAAAATGATGCAGATTATTTTTACCATAAAATCTGCATCGTGTTATCTTATATTATTTATATAGTCTATTCGAGTTTTTTTTTTAATAGCTTCAATGTACAGACGTGGCATATAAGATTATAGATTATTTTATATCTGTAGTCACCTAGTTTTCAATATTTAGTAGAATAAGGCAATTTAATATTTGCACGCCCTATGGGTAATGGCATGTCGAACTAACCATAATTTAAGACCTGTTTATCAATGTACTATGTCATAAGCAAAAACAAATTTCATTCCATTTCATTAACGATCGTACTTCCACTAATGATGCTAATTTATCAATGCTTTGAACAACTGACAACCTTTTAGGTAATACATATAGAGAAAAACAGTCTTTTGGGCTAATATAAATTAATAATATATACGAATGTATTACTGTATTTTATGTGGTATTTCCATCTTCATTATCCAGATATGTCATCAAATATAAAGAAATAATCAGTATTTTTTACATACATACATAACTTCACGCCAGTTCCCTTGCGGGGTAGGCACGAACAACAGCGCCATTTAGGCTTATTCTTACACACCTCACTTGCTTCTTTGACATTCATAACTCTTGTCATGCACGCTCGTCTGTTCTTAAGGCTCCTAACATCACCTTCTGCTAGTACACGATCAATTTGATCATGGAAAGTGTGTCGTGGCCTTCCACGACTTCTGCATCCATCCACTTTTGCATTGTATATCTGTTTATTCATTCTTTCATCATGCATTCTTTGAGGTAACAATTTACTGCTTTTGAGTTTTCTTAAGGTTTGTCTATTTTACTTACTTACTCCGTCGGCTCAGCGACCCAAAGTGGGTCTTGGACTCCGAAACGAGAGCATGCCACTTTTCTCTGTCCTGTGCAGTTTCTTGCCGATTATTAGCTCCTAGCTCCGACAGATCAGCCTCCACTGTGTCCTTGCAGCGATATTTGGGACGGCCGACCGGACGCCGAGCCACCGGCCGTCCCAAATATGCTTTCCTCACGCTGATATCCTCTCCCATCCTTTCTACGTAACCGAGCCAGCGGAGGCGGTGAGCTTTTATTTCCCCCATTATGTTAGGTGCGGCCACGAGAGTCTCGATTTGGAGGTTGGTTCGGAGTCTCCAGTTATCATCCTCTCTGGGACCCAGAAGCTTAGGGAGAACCTTCCTTTCCGCTACTAAAAGCTGGTTCTCCTCCTTGAGGGTAAGCGTCCAAGCTTCGCACCCATACACCAAGATGGACCGTATGACGGTTTTATAGATCCTTATTTTGGTTCTTCTGTTTAGAAGCCTGGACACCAATACCTTATGCAGGGCTGCATAACTTGTCAATTTGGGCCTTCCTTTTAAATAATGTTTTTTTTCGACAGATTCTACATACTTTTGTTCCGTACGTTTTTTAAGTTTAAATTTAATTTGGAAAGTATTGAAAATTACACGCATTAATTCTTGTTTTTGTTTGTTATATGTGTATTGAGGTGTACCTCAAAATGTATTATTCTAATCATATTTCTAATTTATATTACTCTGATACTTATTCTAGTATGAACTGTTGCTGTTATAGTGATATAAATAAATTTATTGAACTGAAAAATGTTACAAATGATACTTGTAGTTACAATAATACTTAACTTAAACAAAACATTGAAGCATACACATAAACTTAAATAAGTACGTATAATGACTATAACATATTTATTAGTACCTATTTAAATCGACATTAACAAATTTTCAATCAGTTCTTTATATTACCCGAGTTGTTGAAAGTGGCGCTGTCTTCCTAGCTAGGTTATAAAATATCTGTCTGTGTTCAGGAGAAACAGCATACTAGACTACGTTTAGAATTTAGATGATACTATATGAGGGATGGTTAGTCATAATGTTAATAAAGTCCATGTTTTATTCCTGCTACGGATTGTCTAGAAGAGATCGCTTCTTAGCGATAAGACCGCCTATTGTGCACATTTAGAATATTTTTAGGCTATAAGTTTTTCTGTGTTTTCTGTAATGGTATACAATAAAGTGTTCTCTCTCTCTCTCTCTTTCTTTCTCTCTCTCTCTCTCTCCATGTTTTATGTGAAGATATGTGAAGTGAGATTTGTGCATGTGGAGTGTGTTGCTTATGTCTAACTGTATATGTGGATTTTACACATTTTATTTAAATTATATAGAACATATACCTATAACGCATACCTACTTGTAGACTTACAAGCCGGCCCAAGTAATAAATTTATCAAATTGACCGACGCTCTTGGTCATTATTCATAAAAATCGGTCCATATTAATACTGCTGGATTAATCAAATTGCCCGTAACATATACACGCCTTTTAAGAAACTCGTGATTACCGTGTTTCACACAACAGTGGCCTCGTGGTTTCCTCACTGTGTACGGAACATTTAAAGAGTCGAAATTTTAACAGTACTTTGAACATTACACTTTTTTAACTAAATTTCATAAAATTTATTTGAGCTCAACAGCACATCTGTTATGCTGCGTTTCCACGCTTGCCAAGGCTCGACAAGCGTCCACAAGCACAAGCGTGTAAAGAGGGCGTTTGGCTTGGCTTGCGTGAGCTTGTGGACGCTTGTATTCGATCCGGGCTAGTGTCGGTTTTTGACACAAATCAAAGGGCGCTTGCGACAAGCGCTTGCGATGCGTTCACACGTTGGCGCGCGCTTAGTAGCCGCATATACATATACACCGACACCGTTACATTTTGAATACCGAAAATTTTTAGGTTTTAGGTTCACCTTCTAAATTTTTATGAAGTAACCGAAAAACTTATTAGTTACCGGGTACGATTTTTATGAATCTTTATCATCCACCATCTTCGTGGTCGTCGGGCTTTCCTTGCTTTTGTTTTACTTTGCTTGTATTTGAAATAAAAGTAGGTTAAGTCAAACGTAACCGATACAAGTTCGACGTCCGCCATGCTTGGATGTACGTAACACACTGACGGATTCACAAGCGTATAAACGACTCCCAAATGCCAAGCGAGATTTGTGGACGCTTGGGGCTTGTGGACGATTGCCGAGCCTTGGCAAGCGTGGAAACGCAGCATTACATCTAATAGGTCACCACTTTCTATCAGGTGAGCCGTTAGAATGTCTGCTGATATCCATATTGCGTCACGTTTCATCCACCAATTTATCGATGTTTAATTTAGCACAGTTAAAGACTATGGTCAATGCAAAAGCGTAATACTAAGTAAATACGGTGTAGTATGTTAAGTAGAACTGTGCTAAATTATAAACCAATAAATTGCTACATGAACCGTGACGCAACAATCCACTTTGC
This sequence comes from Dendrolimus kikuchii, assembly GCA_019925095.2. Lineage (NCBI taxonomy): Eukaryota > Metazoa > Arthropoda > Insecta > Lepidoptera > Lasiocampidae > Dendrolimus > Dendrolimus kikuchii. Next base: position 16,237,474 of record CM034404.1, on the reverse strand, counting down.
CAAGATTCGAACCCACCTTACATAGAATGAGACAAGAGCTCCTTAGCCCGTGAGCGTCTTATAACCTTTACGAATTCATCTTGTATAGTAAAATTTCGAAACTGAATCTCATCTGATCTTATAGTCTCAAGGGAAATCCTATGCCAAAGATAAGTTATATTAGCTAAGAGATTTTATCCCAGATAGTATAACACAAGGTTTCGTTCCGGAAACCTTGTACATTATATGCTCTTGTTAGGCTATTAGATACCTACGTAATACGTAAATAGCCGTAATATTTTAAAAATAGTACAAGAAATTGAAATATTTATTTAAATTCCCACATGAAATCAACATTACTATCAAGCTTGGCAATGCAACCAGGCTTCTAGGCACACTTCCTTTTTTCTATTGAATTAGTTCAGCAGAAAGGCAGACGGCGGCCCACCTGATGGAGACACGTTACGATGACCTATGGACATTTGTAACACCAGAGCTGCTACCAATGTGCTGATGCTCTCTAAAGAGAGACTGGAATCTGGCCACTAATGTCGGAACACAACTCAAGGTTCTTATGGCGACAAGCACTTGGCTGTGAGTTGCTTTGTCACGAAATTGTATTCTTTCTCCGTCCCTGCACGGTAGAACCTTCTACCGTGCAGATAGAAGGTTCTACCGCACCGCTACCTTCTGGTAGTAATCTTAGTAATTTGTTTATAATTAGATTATAGACCTATTTTTAATATTTATTGACGACATTTTCTTTTACTCTTTTATTGAGAACATTAAATTAATTAAAGTTCATTTAGTTTATTCAAACTTTTAACTCAACCTTGAATCCGTCGCTTCTAACTTGCCATTCATTACGTTCCACGTGTAATCTTTTTGTTGCTTTTTATCACTTTCGGGATTAGTCACGTTTTCTTAGACGTGGTTATTACGTGTACCCGAACTGAAATGATTTTCATTAATACATTTTTCCAATATATTTTTTTCAAATTACCATTGTATAATCATATTTCGTAGCGTGTCGTGGCAACTAATGGTTTGCGTATCCGTATGTCGTTTTAATCACGTGATTTCGAAACCAGACTAGGAACATGGAAGAATAAAACCTATCAGGTATGACAATTACGCCACGGCCGCGGCGGGCACGTTGACCGCCGCCATCGCCGGCAAGAAGTAGTCTTTGACAAAAGTAGTCACAGGCTAGCGGCAGCAGGTGTCGAAGCCTCGGGAAGTTAACAGGCCTCCACCTGCTACAATGCCGCGAGATTGCGCGAGGATAACTACGCGACCCTCTCAAAGCCGGGGAAGCATCGGCTCCCAGGCGCCCAGAGAAGAGGCCCGCCCCGGTAATAGGGATGAGCTCACGCCCGTCGGGGTTGCGGATAAAGGCTCACACTACATACCGCAACCCTGGCACTCAGGCGAAAGAAGGCACTCATAGGGCTTTAATGGGTACACCTGGATACGGTCGTGCCAACGTACATTGTTGCTGGGGGAGCCCCATGCACCAGCCACGAAATAATTCCTCGTGTCGTTGACGGTGCAGCAATACTGTTCATGTAATAAAAAGTTATGTGTAAAAATTGCGAACTATTAAAATTCTCAATCCCATATACTCGGGTTGAGAATTTCCCGCTGGCAATGATCTGCTACATAATTTATAAGTTTAGATTAAATTTATCGGGCCACGGCCGGCAACACACGTGTGCAGCCCCGCTACATTACATCCCTTCCGGAAAAAAAATATCTCCCACAAAACAGTTTGTGCCAAAATCGAACTTTTATCTTCCAGTTTATTAATCGAATTTAAAAAAAAAACAAATTCCGTGAAAAGTGCTCCCCGCGTATTAATCGAATCGGAAAAAAATAATTAATTAATAAATTTTCAAAAAGCCAAAGTGATCAATTAACACAAAAGTACAAAAAAAGTACAAAAAAAAAAACAAGTTAAAAAAACCCAGTGTACAAAAACTGAACTATATTCCCATTTTGGACTTAATAAGGAAAATAATCCGCGTAAATCCAAATTATTGAATAAGGTGTAAACCGGCTGCCACAAATAAATACCCTGACTGACGCAGTGTGGACAAAAAATCGGCTTACTCACATTTTTTGTGCCACCTTAATAGGCCGATCACCCTACATACCCAATTGCCTAACTCAGTTATACAAAAAAAATATACTAAAACAAAACATGACGAGCAAAAACTGTCACACGTGCAACGAAACCATACAGAGTTCATCTTATTTGGAGTGTTCAAAATGTAACAAAAACTACGACCTGACCTGTGCGAACTTAACAGAAAAAGCATATAAGGCCCTGACCCAATCTTACAAAAAAAGCTGGTTATGCCCAAACTGTACCTGCTCCCGTCCCAAAGGCGAGGCTACACCGACTCCAAACCGCTTGTCAACAGATGGGGGGTCAAAGGACATTCACAACAAAACAGCAAAGCTTACTACAACCCGTAGTTCGAAACCTAAAACAAAGCCGAACAAAGAAAACTCGCTTAGTCTGACCGATCTCACCGATCCCACACTTTTAACTGAAATTCGCCTATTAAGGCAGGAAATCAGTGACATGAAGGCGCAAAACGTGGAAATTAGCCTCTTGCGTCAGGAACTTCTTGAACTCAAACACCAAATAACAGCTATGTCATCAACAGCTCTAGAAAACCAAACTAAAGTCCGCGAAGAACTAGAAACAGCCCAAAAGAGCATTATTGATCTTAAATGCACAGTAACTCAACTTCAACAGCGCCTAAACTTCCAAGAACAGAACGAACTAAGAAATGAGATAGAAATCATTGGCATTCCGGAACTAAACAACGAGAACTTAGCCCACGTCATCCAAGTGACATCGCAGAAAATAGGCATACAACTTGCTGAAACAGACATCGACTACATGTCACGCATCGGTCCTAAACGTTCCCAAGAGACTCACTCATTGACTACAAGACAACATCAACCCCGTCCAATAATCGTTAAACTATTACGACGCCAGAAAAGAAATGAAATAATCAGCGCTGCCAAAGCTAGAAAAAATCTCACATCTGAAAGCATAGTTCCTGGGTCTCCCAAGAAAATATACATAAATGAGCGACTTACCAAAGACCATCGAGTGTTATTTCGTGAAGCCAGGGACCAAGCTGCAGCTAATAAATTTAAATACTGCTGGATTAAAAACGGAGGTATATTTGTCCGTGAAAATGATAATAAGCCAGCGATTAAAATTAATAGCATTAATGACCTCAATAAATACGTTGTGTCTTAAACCTGCCAGATATCATTGTGAATTAAATTCTGTATTAGATGTAAGTCCAATTACTGCCACTCGTATATGCCATGTGCCCGTAAGTTTTTATATCACTGTATTACATATATGCTTTACTCAGTACACAAACACACACTACACACATTTCAAATATACAACACTATACAACACTAAACACCAAAACAGTATATACCCATTTTTGTTAAATGCTCATTGTCACACTAATCACATAACATTTATGCAATATTACATGTCTCCATATTTATTACACTCATCTCCAGGCTCTCTTTCTACATATACTACACGTCGAACAAACATATCTTATAAAATTCAATATTGACATCATATCTGAATCAGATAAAGTCCTCAATATAAACTGTCATAATATCGAAAGCCTGGAAAAATGTAGTGAATACGTTCCAAACACAAAATCTAATTGGAAACTACTAACGTTTAATATTAGAAGTATATCAAAAAACTTTGATGAATTTACAGTAGTTCTGGGGCGCCTAAAAATTGAATTTGATGTTATTATTCTTACAGAGTGTTGGTTAAATGAATATATGACCTTACCATCTCTATCAGGATATAATTCATACAGAACAAATAAATACATAAACAAAAGCGGTGGGGTTACTGCGTATGTTAAAAATTCATGGGATGCTACAGTATCTGAACCAACAATTGAAGATTGTAATTGCCTAGAAATAGACCTGTGCCCTACTATCACTATACTTGGGGTGTATCGATCACCATCCTTTACATCTTTGGAGTCTTTTCTCTTTTCCCTTGATCAGTTACTGAAAAGTGTCAGTACAAAGCAACGTTTAATTCTTGCAGGTGATTTAAACATAAACATAAACGAAATTACACTCAATGAACAAAGTTCTGACTATCTCAATATGCTAGCAGGACACTTCTTAATACCTGCAATTACTAAACCAACAAGATCAAATGCATGTCTAGACCACATCTTTGTAAAGAATCCAAATGACGAATTAGGTACAGGAGTAGGTTTAATAGCCCACACAGATATAACTGATCACAGACTGTGTATGTTATACTTACCCTTTTCCCCAAAAAAACCTTTTAAAAAACATCGGACGAGATTAGTCACGAATTACTCCGCTGTAGCTGACTCATTAGAACAGATAGATTGGTCAACTATAACTAAAAGTGAGGACGTCGATAATGCAACGATTCTATTTCAAAACTATCTAAGTCAGTCAATCTTAAAAAATACAAAAGAAATTGTTATTCCAAGGACCAAATACAACCTCAAACCCTGGATAACTCCCGGCTTAATGAGGTGTCAAAGAAATCGTGACTCCCTACATCTCCAATCAAAAAAAGATCCCACTAACGTAGTCCTAAATATAACATATAAAAGATATCGCAACTTCCTGAATAAGCTTCTCATGAAGATCAAGACTTCATATGAAAATCAGCAACTGTCAAAATATTGTAACAATCCCAAAATGCTTTGGCAAACGATAAACAATATCTGTAATTTATCTAAATCCCGCAATACACCAACAGAATTAATTAGACCTGATAATCCAAACGACTCACTAAATGACTGTAACAGATACTTCGCAAACGTTGGTAGCGCCCTGGCAAACCAAACACTAACCAAACTAAACTGCACAGAGACCACCCTCGCTTCTGACATTAAAGCCGATAATTCTCCACTCCATTCGTTACTCATGTACCCTACTGATGAAGAAGAAGTGGGCTCATTCATCAATGAGCTCAGGATAGGTAGTGCTCCTGGTGCAGATAACTGTGACCCCCTTCTAATTAAAATGATAAAGCCTATCATAATACAACCTTTTACCCATATATGCAATATCAGTTTAAGCACTGGAAAATTCCCGGATAAGTGGAAACTAGGCCAAATATCGCCAATTTACAAAGGTGGTGATAGAACCCTCCCTAGCAACTACAGGCCAATCACCTTATTAAGTGTATTCTCAAAGTTACTAGAGAAAGTAGTTAACAAACGGCTTGTCGATTTCTTGGAAAAATACTCTCTTATCTCTGATAAGCAGTTCGGATTTCGGCAGAATATATCAACAGAAGATGCCGTCCTAGCTCTAACAAAGTCAATCGCCACATCCCTGGACCAAAATCAATGTTGCCTAGGTGTATTCCTAGATTTAGCGAAAGCTTTTGACACGGTCTCGATTCCCATCCTCCTTAGTAAACTAAATCATATTGGTGTAAGAGGTATAAGTCACGAATGGTTTAAAAGCTACCTGAGTAATCGCTGTCAATTTGTTAAGGTGGGATCGCATTGTAGTGAACAGCATACAGTAAATTTTGGAGTACCCCAAGGCAGCATTTTAGGACCTACACTATTCTTAATATATATTAATGAACTGCCGAAAATTCCGATCCAGGGCGCTAACATAATATGTTATGCAGATGATACGGTTGTATTATTTAACAACAAATCCTGGGAGTCAGTGTTTAAAACAGCTCAGACAGGCTTAACCGACATCAGTAAATGGCTAAACAATAACCTACTAACATTAAACACTAAAAAAACTAAATATTTAACGTTTCATAAAACCCGTGCTTCCCAACCTCGTACGCATCCTAAATTATATCTGTCGCACAGCCTAAGCTCTTGTATACAGTCCTCTGATCATCCCCCGTCGATCGAACACACCACATCTATTACGTATCTTGGTATCCAACTAGATGAAAAATTAAATTTCAAAAGTCATATTACATCCCTATCTAAAAGAGTCAGAAAAACCATTTACATCATGAAATCCCTCTGTAGCTGTGCGACACCAAAAACTTTAAAAATGGTTTACTATGCGCTGTGCCAGTCGTTACTTCTATACTGTCTTGCTGCTTGGGGAGGAATCCCAAAAACAAACATTATAGAGGTAGAACGAGCACAGCGAGCAGTACTTAAAGTTATGCATAAAAAACCGTACAGATATCCCACCAATACACTATACATAGAAAGTGACGTTTTGACAGTCCGACAACTCTATATTTGCAAGGTAGCCACAGCAATTCATAAACAAAACCTAAATGCCCCTAACTTCCAATACCTCAGCTCCCGTAGAATTTATAATATACCCTTACCTAAAATACATACAACCTTTGCCAAACGCCTTCCTCCATATATCCATATATCCATTTATAATAAAGTATGCCAAAACACACCCTCCGCCAAAGAAATGTCAGCACCAAAGTTTAAACACCAAGTTAGTAAATGGTTAAAAACATTAAATTACAGTGACACAGAAAGCACAATACTAAACTGACCACAACACTAGGGCACACACACACACGCCGACACACACACACACACACACACACACACACACACACACGCCGACACACACACACACACACACACACACACACACACACACACACACACACACACACACACACACACACACACACACACACACACACACTCACACACACGCGCGCACACACACACACACACACACTCACACACACGCGATACAGACCACACACACACACACACACAATACCACACGCACTCATAGTTTTAGGTTAATTAATTAATAAATCAATTATATTTAAGTTTCTATAATAAAATTGTGTTGGGTGCCGCGATACAGACCTAGAGTCTAGTGCAGCAACCGCCGCCAAAAATAATTTGTAGCCTTAATTTTAACTACTATATAAGTTTTAGATGTAATTATATAAGGCCTAGAAATAAGTGCAGACGGCACGCCTTATAAAATAAATGAATTGGAAACTGGCCACTAGTGCCGGGACACAACTCAAGGTTGTTATAGCGGTATACTCTAGACCAGGGGTGGTAGCCATCCAGATAGGCAAATACCTTAACACCTGGCTGTGTGATGTGTGTGTGATTGTTTTGTCGCCTCTTGCAACAGGCCGCCCGAACGCAGGAAGTTGTGTTCTTTCTCCGTTCCTGCACGGATAGTTCTATTATGTTTATATGTTTTATAGAAATCTAATACTAGAATTATTTTATCACTTGATCTTAATGAAAGAATATCGATGAAATTGATTAAGGTATGAAAATTTCTATACACCCATTTTTCTTCATTTTAAGGATACAAAAATTCATACCTTTTCTCTTTTCGTAAGAACTAAAGCAATATTGCACATTTCAGTATTACAGTTGCGTTGTTACTTCTGTAAAAGCCTTGCAAAGATTTGGGTAAGAAAGTACCAAACATTAACTATTTGGACAGGGGTTCCCCTTTTTTATTGTTCAGCCTTTGATGTGACTATTCACACAGCACAGTAAGCAATGAACACCATCCACACGCCACTACGCCTTTTATACGAAAATACTACCCTACAAAACAATAACATTGCATCATTGCTAAAAATAACAATTACATCATAGTGTTGCCAGGATCACAAAAACAATTAGAATAATTAGTTACTGATGCACTAAATTATCTAGACGGTAATTTAGTGGGCTTATAAAATTAACTAACCGGTAGAAAATGGTAATTTAAATATAAATCGAATCATCTGATAAATCGACTAAAAATATTATCTATGACAGTTGTCTATGTGACATTAATATACACTATGGTTCTCATGACGACATTTACCAGGTGGCAGGGCATTTGCCCGACTGAATGGCTACCACCCCTGGTCTAAAGTATGTCGCCATAACAACCTTAAGTTGTGTTCCGGCATTAGTGACCAGGTTCCAGTCTCCCTTAAGAGAGCAGCAGCGCATTTGTAGCACCTTTAGTATTGCATATGTCCATAGGCAATGGTAACCGCTTTCCATCAAGTGGGCCGTCTGCCTGTCTGCTGAACTCCTGCAATAAAAAAATTAAAAAAAAGACTACTGTGGTGGACATCTTGTAACACTTCATTCAGAATGTAAAAAATAAACGAGGACAAAGTCGCTGTTACCAACTAAATTATTATGAAACAACAAAGCAAAAGCATTTTCCGTATCTGTGCCCTACACATATAATTCCACTTATATGGCATAAACGATTCTCAAGTAATGTAATAAAAATGATAAATATTTACATTGTATTCATAAAATAAATTAGATACTTATACAAAGCGAAGAGGAAAATCTAAATAGATTTCACAAATATGTGTATAGCTCGTGCTTTTATCTCGGCTTTGCTTAAGTAAATTCTGGCGGCCTTAGTAGGTATTGAGCTTCTGCTCCGGATCAGCACTTAGTGAACCGGAATTCAGCGGGGTTAAAATAGCGACGCTCGCAGACTCGAATCGCGAATAAATCATAACGGCCCATGACATCCCACTGTCGGGCTCGGGCCTTCCTATTTCTAAAGAAAACGCTGCAAGGCGGATTAGCGGATTTGACACATCAGTTATTACGATACGATGTACTTATAATAAAACTACGTTTTAACGGTTTTAAGCGCGGTAATTTATTTGATTTTTATTATTCCGAAGTTTCGGCCACTTTTCAGTAGCCGTGATCACAGAAGTGAAACATGTACGGTTAGGGCCGACTCGGTGTGAGACTCGCGCTGCAGCGGCATAGCGTGGGTGACGGCCGCCCGGGGCGGAAGACAACTTTGCCGCCCTTTTATTTAGATATTTGAATTTAATGCATACTATGTCTATACTAATATTATAAAGAGGTAGTTTGAGTATTTATGACGTTGTAAGGGGTAATCTCTGGATCTACTGAACCGATCTTGGAAATTCTTTTTCTTTTGTGTTTCCAGCAGTCGCTACAAAATATCATTCAAAGAAAAGGGATTCTCCAAATTCGTCACAGAATAAATAATGAAAAATTCCGTGCGCTTTTCAAATATTACATACACATACATACATACATAACTTCACGCCAGTTCCCTTGCGGGGTAGGCACGAACAAGGGAGCGCCATTCTGGCTTATTCTTATACACCCCACTTGCTTCCTTGAGATTCATAACTCTTGTCATGCACGCTCGTCTGTTCTTAAGGCTCTTGACATCACCTTCTGCTAGTACACGATCAATTTTGTTTCAAATATTCATATTGTTTATTGTGAAATTTTGACTCCCCCTAAAAAAAGCCACCCGGGGTGGGCTGCACCTGCCGCCCCTACGCTACGCCACTGCCGCGCTGTCAGAGAAATCGGTATGAAACGCCAAAATTGGTTAATCGTGTTTCATACGAGTAAGAATTCCAATAATTGACTTCCATTTCCCGTTACTCTATTTCCATATCCCCTTTCACTTGTCGGAAGCCTCTACGCCATACATCTATCGCACCCTTCTTTCCTATCCTGCCATCCCAAAGGCTAGCATCGTAACCCGTGTGAATGCATGCTCTCTAAAAAACCCACCAAAAAGATTCACTACAGTTTGAACCGTTGCCGAACCCCGGCATAAACCCTGGTATTAAAGACACTATCAGGACTTTATAGCGTTTTGTATAAAAATAATTATAGCAATAATTAATAGGAATAAAGATAAATAAGAAACAACTTCTATATATATTAAGCATAGATATTTCAAGAAGTTATATTAAACGTACAATAAATAAAAGAAGTAGTAGTGTCTTAAGTAAGATGTAAAATAGAGATTAGTAATAGATAAAAAAGTATAAAATTATTATAAATAAATAGTAGTTACATCTTCATTCACAAAACAAGTATAAAATTACATATAATCGAATACAATAAAAGAAAACTTAACTTATTTGTATTGGAATCTACCCATAGTCCCTCCAGACTATAAGTACAATAATGAGCCTAGAACACCGTCTGCTATGGGTAAGGTCCCCAGAAGGCTGGCTACGATTCCTCGCTGGATCGCCATAATGATCCGTTACTCGTGATAAGCACCAGCCCTCTGATCTGTGTGTGTGTGTGTGTGTGTGTGTGTGTGTGTGTGTGTGTGTGTGTGTGTGTGTGTGTGTGTGTGTGTGTGTGTGTGTGTGTGTGTGTGTGTGTGTGTGTGTGTGCGCGTGCGTGCGTGCGTGCGTGCGTGTGTGTGTGTGTGTGTGTGTGTGTGCGCGTGCGTGCGTGCGTGCGTGTGTGTGTGCGTGCGCGTGCGCGTGCGTGCGTGCGTGCGTGCGTGCGTGCGTGCGTGCGTGCGTGCGTGCGTGCGTGCGTGCGTGCGTGCGTGCGTGCGTGCGTGCGTGCGTGCGTGCGTGCGTGCGTGCGTGCGTGCGTGCGTGCGTGCGTGCGTGCGTGCGTGCGTGCGTGCGTGCGTGCGTGCGTGCGTGCGTGCGTGCGTGCGTGTATGTACATATATATAGTAGTTAAATAAGAAATAACATCGTTTATATTACAACACCGCGAATATGCATTTTCTAACTTTACAGGACGAATAGAAAATGATATAACTTTTATTAAAAAAAACTGTTCTTTATTCATATCAATTAATTTTATGATTCGTAGAATCTCTTATAAATAAATACTGAATAAAGATTTGATTTTTATTTAATTTCTTTATAAATTTATATCGTTTTTTGTTCGTCCTATAAACTTAGGAAAATGCATATTCATGGTGTTGTAATATAAACGACCGGAGTAGAAGAGAAAATGTATGATTAGTAGATTTTAGTAATCGATACTATGTATTTATTACAAAATAAAGAAAATTTATAAAAGTAGAGATAAGTTATGTAGTAGTTAAAAGTAAAATAATTTTTAAATAAATAATAAGAACAAAATGTAATACTTTAAAGAGGTATATAAAGAAAGTAATAAAAAGGAAAGATAAAAAGAACAAAAAAATATACATAAAAGAAAGAAAATCCCTGACATTCTTTGAGAAAAAAAAACTAGTATTATAAACTTCAGAACGAAAACTATACAACAAAGCATCACCTCTAAATTCCCGCCAAAAATATATTGGTACATACTTATACATAAGTTTAAGTAGACCACCAGTCTTGCAACTTAGAAATTCGATAATCAAATTCAACTTCAACCGAACTTGTTGAGATGAAATCTTTGTAAAACTTTTTTACACACAAAATCGTTTAAGTATTTCATTATACTTTATAACACGTAAATATTTCCAAATTGCTGTGGGCAGGATTCGGCGGGTACTTGCTTAAGCTTGTTTATAAAGAACGAACTCACAGATGACTGTTATTTTACAAAATAACTAGCGGCCGCCCGTGACTTCATTTGCGTTTGTCTTCTAAAATCACAATACAGACGTAAACCTCAGCGACGACTGCTCTCACGCTACTGCCTTCAACGTCAAACCCTATTTGAGTTATATAAGAACATACAGATAAATAAATAAAAAATCGAAATGTGTGCTGCGACACATAGTAGAAGTGAAACTTCAACGGACAAGTGGCAAAACGTATCGCAACAAAATTCTAACTTGAAGTTTTACGGGCAGGTTTTCAAATTGAACAAGTACATTAACAATCTGCCCGTAAAGCTTCAAAATAAAATTTTGTTGCGATTCGTTTTGCCACTTCTCCGTTGGCATTTGTTTTTCCACTTGTTCGTTGCGATTCGTTTTTCCACATATCCGTTGCCATTCGTTTTTTCACTTGTCCGTTGCGATTCGTTTTTCCACATGTCCGTTGAAATTTCACTTCTACTATGTGTCCCAGCACACATTTCGATTTTTCACTGGTTTACTGCAAATTATGATTTGGTTAGGTTATTTAAACATATTTTATAACAAACAAAAAAACTGAATTCGATCCTGAACCAAAAAAAGCATCCATAGTCTACACAAAAATCATATACCACGCGATATTTCTACCCCCTCCACGCGGCCGTAACGCTTTTTCGTGACAGATACAATCCTAATACACACCGTCTATATAGAAGTTTCACTTCAAAAATTATAATTAAATAGTAGAACTTGGATTAATATAATAAGTTACAGTTAATCCGTTGTCTTACCTCGGACAACACACAACAGATTAGTATAGCGATTCGGCGAGGTAACGTAGCCGCCTTCTGAAAACCTTATCCGTTGACTTCGATGACCTAGGCGGCTGGGCAGTCTTATACTCTTAAGGGATTATAGGTAGAATACAATATACGTTTATTTTCCTTCATTGTACTAGTTTAGTAGGTATTTATTTACTTAAAGTTAACTCAAAGCCACTGTTAATTTAATTAAATAATACTCTGCAAGTACTTATATCCATGTCATAAGTAACAAATCGAATATCTATAACAGAATTTGTCACTTGTTGCATAGGACATGCCCGCGACTTCGTCCACGCTTGACTTGAAATTAACGCTGGATTCTCGGGACCTAAAGTACCGCATTATTTAAAAAACAATGTCAGCTATCGTTTTAGTGGAAACTGTAGATAGATAACACTTTATTGCTCACTAAGATAAACTTGAGCGACTTCAAAACTTCTGTATACGATTCATATTTGGCTTGCGCAAATATGATCACATATCTGAATTTCGCACAAAGCTCAAATGGTTGCCAATTCGACCTCGCCGTAATGCTCATGTTCTCTCTCTTCTTTATAACGTATTGTTTGATCCTAGGACCCCGTCTTATCTTAAAGAACGTTTTCAGTTCTTTCACAGTGATTCGAGGTCTTTGAGAACATCAGAGAGGTTGCGACTTAGGACACCAGCGCATACTACGGAGATTTACGCAAGATCGTTCTCTGTCCAGGCTGTGCATCTCTGGAATGCTCTGCCGGCAGATGTTCGGTCTGCTAAAGCTATCCATTCTTTTAACAGACTTGTGAAGGAGCACTATTTAACTGTATAACGTGTTTATTGATTGTTTTGTAGTTCTATGTACGTATATATTTTTATAACTATAATATATGTATTATAATTATTTTATTATTATCTATTTCAACTGCACGCCAACGCTATCTATGTAATTAGTTCTTGTCCATCCAAAGGTTGCCTGGAAGAAATTGCTTTTTGTATTGTATTGTATTGTACTACCTTTTAGTATGTAAGTTTATTGTGTACTTTTTCTATGTAATGTTGGTGTACAATAAAGTGTACTGTTGTTGTTGTTGTTGTAAATATACAATTTAAAAACATGATTTTACATGATGTGACAACCTATAAATAAGTTTGCACTTAGATCAATAACTCAATGTAATATATAATATAATTAATATATATAATAATATAATATAATAATATAAACAGATGTATGTACTAGTGTAAGACTTGTGAGTTGTTCTCAATAAATTAAAAAAAAATGCCCAATTACAATATTAACATGATAGAAACGATAGGCCTTATCGCTTAAAGCAATCACTTCCAGGCAACCTAATATTAATAGTCCAGACATCTTAGTCAAAATGAGGTAAATATCTCGGAATTTACTACTTTATTTTCGGAATACCCAGCTATAAACTTGTATTTTGACATCCTAAAAGTTGTCTCAAAACCTACATATGGTAAAGTGTACGCGACTATTACAATCTAAGGTCAATCAATGGTAACAAAAATCAATTTTTTGCACATTTTATCTTATCCGTGCAGGAACGGGGAAAGAATACAATTTCCTGCGGCCGGGCGGCCTGTCGTAAGAGGCGACTTAACAACCCACAGCCCGGTGGTAGGGCATTTGCCCGACTGGATGGCTACCACCCCTGGTCTAGTATGTCGCCATAGCAACCTTGAGTTGTGTTCCGGCATTAGTGACCAGGTTCCAGTTTCCCTTAAGAGAGCAGCAGCGCATTTGTAGCAACTTTGGTGTTGCAAATGTCCATAGGCGATGGTAACCGCTCTCCCTCTCCATCAAGTGGGCCGTCTGCCTGTCTGCTGATCTCCTGCAATAAAAAAATTTAAAAAAAAACTTTTTTTGCAAATATCTGGTTTCCTATGGGTTTTTCGTTATTTGTATTTATTATCAATATTGTAGAGGATTAAATTCCCTACATATGAATTTTGAAGCCACCACATTAAAATTAGCATGCAATTTTAGAACGCGATTTTAAGATTTTTGGGAGTTCTATCAAACCGCGAACACGTTTAGTACTAAATAAATTCAAAATGCTACCAAAATATTAAGCAAATATTTTCCAGAAATCTCTTAATGCTTATGTGAATGTGTATTTACATACTCTTCACATGACAACTCAAAACATAAAAGTCGTGTGGGTAAAGCAAAGGCTCTTTGAGGTTGTAAAGCTAAAGTGAACGACCTGTAAATTAACACTCGTATATTAAGAGGGACTACTGTGAACTCTGTCGTCAAAGCCTTATTCTGTACATTAAAGCTATTTAAAAAAAAACAACTGGAATAGACTACATTTATAAATGACGGAGAACACGTTGTAATTTTTTTTAGATTTCTTGTCAGTTTATCGGTTTGTCTGTTTGTTCGGGATTCACGTAGAAACTACTTGGCCGATTTAGGTGCGATTATCGCGGATAAACAGCAAATTTTTATACTTAAAATTTGCACTACTTTTTATGCCGCGAATCCCGCGGGAATTTTCTCGGCAGCGGTTTGAAGTTATTCGGGTGCATAAAAATTAGCTTATTTCGAGACAGTTACTGCGTTACTTTTTATTCCGAGAATCGCTTTTTCAACGAATTTCAAGTGAAGCGTGGACGAAGTCGCGGGTATATACTTATACAATATAATTAATAGAATTTCATCCCAATGAAATATATAGAGTACATTTTGTTAAGGTAACTTCTATCTATGTCATTGTTACTTTATTCGAAGTCCATTAGTTCTTATTACGTTGGAGTAATAATAGGTACCTAGAGAGATAGTTGCTTTCAAAATTACACTCAGAGTTGAAGCACAAAACCAATCGATGTGTGCGTAAGCGCCATGTTATTATTTACGCTGACACGCACACAAAGGCACAAATAATGTTGCAAGTTAATACAGTCTTTCCAAAAAGTAGGGAATTAGAACTATTGGAGCTCGCAATGAGACTTTTGCGGACTGACGGGACCCACGCGTCGACAAGCGAACTCAGACTAGTCCTACTTAAAAGTGCTTTATCTTACTGGCACCTACTCTGGTTCTAAGTGTATTAATTGTATGCTTATTAGCAATTTTGTCTTGAGAAGATTAAAGACAACACATCCATATTGAACAAAATGAGTTGAGGTTTAATTAAAGTATGGAAAATAGAATATTTTGTTCAAAACCAACCCTTTCGTTTAGTTTGCCGTTTGACATTCCTTCACAGAAATTAATCCTTACAAGCTACACTATGATCTGGTACAATAAACCATTTAAAAACAAACATTTTTGCAAAGGTAGCCGATTCGATTCTTGACAAGGATAATTGATATTTAAAAAATCAAACGATAACACTATAGTTTTGGTCAACATCGAGACTCCTTTCAGCGTTTTTCGCTATTTCGTATAGTTTAGGATTTAGCCCTGAAGGCCCACTTGAAAAATTCATCCTGTATAATATTGTTTTGTTGTTTCAAAATTAATGTAGAAATAAATTAAACTATCTTAAACTAGCTGACCCGGTAAATTTCGTACCACCTCAGAATCAATAAATAAAAAAGCTGTTCCAAGCATTTTTTTCATACTTACTCACCTTTTAAACCTTCTCTGGACTTCAACAAATAATTCAAAACCAAAATTAGCCAAATTAGTCCAGCCATTCTCGAGTTTTAGCGAGACTAACGAACTGCAATTAATTTTTTATATACTTACATAGATTATTTACTAGTAAGTATTCTTATTAATATCTATAACAACTATTTACAAGTCACTAGACCCTTTAGAATTCACACATATTAATAATATTATCAGCGGTAGTTCTAAATATTTTACAGATTATATATAAGGCGTAGCCGAAACAAAACAGGTTCAGTTGCTTCACCTATCGTCAAGCACTACGTTCTTCAATTAAATAAAGTGATATTTTTTTTGTGGAGTACAGTAGATAGGCTGACTGTCCACCTATGGTGGAAAGTAGTTACCGTCGCCTATAAACACTTGCAACACTAGGTATTACCAATGTGCTGCCGTAGTCGTAGACAGGACTGGAACCTGACCACTAATGCCGAACAAAACTCAAGGTTGTTGTGGCGGCATATCTAAACCAGGGGTGGTAGCCAGCCAAACAGGTAAATACCCTACCATCTGGCTGAGGGTTATTTTGTCGCCTCTTACAATAGGCCGCCCGGCTGCAGGAATTACTAGCTATTCTATTTCAGTTCTTGCGTAGATAAAAATTAAAGGACCTTTTAAATAGCAATTTAAAAACTGTGAGACATGGGATGGATATCATAATGGGGAGTTTGGAGGCCGTCGGAACAAGTTGGGCCCAATCTTTATGTTGTCCCCGCATGGTGAGAACTTAGGGAAGAACAAATAAAATTCGGAATACGTGGTTAATTTTACTGTCTGTCTGTCTGTGATTATCTGACTGTATATTGACTTAAAAGTTACACGTAATGAAGTGAATACATGCATTTTATACGATGTTAACTTATTACAAAATATACTAACGCCTACAGAAATATTATGGCAATTCTGTTGGCTTATATTTTTTGGCTAAAAATATCAGGTTCCATAACATGCCCCCCAGACCTTGAAAGACTAGGCTTTCAAACCGATTCTGCAGATATAGGCAATGGGTAAATCTTGTTAAACGCACGCCGAGTAATTCCAGTTGCAGTCTTAATGTCAGCCACACGAACAATCTCATAATCTTATCAGGTCCCGGGTGCACCGCCACAACTCCACTCAATTTCCACTTGAAAGGCGGTAGATTCTCGTAATTCACTACCACCAAGAAGTCTAGCTTCAAACTATTTTTGCAGGAGCGCGATTTGACCTCTGTTACAGTTCAGCAGCAAACTCTTTACTCCATTTAGTCTAAAAGTGTTGATGGAGTTATTCAATACATTTAAAAAGAGTTAAATGAGAAATGAAATCGTTTTGATAATCTGGCTGTGGTAGCGACGTAACCGGATGTCGACAAAATGTTCAAGCGTCAGATGTATGTAATTACCAGGATCTGATGATAGTGGTGTCAGTCGACTGGAATTTAAAATCGCTTCGACTTGAAATAATAATGTACTCAAACGTAACATTACAATTTTTCAACACTATCTGAAGATGATACTTAGTCGACTTAACACCCGCTTCCTAGACCCCTCGAAATGTGGGCTATAGGCAGGAATAAAATTATGATTGATGCCTTCATTGGCTAACTGTGCAGCCAGTGAGTTGTAATTCGACTTAAGAAACTTAGAAATATCATTGTACGCACCTACAAATACGGTAACTTTGTATAAATATATGTGGACGAGTGTTCCTCTTCGTTAAATAAATCTAATAAGCCAGTAAATATTTATTGCTTATTAAATCACCGATTAGCTCTAAATGTCTAGCTTTAGTTATAAAGGAAATAAGCGCCTATACGTCAATGGGTTAAAACCCTTATCGAAGCCAACAATAACTCGGGGCCAGAGTGAATTAATTTTAAATATTCATCATTAAATAATAATTTAGTAAATTCACGAGCAGACTGTAGAATAATTGGATGTTTTTTATTATAATCAAAATTAGAAATGTCGAGGCGCCCTCCCCACACGCATTAAATTATTATTATCTAAAAAAAACATTATATTTTAAAAGAGTACTTTAAATCGGCAATTTCCGTTTACTTAAAAGTAATTTATGTTCAGAAAATGATTGTTTCCTTCTATTGTAGACATTTAATGAGATCTGTAACTCGTCGTGAGATTGATCTTTAGTACCGAAGGAATGCTTTCTACCGGATTGAATAAATCTCAAAATGCAAGGAATAGTAAATAGTCAGAAAAACGCTTAAAATCTATGAAAATATTGTCAATTGAAACTGAATTTAATGAAATTTGCTGTTGAATTTCCGGTAAAGATTCCAATTCTACATTCTTTTAAGAAAAAGGCCAGCCATACTGATCTTGTCTTGAAAAACGGAGGCCATTCCACCACAACTCTAAGCCCTGTAGAGTACCACTATCGACACCACGCGACATCAGATCTGCTGGGTTATCTTCAGTTGGTACATGTCACCAAGTACAGTAACCAGCCTTGTCTAAAACTTCAGCAACACGATTATGCACAAAAGGCTGAAGCTTTACAGGCAACATTTGTAACAACCCTAACACTATGGTTGAGTCAGTACAGCAATAAGCATGACTGATATTTAATCGAAGTGAGTCCGAAATCTTCTCATGTTTGCGCATACCAATGACAGCGCCACACAATTCCAATCTTGGAATTGTGGTTGGCTGTATACTCTTAGCCGATAATAAATGAACCATACACTCACCTTTAAAATTAATAGTACGGACATAAGAACATGCACCGTATGCGCGCTCAGACGCGTCCGTACATATGTGCACTTCAAAAAAATTAAATGAATCGCATACTACCGTTCAAGGGATATGAAAATTGTTTAGACGTTGCAAAGCTTTTATAATAGATTACCAATAATGTTGAGCTCCGGGGTTACAGGTTCATCCCAAGATATTTTATCTATCTACATTTTTTATAATAAAATTTTAATTTTCAATTGCTTTACTAACCTCTGAACGGATAAATCTACTTTCAGACAAATATTGACCTCCTGTCACCAGATTATAGACAAAAAGTCGAGCTTAATAACATTAGCGATCTTCTCGTTTGTGGTCTTAAAACTTACTTGTTTCCAACATCCCGTTGCCAAAAATTGCGCGCAGGCATTGTCGTGAGTAACGGTGTTCAAATTATATACCTTAACTAAACCGCAAACAGTATTATCATGCCATTTGATACAAGTGCCGATCAGATGAGTGGACCACTATCTGTCTATACACCTTCTCTACGTCTGCTGACAAGACATATTTATACTATCAAAAACGAAGCATTAAACCATAACCTTTGTTTTCTTCGCATTCGAAGGCTTACATTTGAATGCGAAGAAAACAAAGGTTATGGTGTTTGAAAGAGAAGAAACCAGAACGAATGCAAGGATAATGGTCGATGATGTTATGCTGGAGCAAGTGAATGAGTTTGTATATCTTGGATGTGCTTTTAGCAGGGATGGAAGGTACACCGCTGATATAGAAAGAAGAGTGAATTTGGGGAATAGTGTGAATGGAGCGTTAGGTAAACTTCTAGGCGCTAAGAACCTCAGCCAGAAGGCCCAGCTCGCCGTACACAACGCGGTGCTGGTACCTACGCTCACGTATGGAAGCGAGACTTGGGTATGGAAGAAAGAGCATGAAAGTAGAGTAAACGCGGTCGAGATGCGAGCACTGCGCAAAATCTGCAGAGTGACGCTTGCGGACCGCGTTCGTAATACCGAAGTAAGAAAGACAGTTGGTCTGAAAGAGAGTGTCGGGGTGAAGGTAAGGAAAGAAATGCTCCGGTGGTTCGGACATGTAGAAAGAATGCATGATGAAAGAATGAATAAACAGATATATAATGCAAAAGTGGATGGATGCAGAAGTCGTGGAAGGCCACGACACACTTTCCATGATCAAATTGATCGTGTACTAGCAGAAGGTGATGTTAGGAGCCTTAAGAACAGACGAGCGTGCATGACAAGAGTTATGAATGTCAAAGAAGCAAGTGAGGTGTGTAAGAATAAGCCTAAATGGCGCTCTGTTGTTCGTGCCTACCCCGCAAGGGAACTGGCGTGAAGTTATGTATGTATGTAAAAACGAAGCAGTATAGACAGTAAACCGTACTGGATAGTGGGACCTATCATCTGAATATCGTTGAAGGATATGCCAGATGCAAGACAACTTGTATTAAACACTACGCGGAGTTTTGTAGTAGTACTAGACTCACGTAATATTCCATGATATGGAATAAAATATTCATTTTGGCTTGTGTTAAGTTGCTTATTTTCCAACATTTGATTTAACACTTCGTATTCATTCATGAAGGCGTGATACATTTTATTAAATTCTTCTTTATTAATTAACCTGCGCTCAAGAGAATTTAATCAATGTACAGCCGTAGTGAAAGAATTGCCTAAAACGAATGGACTTTCTTTCATTGGGATGTGATAAAATTGTGACAAGAGTTATGAATGTCAAAGAAGCAAGTGAGGTGTGTAAGAATGGGCCTAAATGGCGCTCTGTTGTTCGTGCCTACCCCGCAAGGGAACTGGCGTGAAGTTATGTATGTATGTATGTATGTGATAAAATTAACGACTGTCACTAAAATGTGTCATGTTTTTAATAAAATACTCCCAGCACAATTTCTCTTCTGGCATATAATGAGTAGACTGAGAATTAACTTTCTTTTACATTCCAGAAATGTGTTAAATTAGAACGAATCTGTTAATTATTATTGTCAAATTATTATTTTTTTTTTTTATTATTGTAGGAGTTCAGTAGACAGGCAGACGGCCCACTGGATGGAAAGCGGTTACCATCGTCTATGGACATTTACAACACCAAAGGTGCTACAAATGCGCTGCTGCTCTTTTAAGTGAGTCTGGAACCTGGTCACTAATGCCGGAACACAACTCAAAGTTGTTATAGCGGCATGCTCTAGACCAGGGGTGGTAGCCATCCAGTCGGGCAAATACCCTACCACCTAGCTGTGGGTTGTTTAGTAGCCTCTTACAACAGGCCGCTCGGCCGCAGGAAATTGTATTCTTTCTCGTTCTTTCTTATTCGTTACTGTACGGATAAAATTATAAAGTAACTTTCGTTAAATTACACCAATTTTTTTAGATTGAAATCTATTATTATTATTATAAATAAGACCGGAAACGATTCAGCAAATCTGGTTTCACATAATATAGGCAATATTACGCCTAACTAATTTCTTTGGACCCTAATAAGTTCCAGAATAGGCCTGCATCGATCAGCAGATCAACATCAGATGGTTCATAAAAAGTAGGATATGCTAAAAAAATATTATACGGAATATTAAAAGTAGATATATCTAACTCACGACAGTACACATAATTACTAATTAACGGTAAAACAAAACAATGAGTTCTAACTTTATAGTTATTATTTAATGGCGTTAAATTAACAGGAAAAGTTTCACCTACTCAAATATTTACGTTATTTATGTCGCATGTCGCAATATATATCTGTTTATATGTTAGGTTCAAATGTTTACGTAATTTCTTCGTAATAAAGCAAGATGTACTCGCGCTATCCCATATAGTCCGAACGACACGCACGTTTATTATGATTGATTATGATCGCGGATTTTGACCAGTGCGGTTGACAGTAACACGGCGCTTTGTTTCCTAATGCTGCTAACAGCTGCGATGCTCGCAGTGAGAGACATGTTCTTTGTATCGCTATTGGACTGTAAACACGGCGAAGATGACTCATTTAATGCAACATCATTGTGTGCACCTTCTTATAAAGGTTTAGAAATAAACTGGTCGTGTGAAACATTTATTAATATATTATGTTGGGGTTTGCATAAGTTGCAACCCCGTTTCTTACATTGGTGTGCAAAATGACCTGTACGAAAACAATTATAACAGATGTTATAACTTGGTGACAATTTAAGACGAGCTTCGTTAGTCAATGATAAAAAAATGCGAACAACTATTTAGATTATGACTTCTCTTACAGTACTGGACACACCTTAAGACTCATATAATTACCGTAATTGTTCGAACTTTTTGTTACACTCACCCACCTCACTGAATGGTTCATACATAGACTTCATTCTTCTTAAACGAAGCTGTAACTCACTAACAACATCGCTATCCAATGACGCATCTAGCAATCCATCTAGGTAGTTGCTAAAAACAGTGTATGACGGTGGAGTGCAAATCAAATACATGTAATTAATAGGTTACATAGAAATTACCCAATACATATAATTAAGAAAAATAAAAATAAAGTAGACATTAACACATATTAATATTATATATATCCAAATATATACATTATTAATATATGTACAGCAACAACAATAGCTATACAATATTAATAATAGCAATAACACAATATATCAATATTATATATATAAATATAATATATACATAAACATATTAACAAATTAAAATACATGCAACTTGATATGAAATATTAATTAAAGTGAGAGATAATATTCTCTTACCAATTTGTTGAAAGTGGGGAGTGATTTTTCCTGTCGTATGTTTTCGGGCAATGTGGAACTCACAGTCGAACAGCCTGCACAGCGAAGGAGTTGATGTAGAATATAGAGGCGTGTGCAGGTATTTTTAAAGTAAGATTATATAAAGGCAAATTGGGTATTTTACAATGTAAAAATATTTCAGGGTAGGTACTTAATGTTTAAAAAACAAAATATATTAAATTTACATTTTATATGTACCTATAAACTAAATATTTCATTAAATAAGGATATCATTTAATTATGACAATTGTAAATTATTATTATATATAATATTTTCAATACATATGATATGATATATTGCAAAAAAAGCTAACACAAATTAACGTCGAAATACAACAATTTTTAAGGCACAAAGTAATTGCAACGAAAAAAACATTAATATAATAAAAATTAGACACAAATTTGTGCTATAATCCACTCAAATTACAATGTTTATATAGTCTAAAATATTGGTAGCCCATCGGTTTAGTATTTATTTATAAAAAAAAATACATTATGTACTTACCTTACAATAATCCTTAGGGGCTAAATACAAACCTAATGAATGTGGGTTTACGATAATAACACAATGAAATTAATTTCGTTGTCGATTACTTTGTCCACGTACCACCGACACAATTTTCAATTTTACGAAGTTCCAAATTGATTTAATCCTTTAAATCCATAATCAATTTTGAATATATGTATTTCAAATACATCAATCCGGCTCTGGATGGCCAAATGGTGAGAACTTAGGGAATAACAAATTAAATTCGGGATACGTGGTTAATCTTGCTGTATACTGATTTAAAAGTTACACATAATGAAGTGAATATATGCATTTTAAACAATGTTCAATTAATACAAAATATAATAAACTCCAGAAATATTATGGCAATTCTGTAGGCCCGTGTCTCGTCACTAAAAATATCAGGCTCAACACGACAATATATTTTTACGACCTGAGTGCCGACAAAAGACAAATTCACACCTGCATACCTGTAGACGTTTTATTACATTTGGCATTTGGACTTCTTTTGTTTACTTTGTGTTTAAAATGTGTGATTATAAAAACAGCCTTAAACACACACAATTGTGTGAAAACAGAATAGTGTATTGTAATCTTTTATACATACATACATACATACATAACTTCACGCCAGTTCCCTTGCGGGGTAGGCACGAACAACAGAGCGCCATTTAGGCTTATTCTTACATACCTCACTTGTAATCTTTTATGATAGTCATTAGCCAGGTGTGATTCTAGAAAATTCAGTCCACGTGGTCGAGCAGACATATTGTATTTGTACGGTATAAAACAATCCCCAATAGAAGGATGACGCAGCCGCACGATAACTAGCCGCGAGGCAAGACTTGTGTACATTCGGTAATCTATTTAGTGACGGACTTTGTGCGTGTTATTGAATCGTGCATTACGTTTGCACTGGTTGTGTTCAGTTATATTTGTACCTGTGTTATACGTGTTTGTATAGTTCTAACGGCATTTTAATTCGAGTCCTGCAACTCATAACAATATGTATAAAGTTTCTATAAAATTATTGAATAGACTTATTATTCATTCTCTTACTTCTGATTATACATTATAAAACATTATGCATAATCATATTTTGCGACGTGTCGGTGTAGCTAACATACTGTACTCGTAAAAGTAACCGGAGTAAATCTTTTTAGGATACATCTGTCTATGTCACATTTTTTTTACTCCAAGTCTATTGATTTGGAGTACTAATAGGTTACGAATAGGTAATGTACATGTACAATACAACTCATAAGGTAAAAAACGTATGTAGATATCAAAAGTGCTTTGAGGTGAGTGAGTGAATAGCTTATAAATTAACATTCATAAATTGAAAGCGATTACTATGGATCCTGACGTCAAAATTTTTCGATTTCGTCGTTTGAGTCAAATCTTATATACTATAATAATATATAAAGCTGAAGAGTTTGTTTTTTTAATGTTTGCTTGAACGCGCTAATATCAGAAACTACTGATTTGAAAAATTCTTTCAGTGTTAGAAAGCTATAGGCCATATATCATCACGTTAAGACCAATAGGAGCGGAGTCCTAATGAAGAATGTTTCAAAATCGGGGTTTTTTTAACTTACTTTAATTTACCTATACCACGCGGACGAAGTCGCGGGCAGAAGCTAATACATTATACATTTGAAGTATATCTTTTTAGGGTTCATATCTCAACGGCCTCTGTGGTTGATCGGGCTAAGCCTTTGCCGGCTTATCTCACTGCAATACAGAGGCTCCGGGTTCGATTCCTGGTATGGTAAATTTCGGAAATTTTCTCACATATTTACTATCGGCCCCAGAGTAATCCGTTGTATATTACCCTTAATACAAGTGTAACTTGTTTAATTTGGGAATATACAATACGTGTGTTTATCTGTCGATTATTATTATTATATAATATATAGATATATCTCTTGTTATAACTTTGTCTCAACCGAAGTTGCTTTGCTCGATAACTTAGAATGCTCGATAACTATTGGTATTATACTTGTAGAAGTATTAGTAGAATGCAACTGAAAACACGAATGGATGAATTAATAAAAACGCATAAAAGTCGTACGTAAACGGTAACACCGTTATTAGTAAACGGTCATTAATTTTTAGGCAATACTTTAAACAGCGAGCACTGCGCAAAATCTGCGGAGTGACGCTCGCGGACCGCGTTCGTAATACCGAAGTAAGAAAGAGAGATGGTCTGAAAGAGAGTGTCGGGGTGAAGGTAAGGAAAGGAATGCTCCGGTGGTTCGGGCATGTGGAAAGAATGCATGATGAAAGAATGACTAAACAGATATACAATGCAAAAGTGGATGGATGCAGAAGTCGTGGAAGGCCACGACACACCTTCCATGATCAAATTGATCGTGTACTAGCAGAAGGTGATGTCAGGAGCCTTAAGAACAGACGAGCTTGCATGACAAGAGTTATGAATGTCAAAGAGGCAAGTGAGGTGTGTAAGAATAAGCCTAAATTGCATTCTGTTGTTCGTGCCTACCCCGCAAGGGAACTGGCGTGAAGTTATGTATGTATGTATGTATGTACTTTAAACAGCTATTTAAAAAAACTTGTTTTCATAAACACTATTTAAACTCAATAACCTGTTCAAACAGTTACTTAAGTAGCTGTCAGATTAAACAACCTCACAAAATGGCGGAAAAGACTATTGTTGCATTTAATAGCTGGTGTTTGATTTTGTGAAGATTGAGGGGAAAAAATGGAATCTTTTGATTTCGGTTAACATTTCCGTTTTTCTAGACGATTTACGCATTATTGAGCAAGATGTATTAGATATATATATATGAATTTAGGTGCGCTCATGCTAAGGTTATAAATATAGGTTGGACCTTATGATGCAGTATGACGAAGTAGAATTTAGAAAAAGTGTATTTTTTCTAAACCTGCAATTTTATAAGGAAAACAAAAAGGATAATTTAATCATTCATATAGTGAAAAATGACATTAGTTTGCTTGTTTTCAATTATTAGATTATTTTTAATTAATCGTGCCAGTTAAGCCTGCAAATATAGAAAATAAAGTAAAAGGATATGAAAACAAATTTGTCCTTTTACATAACTCTATCGAAATGAAGAGTAGAGGGTAAGAAGAACCATCTCTGTATATAAAGAAGTGACCATCAAAATTCATTAAAATAGGGTGGCGCCACTTTGGCATCAGGGTGAATTTTAAAGAAAGCGCCAAAAGTGTTTAAAGTAGTATTATAATTTTTTTTTTGTAGGTTCGCAAACTGGCCAACTCAGCTTACTTTTTTTAAACAAAAGTAGAGCACAGATAATATGGTTGCTGACTGGCCTTCTTGGTGCGAACACAGCATGCATTATATATTTAGTTTTATAAAATTAAATATTACAAAACCTAAAAAACTAAGCGTATTATTCAAAATTCACGAAATAAATGCACTATTCACGTTTTCACATAATAATTATTTGAGGTTAAATTTAGTAAATTACTTTATACTACGTAAATATTTGACGTTTTATAACAGTGTACTGTAACTAACTTCTCTAGTCGCCAAGGATATTATTTTTTTTAACTCGGCATCCTTCGATTTGTCCACAACATCTACAATCATACTCTTTGTCTACATCAGCGCCATTGTGGACGGTTTTTGAACTGTTATTTACAGCTTACAACAGTTACAAGTGGACACTTCTTCAACTATTTTCTTATATGAGATGATTCTCCTTACCTCTACCCTCCAAACTTATACCGTACATTTTACCAAATTCTACCAAAAAGTTGCTAGGGTAAAAAAGTTAAGTAGTATTTAGTTAAGCAATTTAAACGTTTTGCTGACGAATAAGATATTATTAGACACTGTTTAAGGCTTAATTGGCTGCTTAGATAAGTAATGTTTAGAATGTTAATTATCATTTTTTTTTCATAACGCTGTAAAAGCATTTTAAAGTTGTACTTTAACCTGTGACATCT
The DNA here is from genome assembly GCA_019925095.2 of Dendrolimus kikuchii. Lineage (NCBI taxonomy): Eukaryota > Metazoa > Arthropoda > Insecta > Lepidoptera > Lasiocampidae > Dendrolimus > Dendrolimus kikuchii. The sequence continues at coordinate 16,210,743 of CM034404.1, read as the reverse complement.
CTGTGACCTGTATATTAACACTTCTATATTCGGAGAAACTACTATGAATTCTATCGTCGATGTTTTCTAATAGTCAATAGGATTTCGTTATGAGAATCAAATATGTGATACATTCGGATTTAATCTTTTTAAGGTTCTCATATCTAATATAATTTTGTCTTGTTCGTCTGTCTATCTAGGGTCACGACCGTTTTACACGCAGTCTATTAACACTTCAAAGGACCTGTTTTTATGTACCACTACGTAATCCTCTTTAGAAATTGTAATGGGTATCATTAAATAATTGAGAGAAAAAATAATTCAGTGTGAATGGGGTGAGTGCTGCGAAACATTTTACAAAGCCAGAGATATTATTTGTTGGAATCAACCTTTTATTGCAAATACCAATATGTGTAGAGCACGTTGACTGTATGTACCTATATATAAATAGACGTTGATATGAAGTAATGTGTGAATTTTCTTATTACAATAATATAATTTTACTTACTCATCTGGCCACATTATTATTAGTATAGTATTTAGTTATTATTATTAAAACTACGTTTTAACGGTTTTAAGCGCGGTAATTTATTTGTTTTTGGTTATTCCGACGTTTCGGCCAGTTTTTCAGTGGCCGTGATCACGGAAGACATAGATGTCAATTGTCAACGAGTATTGTTAAAGTTTTATTTAACCTACCGCCAACTTGTTAATATTAATTATTTAGTTGAAATTTTGTTTATGGTTATTATTTTCTCTATGGGAGCTTAATCTAATTTACCACCGCTTCGCAACATGTTATGGCTTGAAGAGAAGACGCGGCGCAAGATACTCTTCAGCAAACATGCCTAGCTTTAATAATTTTATATAATATTAAAATGGGTGGAAGGAAAATAAAAGAAATTATCAGTCAAGTTGGTTTCTCGCAGTGTCTTGAGGTCTGGCAGTTGGTTTTGCTGGGTTTGGGTCTTAACAGTTTTGATGATCGGATCCCAAACAGCTGGTACTCGCCAACCATCTTCTCTATTGAAATTTGGGTGTTTTTTTATTTCAATAGCCTCACGCATCATTCTAGGTATGAAACGATTCTCTTTCGCGAGGATTTGTGGATTATCGAAACTGCGAATCATTGCGGTTGAAATTATTTCGTAAATCAACCCTGAACTGAGTTATTGTACTGCCATCTTATACTGGACTATGCTTAGGATAGCAATATTTTGTAAGCTTTCCAAACATCAGCTGGAAATTAGTGAGTATACGTAAATTTAGGCACGACAAGGCAGTATGATAGTGAATGCTATATGAGTATTCATTTTGAATAAAGGATGCGCACTATTACGAAAAGTTTTAATATTTTCTTGGACGAAACCGGGCAGCGACTCGTCGAAGACGGGTAGGAATTAGTTACAAATAAGTACATATAATTATTTTCACTAGTTCCTTCATTAGTAACTGACCAGTCTATAATAAGAGTTTCACTTCGAAATTATAGCCAATAAGCTATAAATGTTTAAAAACCGTTATTTTAATATTACAAAATTTTCTCAAGTCTGTCTCTTAAGATTTCGTATCCGTATCTCAAGATGTTCAAGGTCCCGAAAAACAGATGTTTGTCAATATCTCGCTTCCTATGCATTAGAGGATATTCGCGTACTACCGTATTTATTTATTTCTTACATAACGTAAAGTCTAAATATGAATTACCTAAATATACTTTACTTGAAGCATTACGAGATGCCCATAAAAATTTCTAAATCCACACCGTTCAGTCATGAAAACATAATAGAGATACTTTCGTATTTCGTTATAAAATTATTCCAGCAAGCAAATCCGATTTAAGAAACCCGCTTAAAAATCAGTCCAGTACTTTTGAAGTTATATAACCTCAAACATAAAACAAATGAGACCCCAAAACTGATAAAAAAACACATGTAATTAGTGTCTTCATTTTACTTTGTCTTCGAGTAAGATGTATTTCTAAAAACAAGTTACGTCACGACTTACCTTCGTAAAGATTATGTGATATAATTTTAACTTTTTCAATTTCCCAATCAATCAAGTTGAACATTTAAAGCAGAAAATATTGATTAACATAGAAGTAATCACACTTAAAGGTATATTATAATTAACTTTGTCAAAATATAGGTAAAATTGGACCTACGCATATAATATTGAACTTTTTTTGACCATTGATACAGTAGACACAAAGGAAGTTGGCTGGGCGGTATTTAGTTGATTTATTATATAACAATCGTTTCATTTTTGAAGTAGTATTTTACTACAAAATATTTGATGAATTACACAAATAAATAATCTACAAACAAGCACTCTTATTGTAATATATCGTGTGATTTGTTGGTAATATACATATATTAAACATTTACGATTATGGCACAAACTCAATAACACTTGTATCAGAACAGGTGTTGCCACGATTTACTCTAACGGATAACAAATTCAGGATTATTGAATTCTAGTGTGTCAGACGGACTACCATTCAGACCATTAAAACCAATACACCATGTAATAAGATATTATATTATAAAATCCCACTTATTCGCAACTCTCGATAAGATTTAAAACAAAGCGATTTAAAAGTGCAAACCTTCTCCCAATTATTTGAAATCGGCACGATATGTCTTTTCTGTTCTTAGATCACAAATCATTTTGTTCATACAATCTATCCATCTCTTTTTGTCTACCTTTGCATTTGTACTCGTCAATCATCCATTTTAACATTCTTTATGTCATGTGACTTTCATCTCTTGTATTTTATTTGAGAATGTGCCACCGAAAATGGCGAATCCCTTCCGTGTTGTTAAACGATAGAAAAGCGACATGATTTTACACTGACACATATAAAGCGAACCATTTGATAGCAGATCAAAGGGACGGTGTGTCGGAAAGGTTGCCATAATGAAATTTGAACGTTATTTAATTCGATATTCGGGGCAAAAATCAAAGTGGGCGAGCTCACGAGTGTTACCGATACCCACAAGGGATTTGTTCAAGGTAACGTGATACACGGCCCATTTGCAGAGTAGAGTTACTATATCAGATTTTACTATAAAATATTGATAAACTTATATTTGCAGGATAATAGTACCACGTTGGTAGGTAGAAGTACTGTGCAGAAAGCCCAGTACTTCTTCAGAGTTTTCAATTCGATATCTATTGGGTAGTATGTTCAGGGATAATGGGTGTAGAAGATACAAATATAAAGCTCAAACATACAAATACTTATATAGTCAAATCATGCATGAGCATAGTAGCAGAAACAGCTATAATAATCACTAAACAGTTAAAAGCTTAATATAACTTGACACTGCTATAACTTTGGAATATAGGTAGATAACACTTCATTTCTCATTAAAAGAAACAATTACAAAAAATCATATTTACAATACTTCTTGGCAATACAATAGGCAGCATTATAGCTATAAGCGATTTCGTTGTGCCAACTTCACTAAAAAAAAATATTTACTAATCTGGTGTTATAGGAGTAGAAAATATGATAATGGAATGGTGTTGCATAATGTTTGTGGATAGATAGATGCCATTTTATTGCACACAAAAAATAAACAATGACAAAAAGTCCACACACATTTACAATATACATTCTAGGCAATACAATAGGCGGCCTTGTCGCTTAAAGCTATCTCTTCAAGGCAACCTAAATTTCAGGCAATTCTTAGCTAGACTAGTTTGTTTTGAAAAGTTGTTAGTGGACAATGTCTTTTGACTAATCTGTAATATTTCAAAATCTTACTTGGCGACACAGTCTTTGTAGTTATTGTATGATGAAAAATATTTATTTGACCTTATAGCCTGCAGATATTTTTGTTTGGGTGTTTTTGTATATTTATCTCTCCACCAGTCCACCTTTAATAAAGATATCAAGAAAAATACATTTTTGAGCAAACCTATATTATCTATAATTATACAGTTGTACACATTCGTGTCTGTACATTGAAGCTATTTAAAAAACCAACTGGAATAGACTATATAAACGATTGAGAACACGATGCAATTATTTTTTTGGATTTCTTGTCCGTTTGTCGTTTTGTGAGTTTGTTCGGGATTCGCGTAAAAAATAGTGAGCCGATTTCAATGCGATTTTGGCTGGTCGACAGCAAATTCTTAGACTTACTGCTACTTTTCATCCCGGGAATCTAGCGGGAATAATAATAATAATAATCGGCAGACAAACACACACATTGTATATCCCCAAATTAAGCAAGTTACGCTTGTGTTATGGGTAATATTTGCGCTACTTTTCATCCTGGGAATCCAGGCTTAGCCCGCTCAACTACAGAGGCCGTGGGAATTTTTCTGAGAAGGATTTAAAATAGCCGGATTAAAAAAAATCGAATTTGATTCGATTGTATTTTGCCTTAAAGTGGGAGTTTTTATGTCCAAAATGTTAGTGTCTGTTGGCTATGAAATCGAACTGTATATGAGTAAAGCAACGAGAAAAGGTCTAGTCTCAAATTAATGTCAAAATTGCAATCAATCATTAGCAGTATACAAAGGAATCTATTACAGTTGAACTCAGAAACAGGAGGTTATTGATTGCCAAAGTTTCATAAAATTAAATGTAATATGCCAGCGATTCCCAACCATTTCTTAATCATCGCCCTTTAGAACGGAAATAAAAACGTCAACGCTCTCTAGGCCATAATAGCATATCACACTAGCTTTTTACCATAGCTTGAAACGCATGACATACGCATCGCAGACACCGTTAATTTATCGTGAAAAATAAAGTCTATGGCATATTTCGATTCCTAAACTGTATTTTTGCAAAAAAAACCATGACCATTAGTATTAGTAGCTGTGTCAACAAAGAATAATCCATCAAACCAATAAATATGAAGTAAGAAAGAAAGAAAATATTTATACCCAAATGCGACATACACAAAGCAAACAAAATAGATATAATAAAATATTGTTACAACCTAGGCGCCGACAAAGACAAATTCCACGTACAGATTTGTAGAAGCACATTTATTACCCGTCGGCATGTGAACTAATAACATTGGAACTATTGTAATTTTTTTATGATCGTCTTTTTTTGTTTACTTATTTATTGGCATACGTTTCTAGAGAACAGTCTATTGGAGTATTGTAATCATTAGCCAGGTGTTACGGATTTTAAAGTACAAGCTGATTCTAGGAATTTCGGTCCACGTTGCCGGACGGGCACTTTGCAATTGTGCAATATAAAACGATGGCCTGATTGAGGGAGGGGGAGCAGTCGAGCGAGAACCATGATCAAGACGAGACGTGTGTACATAACGAGAATCTAATAGTGACGGACTTTGCGCGTTTTATGGAATTACGACCTTCTGCATTACGTTTGGATTTGTTGTGTTCGGTTATATTTGTACCTGTGTTATACGTGTTTGTATAGTTCTAATAAACTCTATAATCATTCCAACGGCATTTTAATTCGAGTCCCGCTAAACTCGTAACAATATAATAACAGCCCATAACTGTCCCACTGCTGGGGTCGGGCCTCCCACTATAGGGGGAACGGACAGTATACCCGCCACGCTTGTCCAAGGCCGCTTGGCAGGTTTGACACATCGGTTATCTCGATGTGCAGGCGTAAGTCCAAAAACACGATTTTACAGGAGAGCGATTTAAAGATAGTTTTGAGTACTATTCAGCTAATTTTAGAGACACAATTCTAGTTTTTTCTCCATATATATATAAAGTTAGATATTTTCTAATGATTTAAAATTAAACTGTGAATTAATAGACATTTTGGAGATATTGCTGTTACAATTTTGTACGGCGTCAGTACACAGACTTCAAAAGTCGTAATTGAAACATACAATTATTTACATCGTGTTTTAGTGAATCAAAAATATCGTATGAGCTATATACTCCATTATACTTGGGAAAAAGTTACTTATTTTTGCTCGTATGTAAAACATACTATATTTTTGGTTGTACTGCTTATAAATATAATTATAGTATGTCTCTACAAAACCAAATAAAAAAGTCATTCCTTGTTATTAATATATATTTTTTATAGACAGACTGACGGCCCAACCATGATGGAAAGTAGTTACCATTGCCTATGAAAATTTGCAACACTCAAGGTGCTACCAATGTGTTGCCGGATTCGTAGAACGGACTGGAGTCTGGCCACTAAAGACGAAACACAACTCAAGATTGTTATGGCGGCATACTCTAAACCAAGGGTGGTAGCCAGAAATGCCCGAAAAGGCTTTTTTACTTTTTATTTTACCTCCCTCCCATTTTGATACTATATAAAATTGTTAATATGTAAAAAAAACTCGTGGTAGAGTAATGGCTAGAGCACGCGTCCCCATCGCAAGGGCGCGGGTTCGATCCTGGCCGGAACGCAAGTACCACTAGTCAGCTACTTGATCTAATGTGCATATTGTTACAATTACCACGTGCTAACAACGGTGAAGAAAAACATCGTGATGCAACCTGCACATCGAGATAATCGATGTGTCAAGCGTGGCGGGTATACTGTCCGTTCCCCCTATAATGGGAGGCCCGAGCCCACCAGTGGGACATTTATGGGCTGATACTATATAAATATATAAATATTATATAAAATTATCAATGCTAGGTGTGTTACTGAAGAGTTTCTTGTGTCGTTTCTTCTCTTTAAGCCACAACATGTTGCGAAGCGGCGGTAAATTAGATTAAGCTCACTTAGAGTAAATAATAACCATAAACAATATTAAAACTAAATAATCAAAATGAACAGTTGGCGGTAGGCTAAAGAAAACTAACAATATTCATCGACAATTGACACCTTTGCCTTCGGTGATCACGGCCACTGAAAAGTGGCCAAAACGTCCGATTAATAAAAATCAATTAAATTATCAGACTTAAAGTCGTTAAACGTAGTTTTATTATGTTTAATAGTCGCGAAAACTTGAGAAACTATAATATGTAGTTAATTCGTAGTACTAATTTTTGGCACATCTTTCAATTAAGGCGTCAAGACCATCGCCTTCTTACTGGGTCTGGTCTTTCTTTAAATGTTTGACGGTGACATTGTATTTCTGTGACAATATCAAATAGACAGCAAACACAATTAGGTTCCTGTTTTGACTTGTACAGTTGTTTGACTAAAACCTAAATACGATAGCACGTGCTTTCACTCCACTGAATACAACATTTTTCAGACAAGACAAGACACCTTGTTGGCACCTCTTTTGCTTTCAGCTTCGTGCCACATGTATGAAGAGGCTATTTTTTTTTGGAAAGCTATGAGTAGTGTAATTTTCTTGTTCAGTTTCTTTGTGGGATTTAGTGTTCGTGTATTCATGACATGTATCACACTGGTCTTTCATTGGTTTGAAAATACTTATCTTAAAGTTATGATAGGCAACAGTTTTTGTATTGACGCTCTGTTTCAGCTTTACCTCAATACATTTATTTTTTATATATAGGATCAAACCATTCATTTTACATAATAAATAGCTTATTAAAGTTAAGTCACTATCTAGGTATAATCTGATCGTATATTTTCTAACATAATGTACTTTTCTGGTTGTAAGCATTTAATATGGTCACATACACTTTTCTTACTTCTTTTGCTTACCTACCTTGAACGTCAGTGCCTGATAAGGGGTCAGTTTTCTGAATGGCTCTTCACAAACTGCTCGCTAATCAACAACGTTGATAAAAATTGCTTCTTGCATACGGTCAGTTAATTTCCTTTTGCGTTTTCAGTACAACATCAATACAAGCTCGTCTCTTGAGATTTTGGCTTACTAGATTGGCTATATAAACCCATTGTTTATAATGATCGCGTAGTTTCCAAAAATCATTAAAAAAAAAAAAACTGTGGTTGTTTGACATCTTTTCGATACAGTTTATGCGCCATTTACAAGGAGATTTTATACTTTTATACTCGTATTTCCTTCACCATTACCTTGACCATTTCTTAATTTGTTTTTTATTCCGACTGAAGTTTGCCGAATTTGCTTGGGGTGTAAAATAGTCAGAAATACAAGTTTTTTGTGATAGCGGTTCTTGTATTGTATGTAGTACCAATAATATAAGGACAAAAATGTATACAGTCAGCATCTAAATGGTTAATGGCACATTCAGGGGGAGATGGGGGAAGTGTCTTTGGGATTTTCAAACAGTTAGTTAGCTGAATCATAAGGTACATTTCAAGAAAATATTCATGCCTTGAGTAAGTAGACAAAGTAGCAGTGTCAACTAAATCTTCGCCTGAAAATAAAGTAATTTCATAAATTCAATAAAATTGAAATATATTTTGTATTTACTATAGCAATGTAATATTTCAGCGTGCTTCTAGAAAATATAATAAACTTAGGCTTATAATGATGACCATAATCATCACTGGACAGTAAACTTAATGGACTTGTTTAAATCGCTGTGGATCATTTAAAAAAAGTTCTTCAATTTCTGACAAAGTAACTGGCTCAGGCAATGGAGAATCTGAAATAATGAAAGCTAAACATAAGATTAGCTACTTCCTGTAATTTTTACGAAAGTAAAATAAAGGTAATTGTGTATACAATACTTATTCATTCATAAATTACCAAAGTATATAATAGTAAGTTACACATACATTATCAATTACCTCGATATGAACCACGATAATAATAGTAACTAATTCATACGATAATAATATTACTTTAAAATCCGGCGTAAAAAATTCTATGTATTACATACGATAATTATATTACTCAAAAATCCCACGTAAAATATCCTATGTGTTACATACGATATATTTTTTCTAGCAAATAGTCGCGTACATAATCTTATGTGTTACTTAATATTCTTTTGACCAAATAGTGTCACGAACTAAAAAAATATAAAAAATATGTATAAAAGAATGATGCACCTTTATACCTTACCTTGGTCTCTATCAGATTCCTGCAAACTGACATGGAAATGGGAATACTCTTCGTTTCCATTAATAAAATCGGATACAACATCTTTAAATGAGGTCGATTTGCGAGCAATATCGGATATTTTGAAACCTCTCGAATGTAGTTTTAAGTAATTAAACTAAGATAGATTACTCATGTTTTAAAACATCAGTCTTTATAAATCCATAGATCATAAAATTATAGTTTGTTGGCAAGTATGGACGCACATACTCTCTCCACGTATAAAACCGTAAATAATATTTACTACAGGCAACGCCTGCTTACGCGTTCGCTTCCCTCCCCCGTAAAAGATCGTATAGGACAATGCGCCAGTATACCGCGCTTACTTGAATTACATACGATTATATACGGGAAAAAACTTTTTTGTTTTTAATGATATTTAAATTCTTGTTTTTGGAATCGATGGTAAATAATTCATTAATTACGAATCACTTAAAACATGAAAATTGGCAATTTGTGGCTTACGATAGTATACGTAGGAGCGATCGCATATCGAATTGCTAAAGTATATAACCACGTATACACGTATTTTCTTTGCAATTTTACTACAGCATTGTGCAGTGACATGATCTTCCTGCCAATATTCTTCCATGATCCGTATGGACATAATAGTTTTCGAGAAAAATGCACTATGACATACACACAGAGAAGAATATGAGGATTTGGTGGGTGTACTCGCAAAGGTGAGACAGTACCTCACGTCGGAACAACTGCTGAACTTATACCAAGCACAAGTTCTGTCGTGCATAGAATTTTGTCTCGTCTTTGGGACGGTTCAGCCAAATACCAATTGGAGGCGTTGGAGTCAATTGAGAAAAGAGCCAGGAGGCTGGTCGGCAATGACCGAATTTTTTATTTTTTAATTCTCGACTACAGAGTCTTGAGCTTAGACGCAACGTTGATAAGCTGTATACATTTTGGAGAGGGTTCCTCAGAACAGTACGAACTGGTTCCCCTGTCCCCATTTTACCATCAGACAACCAGATGCAACGGTTTGCGCCACCGTTAAATAGTGGAAACACCACTAGTCAGGCGTAAGCGCTATGCTTTATCTCTAGTGGAATAATTTGCTGGAGTCTGTTTTTCCTCCGAACAAATACAATCTAGAAATCTTCACATCATGAGTGAATTTCGTATCTTTTAGGTTCTAATATAATTATGTACTCTGTAAGCGTGCTCTATCCTGGACCGCGTCGTCACTCAACAGTTATACAATCATTAAAAAAAAATATTCAAAAACCAAAGTACTTTCCCATTGGGGAAAAATGGTTACGAAACCCCAAAAACGACAACTTGTTTTTAAATTAAGTAAACACAGATAAATTCGTAACCCGTCTAACATTAACTTCGCCATAAGATTTGGGATAATTAATTTTTTTTATCAACAACCGATCTGCTAAATGCCAAAGAAAAATTCATTTGAATTTCGGGGAATTTGATAAACGACGCCAACACCGTTCGGAACGCGAAATCGTAAATTTCATGAAGATTTTTACCCGAAAATCTGGGATCAAATTCTTACCTTGAGTTGACATTACGAAAGTTATATTGGCTGAATAAACAAGCGTTTGATATCTCTTGAACCATTTAACCACCGACAGTTTTCGTTGAGGGCACTCCTGCTAGTTTAGATGTTGTTTGACAATAATTAAACAATTTTATTATAGTACTAGGATATGCCCGCGACTTCGCCCATGCTTGACTTGAAATTCCCGCGGGATTCCGGGGACACAAAGTGCCGCAGCGTTTAAAAAAGAATATAAGCTATCGTTTTAGTGAAAACTGTATCGGAATAAACATATTTTATGTACTCGAAAAACTACAAACCGCTCTCGGGAAAATTCCCGGGATAAAAAATATCATACATTTTATTACGTAAAACTTGCTATCGATCAGTGAAAAAAATCACATTGAAATTCGACTTTTTTTAACTGGCCATTTTAAATATTTCCCAGAAATATTCTCGAGGGATTCCCAGGATAAAAAGTAGAGTTCAGCAGACAGGCAGACTATCCACCTGATGGAAAGCGGTTACCATCGCCTATTGACATTTGTAACACCAAAAGTGCTACAAATACGCTGCTGCTCTCTTAAAGGAGACTGGAACCTGGCCACTGATGCCGGAACACAATTCAAGGTTGTTATGACAGCATACTCTAGAACAGGGGTGGTATCCATCCAGTCGGGCAAATACCCTCCCAACTGGCTGTGGGTTGTTTTGTCTCTTACGACAGGCCGCCCCAGCGCAGGAAATTGTATTCTTGCTTAGTTCCTGCACGGATGAAATGAATTTGCTGTCGACCAGCGAAAACCGCATCATCGGCCTAGTTTTACGTGAATCCCGAACAAACAGACAAAAAATATTAAAAAAAAGTGCACCGTTAATTTATTAAGTTTTTTACTAACGTCTTGTAACTCACTGCGGCGCGATCAGCATCTTTTAGTCGGCTTCACTCTAAGAGTTTGGGGCACGCTCTACCTATTTTGTTCGTCTGAGATATAATTTTAACTATTTATTCGTGTGTAATGGCTGTAGGTGTTTTACTAATAAATAAATAAAATGATACCACTATTGTTCACTATTCCCTTAATCTCCTTAATCAGTCTTTTAAAACAATGAATGGTGTATTTTATACCTTGCATACTTAGCGTGATAAGTTAAATAATGCAGGCGTACTAGTATGATGATTTTATTCCAATAACAACATAATAAGCCCTCGTAGCTTAGTGGCTAATGCCCTCAAACCAAACTCAAACCAGTGCTGGATTTACGTGTAGGCCCATAAGGCCGGGGCCTAGGGCGGCATCGTTTCAGGGACGTCAAATTTTTAAAGCCAAAAATTAAGAACAATTCAAATTCAAAAATTTATTTGAATTTGTTTGATCAAGGAGCCATTCACGGTCCTGCACTACAGTCCACCGCGCAAAGTATAACCGTGAATGTTGTTGCAGCCTTGCGTCCGGCAACACCGAACTGAATACCTCTTGTATCCTGCAAGCTTCGTCCACTGCAGGACTGCAATACAGAATCGTATATGGGCCCCTTTATGAATGTATAAAATGACAGACGTCTAGTCATGGCTATTACATAAGGGTCTTGTTTCTGCTAAAATGTTTACGGAACTCTAAAAATGGGGCAAAGGGCGACAGCCAGCCTAAATCCGCCACTGACTCAAACACGCGTTTTTATGACATGTGTCAAAATCATAACCGAGGAGCATGCACCACTTAGGCAGTTATTGTCTAATAATCAGGTTTTAAGAAATTATTATTGCGTTTTTTAATGAGTTTTTAAGTCATAGACAATAAGAATTCGCTAAAGTCTATGTAAAGTCGTAATTATTTAAGCCAAATTAACTTATGAATTGCCAGTAGATAGAGCTTAAACATTATTCCACTAAAAAATACTTTAAATAAGATCCTTTAAGTCATATTTGCGATGGTTCAATGACAGGGTATCTTTCATTAAATGCTTTTATTAAGCTTCTGTAGTCAAATAACAAAACCAGTAGACGATTGGTTACATCTACTACGGAATCTGTTGGCGCTCTAAGCCTGTTCTACCGTCTATACGACGGGGAGTGTTCTGATGAGCTATTTGATTTCACTCGCCGGAAATTGGAAGTCCACCACTGTAAGTGGCGCACGCTGTTTCATGCCATAGGTAATCAAATCTCACCTACGCTCTTCCCAGAGCTATACTACATGGCGCTTCTCAAAAAAGGCGTAAAAAGATACTTAAAGCCTTAACGAGATAGGCTACGCATCGGTTCCCTCGGTACGGTCAGATGTCCATGGGTGACGGTAACAATTTACCACCAAGTAGACCCTAGTTTGCTGGCTACAAGTAAACAAAAAATCCGCCATTAGGGGAAGCAGGGGAAAGCCGTTCACTTAAGGAAAACCTTTTAAAGTTGGACAAACTAATATAACTATTCATTTATTCAATAATCACTACTTTGACACGAAAGGTATGTAACTTTCTTTCCTTTTCCTTCCTTCCTTCCTACCTTCCGTCGGGTAATAACCCGAGTAGGGGTAATACTGCTTATATAAAAGTTATTGTCGCTAGAACCTACGTGTATGACAAAAACGAATGAAATATATACTAATTTATTAATTAGTTATTGCTAAATACAACAAATAATTATTTAAATTAATCGTAGTAACAATTTTTTTAAAATCAAATATTGAAGTTACTAGTAAAAAGTTTAGGCAACAATTTTTTTCGCTGAATTGAAAACAAACATACTTCTCTTTCTCTTGCCGTTAGCGTATTTGTAAAACTAGTTACTGTTAGCTCTCGCATTATACTCCGCAGGCTTAAACCTGTGCACCGTAATTCAACGTACTGAGTTTGCCAAGTTATACTTGTGAGCGGCATTACCTAGTGAGCGCCATTACCCCTGTTTCCCTTATATATAGATTGTCAGGCATTTAGTTGATTCTTTTAAAGTATGATAACTAAAAAGTTCGGAAAATAAAAGCATAATATTTTGTTTGCTTATAGGTAAACTGACAAACGGCTCTACTTAATGTCGTGGATTCCGTTGCTCCTGGACATTTGCAACATCAAGGCAGCCACTGCGTTGCCTACCTCGTTAAGACTTTAAATATCTGTTTACGTCCTTTTTGAACAGCCTCATATTGTAACGCCCTGGAAAAACGGTAGAATTTCATTTCACAGTTTGCCCACGCCTGACAAGAACGAGCGCGCGCCACGTACAGTACAGTGGATGGCTTCCAGGTGTCTGCATGCAATAAGCATGCAACATTTAATACATAAATAACCTTCTTCATTCATTAACGTGATCTCTGTCGATCTATTTATCGCACGTTCGCCCTGAATTGTTGATGTAATTGAACATAATGGCTTTAGTTTAATTGCCTCTTGTAGTAATTGGATATTCGAAAATTGGACCCCGATTCCGAAATGTCCGCTGCGATCATTGAATTAATATCGAACAGGAATCTTTATTATATTTTGAGCTAAATTTATTTTTATAGGAGAATATAAGGAATCGATTATTTAAGTTTCACAGGTAAATAATCTATATATATAAAAATTAATTGCTGTTCGTTAGTCTAAAGAAAACTCGAGAACGGCTGGTCTGATTTGGCTAATTTTGGTTTTAAATTATTTGTGGAAGCCCAGGGAAGGTTTAAGAGGTGAGTAAATATGAAAAAATGCTTGGAATAGAGTAAAATCAACAATTTCGCTTTCCCATAGAAACTATTCCTACCTGTCAAATATTTGATGTTCGTCCCGTCGTCTAGAAATCAATTAAGTTTAAAAGTTGTTCAGAAATCAAGTTAAATTTAAAAATGAAGTTTTCTTTTCATTTTTTGGTGTTGAATGTCAAAGTCAAACGTTTGATGTTCGTCCCATCGTTCAGAAATCAACGAAGGTAAGAAGTTTGCCGGGTCAGCTAGTAGTATATAATAATAACTCTTTATTTTGTCATTAAGTATGCCGTGGAATTTAAAACTAGTACAGAGCACCATTGAGTAAGAGATCGATGCCTGAATTATGCTTGTAGTACAGGTCACGAGGATTAACTCTCTCTCTCTTTTCTTTCACCTTCCCCTATTTATTTGGGGTCGGCACACTATGTCTTTTCCTTTTTTTATTATTTTGTTATTGCAGGAGTTCAGCAAACAGGCAGACTAGTTCTTTGATGTTCTAAATCGTATTTTGTAAGTCGCTCTTTTTTAATCATCTTTACAAAGGTATTTTAACAATAAATAAGTTAATGTTCTCGTTCTAAATTGTTGTTTATGTTATTTAAAACAATATAATCAAGTTAAGGTCAAATTACGACATGTTGTTGACAAATTGTAACATGCGTACATAAGACTTCATTGAAGTGTATATTATTGATACGCGTCAATAATTCTGTAATATTTTTCTTCCTATAAAGCCGATATTAGAGGTTCATTTCTGTCTTTCAATTTGGATGAACACACAACGTGATACAAATAAACACGAACTTGAATCATTCAATGTAATTAAATACCGTCGGGCTCTTTGAATTCTGTGCATTTCAACCAAATTTAATTAATTTGGTTTTCTCGAACGCGATCATAAATCACTTGTCAACATCAACTTGGCAATATACACAAAAAGAACATCACATCAATTTATGAACTACCATTTTTTTGAATACCCACAGAGTACATCTATATTATATTATAAAATTGTAAGTGTGGTCTTTTGTTTTTTACGTTTTTGTGTTTGTCAGTTTGTTCGGGAGTCACGTAAAAGCTACTGGTCCGAATTCGATGCGGTTTTCGTTAATTGATATTAAACTTCCGAAATTAAAATCTGCGGTATTTTATATACCGAGAATCCTACGGAAATTTTCTTGCAGGAGGTTGAAAAAAATATCGGATTCCGATGTTATATCATCAACGATTGATAGCAAATTCTCTGTCATAATATCTGTGATACTTTGTATCCCGGGAATCCCGCGGGACTTTTTCCGGGAGTGGTTTTAAAATTGTTAGGACACGTATAAATTATCTTATTCCGTCCAACGTGGATGAAGTTGCGGGCAAATCCTAGTTGTACCTATATATAAAGATGAATACCGACTTAAAACGACTGCCTGTAATCTTACAATAAATAAATTAGTTATTCTCAAGTAATTCCTACTGCAAACTCTGGAAGCTTAAAGATTGGTTGATCTGTCTATCATCAGCATTCATAATAAATGCATTATAAATGTTCCCCTTTAATAGATATCTAAACTAAACTAAATATTTAATACTTTATTGTTCACCAAAATTAACAATTATAAAAATGCATAGATAATACAGCTTTTACATGGAGGTTAATAACAAAGGAGTCTCAAGGTTAATTTGATGAATCCTAAAGCGATATTATTACATTTTTGAAAAATAAACTACTGTAATCATTAATTAAATCGACTGATTTTGGAAAAAATATAACTCTATTACACGAATACATAGTGTAGCAATTTCTGTGTAGGAATGTCAAACAGCAAACTACGATTCAATTCCTGATTAGGGTAATTGATTTTTCAAAACTGTAATGTTACCGCTTCAGATTTATTCAAAATTGACCCCAAGACTTTTTGTCCTTCTTTCTTGACTCCTTTGAGTGTTTTTGCTATTTCGAATAGTTCAGAATGTGACCTTGGAGACCCACTTGAAAATATTAATAAAAAAGACCAAAATAAAAACAACAACAAATAAACAGTGTTGTGCAATGGATATCTAGTCATTGTCGATTGTTCATTTATATTCAAGTTTTAGAATAATGCTTGCAGGAACCTCATCAGACAACTACACCCATCCCCCTAAAGCCTTAGCTACGAGTAAATTGTACAAATGTGAGTACACTATACAACAAAGATCTTCAGGACACTTCAGGCAACTCAAAATTATATTTCACTAAACAGTTGATATTTTCCTCACAAGCATACAAACATCAATATTCAACAACTTTTATTCACTTTAAACAGAAAATATGTATTTGGAAAAAAAAACTGCGCAGCAAAGAATCGCCGTCCGAATCTCCGCCAAGAATTTAAAAAAAAGTCTTTATGGGTAGGTAAATGTCGTTAAATACGTGCCAAATATTTTAAAAAAACTGTCTTTCTTTGACTGATTATGAATTTCACTTCACGTATTATAATTCAAATAATTTTATTAATAAAACGCACATTTTAATATGAGTAAAAAGTTGTTTCAAAATATTCGAACATAAAAATATCAAAACTTATTACATATGTTTTATAATATTTTACAAAATTTATCAAACAATTAAAAATAAGTACTTACATAAAGTTTACATATCCAAAATTCACGTGTCCATTTCACTTCACACTTAACACTTACACACATTAAAACTATAATATTCGTAAAAATTATTTATTTTAGTTCAATAAAATAATTTTGTAATTGTCATAAACTTAACAACTTTTTTGTTCGTGCGACTTTTAGCCGATATTGTCTTATTTTACAATTTAATGCGATTAATTTGTCGCATGCGTTTGCATCACTGACGGGCACATTTGCTACTGTGGTAGATCCGCGCCAGGCGGGCGGCCCGCCCAGATGTTATCTCGGTAAGTACCAGACGTTTGGTATAAGGGAGAAGACAACGCGATTAAAGAGACCTGTTAACTATCCTGCATAGAGCGGAGTTTTCAGGACTCAAGAGCCATCCTGCTATGTGTTGCTGGCCGCAATGCAGACTGCAATAATATTCACAATCCTGCACTACGCGACGGACTTCTAGGCGGAATGCCATGCGGGATACGGAATGGGCCCTTTAAGGTTTAACTTCAACGTCCTTGAGGAGTTTTTGGCGGGAACTGAAAGGAGCTGTTGTGCTGTGCAGTTTTATTTTCTAAAAATGTGTAAAATTACTCTAAAATGAACAATAGTTGTAGGATATTTATATTTTTTTTAGTAGTAATCATGTGTTTTTGTGAGAAATGTGAACTGTATAGTCAAATGTGACCTTTTGAGTTGTCACAAGAACTGCGTTGAATGGCTTTAGTTATCTACAGATCAGCTGAGCTATACATAGGTTTAAGAAAATGAAGAAAGTATATAGTAATCTAAGATCTGGCTTAAAGGCCTAGCTGCCAAGCCACAAACCTAAATAATAATAATCAACGTCCTTGAGTAATTTTCGGTACTGATTTTTCTGGCGATAGCGCAGATTCCATAGACGAGGTCGTTTTTCAAATGCATTCGTTTACTGTAAATAAAAAAGATTATTTTAAAAAATAATAAAGAGAAATTATTTATCTCTCTTTATAAAAACGTAGTTCTTCTTTTATCCCATAAAAAAAAATAGAAGCAGTAAAATTGTTTTGTGTCAATAATTTGGTGAATTTTTTTGGTTAATCATTAATCCACAAAGTACCAATAAAAATTTGTTTCCTTTGCACCCCACTATCGACCTTTTTCAGCAACAGGGACCATAAAACGTCTTCTTTATTCTTATGCCCCTCCACCTGCGTTAGTGTTGTGCTCGGGGTCCATCTAATATATTTTTTTTATTGCATGAGTTCAGCAGACAGGCCACTTAATGGAAAATGGTTATCATCGCCTATGGACAATTGCAACACCAAAAGTGCTACAAATGCGCTGCTGCTCTTTTAAGGGAGACTGCAACCTTGACACTAATGCCGGAACACAACTCAAGGTTCTTATGACAGCATACTTTAGACTAGGGGTGGTAGTCATCCATTCGGGCAAACACCGTACCACCTGGCTGTGGGTTGTTTTGTCGCCTCTTACGACAGGCTGCCGGGCCGCAGTAAATTGCATTTATTCTCCGTTCCTGCACGGATAAGGGATAAATGATTTCAAAGTTATTGACTGTGACTAAATGTCTTATTTATAACGTTAAAAGTAACGCTGTTAACAAATAGCTATATTAGTGTATATACATATTAACAATTAATAATAACATCGCATTACGAATGACGCATTAAAACCATCAAATCAAATTTCATCAAAATTCTGGAACCTAAGGCCTTACTCTCAAACGTTTTTCGTGGTTAGTTTTCTTTTTAGAACTTCTTTTGCTTGTTTTTTTTATATTTAAGTGCATTTTCTGTTTAGTTTTGTATTTGTTTGTTTTATGTTTGTCTTTGTTCTATATTTCTTCTATCTGAAACTTCATTGACTCTTTCGGGCTGATCGAACGAAAACCAACGACAAAACACCTATTGAGAGAAGGCTTCTGATACCAGCGCCAACTACCGTTCCACTTTTACCAGAATAGTTACGGAAACCGGAAAATACTTTGAACAAAAACAAACAAATGAATAGTGTTGACTATAACAGTTTGCAACATGTCCCACGCAGAGCAAGCGTCCCCGCGGACACCTCGTTGTCGTAAATTGTTTCAGTTGTTAAGCACCCTGCATCAAGCTTTCAACACTAAAGATCACAACTGCAGAAACTAATGCAGTTTTATTATCTGTAATGCATTTACGTTTTGAATTAAAGATAAGTTCTACGGTAGGATCAAGGAGTATAGAGTTTTTGGCGGAATTGAAAGCGGATGTTGTGCTGTGCAGTTTTATTTTCTAAAAATTTGTACAATTACTCTAAAATGAACAATAGTTGTAGCATATTGATACTTTTTAGCCAGATGGTAGAGCATTTGCCCATCTGTATGGCTACCATTCCTGGTCTAAAGTATGCCACCATAACAACTTTGAGTTGTGTTCCTGCATTAGTGGCCGGGTTCCAGTCTCCATTTAGAGAGCAGTAGCGCATTTGTAGCAACTTTGGTGTTGCAAATGTCCATAGGCGACGATAACCGCTTTCTGTCAGGTGGGCCACCTACCTGCTTGATGAACTCAAGCAATAAAAAAAACTTTTTGAGTAGTAATTGTGTGTTTTTGTAAGAAATGTGAACTGTATAGTCAAATGTGGCCTTTCGAGTATTCATAAGAACTTATACATCAGAATTGGCTGTATAGACAAAGAATCCCTTGCCTACCTTTGTGGCGAATTCTACAACTACCGCTCATCGCGTATACATGGCACGTTTCATCTTGCCGATCGTTTATTTGCTTTACTATCAGTAAAAATTTGATATACGGTCCAAACAAATAATGTCAAAATTCAACGGAAATAAAGGCAAATGAATAAATAGTAAAATATAGGAACCGGCCAACAATAAACAGCAGATTAATATTTTTTACATTTTAATATCATCAGCGTCTGTGCATGAGCATGATTGTATGTGACTACGTTTTTGGTGATATTATTTTTTTCCTCAAATTAATTATTAACAAGTATTACGTATATGTAACAATTTTGACGAAAATAATAACTTAAAAAAGTAGTGTAGTTGCAAGGTCCTTCACTGACGCTGACAATGGACAATGGCCTTCCTATAATATCTCACAACGCCCAAAATGCTCCGTCTCCCGTCCCACAAGGCGACCGCAGTCGTTATGGTCGTAGCGAAAACGTCACTATATGACGTCATCATTTTCGATCACACAGCGCTCACAACGACCAATTTCAAGAGCTGGGTCGAAGTGGGCGTTGACCGCAGACTATTAATTCTCTCTATCTCTTGACATTGAAAAAGGCGCGATTTGTAAATCAACTAATGACATTTGTGTATTTTGTCGTTTATGACATCAACGCCCCATAATCCGTTCTACTAGAGTTTATGATTGTAACGTCCGCAAGCAAGTGGAACGGGAAAAATCGCGGTCGTTGTGAGTCCCTTCTGTAACGTAGCCATGATGTATTACACAATGAACAATGGAGGGTAGAGAAAGGCAGGGAGTACCATCTTTGTGTTGAAAAAGTGTCCGTCTAAACGCGAATAATAAGGTAGCATAGGATAAATTTTAAAGGAAGCGCCAAAAGTAATTACAGTGAGAAAGAAAAATCAACAATAACTGAAAGATTTTCGCTTTGTAATATTATTAAAAGTTCACATTAATTAAATCACTCTACACATCTCACAGCATAAAATTTACTAAATTATTTTAGTTCACGTAGAGATTTTGTATTTGGCATTTTATTCATTTTATGGCACTTCAACAATTTTTAATTCAAATTGCAGTTTTTCATATGCCAGCGCTAAAATGGCTCAAATGAACTATTGAATGAAAATATTGAACTTTATTTTTGGCTTGTAAGCAAACAGACAGATGGTAAGTCCGGATGCGTTGAAGAGCCCCTTAGCGCGCGTGTACATGACAGACCTAACCGGTGGACACTAAAGTGTACACTAATACTCAATCATTGATATACCAAAAAACCCAAAATACGCAGTCAGCGTCTCAAAAACGTCCGCCAAAAAAGAGCGCATTGTGCGCTCATTTTAATATTATCCAAGGAACATATTAACACGTTTAGAATATGTGAGTGCTTTCGTCTAGGGGCGCCCTGTGTTGTCCCACACCGCTGTCGGTGTGGAAATAAGGTGGAGCGCCTCGGTCACCATGGTTGGCAGAATTTCGCGTCATACAGCACTTCATAATACAATCCGTCGGGCTTTTGCCATCGCCGGGTTACCTGCCATTCTAGAACCGAACGGCTTGTGCCGCGACGATGGCAAGAGACCCGATGGAATGTCATTGGTGCCCTGGACGATGGGTTGCCCTTTAGTCTTGCGTCGATACTCTGGCGGCGTCCCATCTTTCAGCCACTAGCATGTCTGCCGGTACAGCTGCGGCACAACAGGATGCTCTAAAATGCTGCAAATGTTCCGCCATCGGAAATGGTTACATATTTGCGGCTTTTGGAGTCAAGACCCTGGGACCATGGGGGCCTGAGGCGCACTAACTATATTGAACATAGCGAAACGCCTGGTCTATACCTCGGACAACCGAGACAACGCATTAGCGTTGCCAGCCAGTCTATTGGGCACGTTTCCCACTGACAGCGGTCTGGCACTAGATTTTATAGTTTAATTTTAATTTGTATATTTAGTTTAATTGTATAATTAAATCTGTAATCAAAAGAAAACTAAATTATAAGAAACTAGCTGACCTGGCGAACTTCGTACCGCCATATTTTCTGAATTCCTAAAAGACTTTGTATCATGACACAAAAACAAAATCACCAAAATCGGTCCAGGTGATTAGGAGGATTCTAGAATCCGATCTCAGCGCCACGTACGGGTTTCATCCAATTGTGAATCTCAACCATCCGGGCACCCATTCAAACACACAAAAAAATCATAAAAATCGGTTAAGTCGTTCTCTCTCTCTCTCTCTGTACGATATATACTTCCTAAGGGATATCAGAAGTTGTGATTTTTTATTTGATATTTTTTTGATAATCTACGACGGTTTTTGAAGTGAAATGTGTAAAAAACTGTCTCTCTGTGGTTGTTTGTGTATCAATGTATTCAATGCACATTCTTAGAAAAACTAAGCCAATCAAATCTCAATGCACATTCTTAGAAAAACTAAGCCAATCAAATCTCAATGCACATTCTTAGAAAAACTAAGCCAATCAAATCTCAATCTGTTATAGTTGCTATATTAAAACTTTTGTGGATAAAATGAATATTCTCGTCTTATTTGTCAGTAGTTATGAGAAAAGTATTAAGATTAAATATAAGTTCAATAAACTGTAAAAAGCATTTGAGAAATAACTTGAATAAAAATTTAAAATCTCATACACATGACATGATATTTTAAATTGAAATTTTATTATTAGTAACGTAGGTACATATTATTATATATAAAATTGGATAAAAATAAATTATAATTGCAATATACATATTCGTTGTTTTTGGGCAAAAAAAATAAGGTACTTTGCAGTGAAGTCAACTGTTTGTACGAGAATAGCAACTTATGACGCCATAACTTATACCGATTCAAATTAGTTTCACCGTTGAATCCAGTAGTTGCTGCTATACATATATTTAGTTTTCTAATTTTTGTAATCTATTGTTTTTCTTCTTTCTATGGGAAGTATGTATATGTATATGTATATGTGTATATATATATATATATATATATATATATATATATATATATATATATGTGTGTGTGTGTGTGTGTGTGTGTGTGTGTGTGTGTGTGTGTGCGTGTGTGTGTGCGCGCGCGCGTGTGTGTGTGTGTGTATATATATGCCCAATAACGAAAATATGGGCAAGGTGGAATACGTAGGTTTTCTCACGATATTTTCCTTATCTACAACAATAGGTCGGGTAACTCCATAAGCTGTGCATGCATCAGCCATAATTCAAACCGACATTATTCGAACGAAACGCAAGTGCCTTATCCATTGAGTTAATATGGTTCATATGTATTCATTTCTTATTCCCAGTTCTTCTAAATGACAATGGTGGTTACCACTTGCCATGAAGGCCTACTGGTGGATTTACCAATAGGCTGATTAGGCTGAAGCCTAGGGCGGCAGATTTTGGAGGGGCGGTAAATTTGAGGCTAATTTTTGATGTCTTACATAATCTTTAAATTTCGGATAAAAGGAGGTTTGATAAGACTACAGTGCACAAATTTTAATCATAAAGACAAAATTTGATTGACAATGATAATATCTCTAATTAATATAATTGTAAACTAGGGTATCGATTTATAGAGGTCAGTAGGGTGGCAAAATTTTAATAGCCTATAGGGGGCCCTGAGAAGGCCCCAAGTTTACCATTACAATCATGTCGGAATCATCGTACAGTCATGGAAAAATAATAATACTATTCTTCTTATGGTACAGTTATTGTCATAATTACACCATAATGATATTAGATGAATCGCCCAATGTCGGGTCGCCCAATGTCCTATATCTTACTGAACGTTCATTTGCTGTCGGTTAAAATTTGACATAAGGTATCTCAAAATTCAACCGATGGTAAGGTATGTGTATAAGTAGTAAGCTATAGGAACCGGCCACAAATTAAATTACCGTACTGAAAGGAAAGAACGTGACGGTATTCAATGACATTGAATGATTCAAATTGCGCTTTATCACTTTGATTCGTTCATCCAAATTGAAAGACAGTAATTGACTGTTTAATATCGACTGATTGGGTGTTTTTTTTTATATTATCCACCAATAAACGACCATTCAGATACGATTGTAATAGCAGACTTGAGGCCCTGTCTCCACCCTGGTATAATGAATCGCGATTATAGACAGATCGTGGCACAATTCACAACATTAAACTTAAAATGTATTGAAAAATATAAAATGTTCTACATTTATTGGCACAGATAGTAGTGTTTATAAGCAAATGTGATAACCCACGTGGTGTCTTGACCGAGGTCATTTGGACCGATAGCGCCGGGACGAAGATCGCTTGGAAAAATGAAAAAGCTAGGGGAATCGCCAAATATACCTCAGTCAAAGGAATATTTACAAATAATAAAACGTATTTATTATAAGAACTTGTGAAGACATCTAATAATATAAAGTATTCTTTATTCGTATACTTCCAGGTATTAATACAGTTGCCAGATGTCCAGTTTTCGTCTGGACACTCCGGTTTTCTTTATGTTTGTCCGGTCAAGAAAATTTTGGTAAGCCGGACAAAAGATTATCCAGCCTTAAAGCAATTTCGTTCATTATCTAGCGAACTCGAAAAAATACTCGAACGTTTCGTTCGACGCGGTTTTCTTTAATATAAGTGCTAGTTGCACTGAATCCAAAGATGCCATCTCAGGCAATAAAAAAGTTATTAAAAGCAGTGGCATCGAGTTCTAAATATATGAAAAGTAGATCGGCTCTTAATTTAGTTTTCGATACAAATTTAATATCTAAAAAGTTAGTTTTCTGTAAATTTATGTTATTTAAAAGAAATTAAATCTTGTCCGGTGTTTTTTTTTTAACACATCTGGCAACCCTGTATATTAGTCATAGACTGATGGTATTATGCTTCTAGGATATGGAAAAAGAAGTCTTTATTTATCTTTTAAGAATATAACAGTCATAGTCACTGCAATTGGGTATATGACACATATTACAATAAATTCTATAATCAATATAGGTATGTAAAAGAGAGCCTGCTCTTTTAATATCTTCTTATCAACTCACTTTCGAAAGTTCCTGTTATGAATAATTTTAATTACTGTTCAAGCAGTAATCACTTTGGGACGCTTCAGCTAAATAACAGCTTGAAGCGTTAAAGTCAATTGAGAGAAGAGCTAATTTTGATTGGTAGCGACCAGCTTGCCAATACAAGGTTTCAAAGCCTAAAGCCGGGTTGTTAGTCTATCGGTTTTTTATAGGATTCATTTCGGAGAGTGTGCGGTTGAACTGTTCGAACTGATTCCCTACACTATTCCATCTTCGGACCACAAGGCGCTCTGGTCTACGCCATCGTTTCACAGTGGAAACGCTACCAGTGCGAACTAAACGTTTCGCCTCCACGTTCCTTCTACGTACGGCAGAGTTGTGGAATGCACTACCAGAGTCCGTGTTTCCCGAAAAGTACAATCCGGGTATCTTCAAGTCTCTTGTGAATAGGTACTATCTAGGTAGGTAAACGTGCTCCATATTCGAACGCATCATCATTCGGCATTAGACGTGATCGTGGTCAAATGCAAACCTATCTATTGCAAAAAAAAATCAACGGACAAGTGGAAAAACGAATGGCAAGGGATAAGTGGCAAAACCAATCGCAACAAAATTTTACTTGAAGTTTTACAGGCAGATTGTTAATGTACTTGTCCAATTTGAAAACCTGCGCGTAAAACTTCAATTTAAATTTTTGTTCCGAGTCGTTTTGCCACCTGTCCGTTGCCATTCGTTTTTCCACTTGTTCGTTGAAGTTTCACTTCTATTATGTGTCCCAGCACAAATTTCGATTTTACGCAGGTTTACTGCAAATTATGATTTGGTTAGGTACATTTTAATTAATGCATTTTTTATTTAAACATATTTTATTTTATCAAACATAAAAACTGAATTCGATCCGGAAGTAAAAAACGCATCCATAGTCTACCCTAAAATTATGCCGCCTCACATCACGTCTAGTCTAAATTTATGCCGCCCCTCCACGCGGTCGTAACGCTTTTTCGTGACAGAGAAATCCTAAGACCCCGTCTATATAGAAGTTACACTTCAAAAAATCAATAAGCTATTTGACTTGTTAGAATTGTGACGTCCCAATGCAGTACATCCATACAAAATCAAGAAGGCTCTGACATTTTGTAACATGAAAAACATGTCTCAGTTGAGTAAACTGTGAAGTGCTCAATAGTAGAGCTAATAAAATATCTCAAAGTTCACGTGCTCATCATTCATTACGCAACGCGCTCCCGGAAACACACTTCAATTAAATTAATCGTAAACCCAACATTTTAATGGCAACCGGTGATTTTAAATTAAAAATATTATCTTGCTCGTTATGGTATTATAGCTGTGAACCGTGTATCTCGACGGCGACAACCAAAAATTTATTTTACAGATAATATGTATTTTTTACGCAATTAATTTTACATGTATTACACATTAACGAGCTTGAAACTGAGCTTGATAACTTTACGAGCAATGTTAATATGAAAATGTATCCTTAAATAAATTAAGAAAGTAGATTAAAAACCATTTTATAGGGTCTTTCGTGCTTAGAGGGCCACTGTTTACGAGAGCATCGGTGGAATCACCTCTACTGTACGAAGTGGTATGGCCCTGCTACCCGGGGTGTAGTACCAAATCTGCGCACTGGGATGTCAGCGGTTGAACTACGTTAAAAACTCGCTGACATTTTAGATATATGCTCTCGTAGGGACGTAGGTAGGTTTAGTGAGTAGTTTGTCGATCCTCCTCCTTTAATGGAGGAGACTGTTTGTACAAGAGAGAGAGAGTTTGGTACAAGAGTGCCACCCGCACACGAAGCAGGCAGCGGCTTTAGGCGGTGCTTTTGGTCTTCCCCTGTATCTATATGAGCCGTGTGTGTGTCACAAGAAAAGGCATTCCACGGCGTTAAAAAAAGGGTCTTACGTGTGATGCGCGAGTTCCGATAGCCCACTTCCTCACGTTCAATCTTTCCTATCCTACCTCCCTAATCCAATCCCATGTTCTAGTCCTCCTGTCTGCTCCCTCTATCTCATCCCCTTATCCCATGCTAAAGGTTAGCAACGCGTTGGCTTCGCCATGAGTGTTACAAACGCCTATAGACGACGATAAGAACTTTCCATAAGCAGGGACATCTGTGTGCCAGCTTCGCTTTAAAAAATATGTATAAAACAGCTGCTAAGTAACCTAGATGTGAGATAGACTAGGAGATTATATAATCCTTGTTCATAATATTCTTCCTAGATGACATTACGTAGGCTACGACGTTCCACTTGCGGCTCACAATGTCCAAAATGCTCCTTTAACCGTTCCACATAGCGACCGCGGTTGTTACGGTCGTGGCGAAAACATCATTAATGACGTTATTATTTTCGATCACGCAGCGTTCACAACGACCCATGTCAAGAGGTGGATCGAATAACCGTTCCACTTAAGTTTACGATTGTAACGCCCGCAAGCAAGTGGACGGGAAAAATTGTAAGAGTGTTCATTGTGAGCCTCATGTAGAACGTAGCCTTAATGATTATAATAATTGAAGGGAAACGAAACAAGAAAAAATCGGAGTTATAATTCGAAAAGTTCTTCCAAATGAGGTTATATACATACATACATATTATCACGCCCGTTTCCCATGGGGGTAGGCATAGTGTATCATCAATGTGGTGGTAGGCAGAGACTATAGATCCCCACTTGCCACGATCCTGACAACTTTCGCTTCATCTACTTTCATTCACCTCTTCATACATGCACGTTTATTTGAGATGCTTTTTACCTGTCCTCATTTAAACACTTCAGCTATTTGATCATGATGTGTATGTCGCAGTCTACCAGTACCAACTCTACCATTCACAATACTGTCATACACTTGTTTTGAGATTCTATTTTCATTCGTCCTCTGTACACGCCCAAACCACCTTAACATTCCTTTTTCAACTCTTATTATTACATCATTCAATCCAAATATCCCTTTATTACACTATTCCGTATCATATCATTCATGCCTACGAAACATATACTTCTTAATATTTTCTTAAGTTTTCGCGACTTGTATACATAATAAAACTACGTTTTAACAGTTTTAAGCGCGGTAATATTATTTGATTTTCGTCAGAAAAACCAAAATCAAATAAAATTACCGCGCTTAAAACCGTTAAAACGTAGTTTTATTACATATACTTCTTATTATATAAAAATCCACTCCAATATTTTAGTTAATATAACTAACAAGGCTATTGTAACACAATATAGGAATAAGCAAAATAGCTAATCATTAATTATAAAAAAAAAACAATTAGCTGGGTTTATGTAATTTATTTTATAAATATTATTTCTGCAACTTAAATAAATTTCCTAAATTATCTAAACCGGCATTATTATGTTCAAACAATTTGCCAAACAAAGAACTGTACAACTCATTGGTACTTTCATCTGTCCATTTCATACATTTCTCAGGCGCCATAAAGTTCACCAGCTGATTATGCACTACATACTTAATCTTCCTTCCTTTAGTTGCTTTCGTATCAACTTTTCGTTTCATTTTACTCCTCATTTGCTGTAAAGCTATCCATTGACGACTGAGTTGTACTGGATCAGATATATCTGCAGACTTACATTCAATCAACTCTCTCAACAGTTGATGGTAGAAATCACTATCATCAAATATTTCCTGAATATATTCATCATCATCTTTCCTGTTTTTTGTTACTGGATTATTTTCATCATTATTACAACTTTCTTCTAATGGTTTCTTGTAACCTATAATGTCATATTCTGATCTCTTTAACTGTGTACGCTTAACCAATTTATCTCTATCAGACAGAATGTAGGATATTTGCTGCAATATTGTGTTTGTTGGTGCATTCTTAATATTTGTAGCTGTTGCTAATCTAGTTTTATCATTCCATTTTTGTATTGATGTGTCTCTAAATGATTTAAAAGCTTTATGTAATGATGAAAGTTCAGTTTCATAATCTTCAAGTTTACGCTTCTTTGCGTTAGATGTTTTAGTACTTTCCTTAGTATCATTAGCAGTCTGTTCAACATTGTCTTCTTCTTCTGTGTCTGAAGGTATTTCTTCGTTATCTGTGTCACTTGGTATTTCTTCATCACTTTCTTCTTTGGGTGTATGTCCTTCTATTTTCTTACTGTGCTGTTTATTTTTAATGATTGCCAATAATTTTGTTTCTGGATAGTTCTTTAGTAATACACTTTGTAATGTTAGTAATCTGTAACAAAATTAAAGATTCTTTGTAAAAATTAATTTACACATTCCAATATAATATTTTGTTTTTTCCCTATTTCAGAAGAATTATTTGTATATCCACCATACTTGTTCAAAGTATGTGAAAGTTTTCTTATGATAGTTTCTTGCACTGTTAGCATGTGGTAATTATAACAATATGCTTGGTATGAAGCTTACACATAAATTTTCCTGATTCAGCAATTTAGGTGAATAAATACAATCATTTATTTGAATATCAGTATGACTGTCACAGTAATGTATATCAAGGCATCTCCATCCATACATCAAACAATAAATAAATCACGTTATCAAAAAAAGTGTTTAGTTGTTACTTAAGGACTTTTATGCTCATTAATAGATTTAATAAGTAGACTATTTGATGTATGCACTCTGTAAGTATTCAAACCCACATCATTAGAAGATAATGCAACTACTTAAGTCACTGAACCACTTTTAATAATTATTACTTATTAATTAAAAATAAAAAGCCTATTTTAAATGCCTTGTGCCTATAAAAGTTAATAAATGCCTTATCATTTTCCCTTAAAAATACTCTAAACTCAATATACACTCAATAGAGGTATAGAGAGACACACACAAATCTCCATCAATAGTTGTTCCTTTCCAACTTAATGATTAATCTAGGTGAGTTCCTGAATATTGCACAATAATAGCTTATCTATGAAATTTGTGTTAAATAGTTGTGCAAAAATTCATACATATTTTAACTAAATTGATGTTGCTGGATGTAGACCTACCAAATTTTTTACCAGATATCCAGATCTCCACTTTTCTTATCCAGTCCCTGCTGATGATCTATATGAGTATTTTATATTGGATAAATTATATTAATTTAAACTAGATCACTTAAAAAGTACTTACTTATCCAAAACACAAGCAACATTTGCTTTAGTAGTGTTACTTTCAGCCACAAACTGTTCATTATTTTTTAAATCATTATATTTTTCTGGAAAAGGCATCTGATTAGCTGTATTCATACATCTTTGAAGATGTATTCTCATTTCTAACAAGCTTTCCCATAGAAGGAGCTGGTTTCTAACACAAATCCCTTTTTTTGCCTCTTCAGAAATGTTTTGCTTTTTTACATGCTCAAAATCTTCTTTCATAGGTTGTGCCATTTGACTTATATCATAACCTTCCTCGTCATCCTCTTCGCCCTCAGTACCTTTTTCATCATCTTCCTCTTGGTCATCATCACTCTGAAGCTGTTTTTTAAAATTTGTTATACTGTAATCATCACTTTCTTCACCAGAACCTAAATCCTCTGAATCTGAGGTTAAATTTGATTTTAGCTTGTTTTTGCCCTGAGATTTATCCGCAGACTCTTCATTGTCCGTGGCATCTGAATGGACCGATTCCAGTTTGTTGTCATTTTCGGAATCTTCTGGTTCATCAATGCTGGTATTTTCGTCACCAGATTCGTCTAAATCTTTTCTTGAAACAACTTGGCCTTCATACTTTTTACTAACCTCACTCAATAAATTTACATTTCTCTTACGAAAATCACTGATAGCAGCCTCTTCTTCACTGTCTGACGACCCTAGATCACCGCGTGATAAAGTTTTAGGCTTAGTACCAAATACGTGATCATCTTCAATATCTGCATGAGGTTTTACAGTTAAGGTATCCACGATTTTGTCAGATAAAGTTTTTTTACTAGAAGTTTTGGCTTTTAACTTCATTTTACCGATTACTTATAAAAATATATTATTTCAATACATAAAAATAAACCACCCTTAAACCCACGTGTTTATAACATAGCGATTGTCATTTGATATCATATTGACATGAATGACAATTGACAGATAGCGGTGACGCTGATGCTGAATAACGAATTCGTTTTGTTAATTTACGAAGTTTTTAAAATTACCTATATTTTGAAAATAATAACATTTAAAAATTCTTTTTTCCATGTAAAACTACACTATAAATAGCATTATTATTGTAATTTGTACGCATTTATTTAATAGTAAAAAAAATGTTTTAATAACACAACAATTTTTTTTTAATAAAGCTAAAGAATTAAAAAGTAATACCAAATGGCAATAGCGCGAAACTTACAACAGCTGATGTCAGATCAGAATCAGAATTACATACGGTAAGTATTCATAGTAGTTTGAATTGAAGTTTGTGTCCATAACGAATATAATTATAAACAGACGCTTAGTTATTTTAGAAATTTCATTATTTAGAGTTATAAAATGCGACAAAAAGTTATTTCAAAAGCCGTTACGTGGTTAAGTGATGAAATTCATGATCCTCAAAGCCCATCGCAGTCATTCCGGCATTATACGTAAGTTATTTAATATCAAATTAGTTTTATACTTTCTTTCATATTTAATTTGATTTAACCTCATTACTTGTATAATATTCAAGCTATCCCACTCGCTTAAACTTTGTAACTCTCTCTTCCTTCAATATCGGTTTATGTCCGAATAAATAAGAAATAAACAAGATATCTAAACAAACTCACTTTCATGTTTTTAGTTTAAATGTGGAAGACCCATGCTGGAATCATTACAACTCTTAGAGCTGGCTCGACTGTGACACCACTCTCTCACAAAATATTGATGTGAAATAGTTAGCCTTGAGCTATTCGTGTTTTGTATGATAGATAAGAGTGCGTTCTGCTTCCTCCTCCTGTCTAAACCCTCTATTCCATCCCCTTTAGCTTCTTCCTCCTATCTCACCCATAACCTGTTATCCCAATCCTATTGGTGTGCAACACATACTGGTGTTGCAAACATCTTTAGGTTACATTACCCAGTTTCTGTTATGTGGGCCATCCGCCAGATTGCCAGCTTCGCAATAAAAAACCGACAAAAATGTTAGTAGTAGAAAATTTCCTGTAAGAATACAGTTTTGTAAATATTCTGCGTGAAGTGTTTTAATAGTTATCAAAAATGTTTACTTGAGTAATAAGTAAAGTTTTACTATTGTTTATAATTGTGTTTGACTATGATTTCTACCTTTTAAATTTGAATTCTCCTGCTTTTGCTATCATGGAGTCAATTGAGTGGATTAGTGTGGTAAGCATGAAACTTACTTTGGCCAGTTTTATTATATATGCATTTTCTCTAAGTTAATTCCATTTATATTTATTTATTTGATACTGAATTTATGTTTATATAAAATATTATATATATCGAGGGCTTCATAACAAATGGGCGTACAGACAAAAGCGCAGTTTTACACAAGGGACAAAATTGTGAATAAAACAAAACTAGTCGATTGCATAAGGCTGATATTTGGAATACCCGTCTATTTATGTGTACTTGCATACTGGTAAGACTTTCTAAATTGTAACATACATAGATTTTAGTAAACAACCAAAAAATGGCATTTTTGCATATACACCCATTTGTTATGAAGCCCTCGATATATATATAAATATAACAGCCCTAAGTAGTAGTAGTATATAAAATATTACTATGCATTAACCCTCTTGGGGTATAGCATGTCATGTAGTTTATCAAATTCTATAAAGATTTTACATGTCTAATTAAAATTAATATAATATACTATATTTGTATACAATATCAATAGTTTAAGTTATAAAGTCATAGTTGTCATTTAGATAACTATTTAAATTATTGCTTGAAATATTCATAAAATAGTTAATAATAAAAATAAAATCAATATGGTAATAAGTGGCTGTTAACCCTTAAGCTCCCTAATAGCACATATGTGTCTGCGATGACAGTGCAGATCGCGTTTGTGCACATGATCGTTAATTGTGTTGTTGTCTCACTCTGTTTGTATAGGATTTGTATGAAATGGGTATATTTTCTTAGTATATTACGAGATAGTGATAGTGTTAGCCTTGCAGCTTTTTGGTAATATTGATAAAAGGGTTAAGGGTAATAATAAATAGGCCTCCTGGTTTCTTTTTTTGAGAAACAGACAAAACTTGCTAATCTTGTCAAAGGTGATAGTTTTAACACATTAATTTCAACAAGGAGCACATGCTCTAATTAGTCATCATCAAAATGTTATTATTTATCATCAACATTATAAAACTGTAACAATAAGCAGAAAATTATCAAAGTGCTGCACACTTCCTGGCCAACATTTTAAACCAAATCATTGAGATAAGACATGTTTATTAGCCACTAAGCAACCGTGACTAGTATCTTGTTTAATATTTTGCAGAAAATTCCAATTTGGAAACATAATAACAGAAATTGGAGATTTTGTACTTGTATCAAATGCTGATGCAGCTGAACCGGACACTGAAGCAGGATGTGATGCTGCACGTGTCACATCAATGTATGAAGATAAAACTAATAAAAATGACCCATTCAGAGCCAAAGTTCAATGGTATTCCAAACCCACTGATTTACCTAAATGGTGTTTCAGTAATATGGAGACTAATAATTTCATAGATAATGAGGTATGTAGTATAATACCACTAAGTGGCTTATCCAAAGTGTCTAGGCATATGTAACTCAGTATTTATTTTAAAGTGCAGGTTTCATCATGATGATTTCCTTCACCGTTACCACATCGACATTGTAACAATATGTATAATAAGTCAGAAAACTGCTTTCGCTGTGAATGCTTTTCGGCAAGCTCTAAACCCACATAATTTGAGACTTAAAGTTCAGACACGATTTTCTTAACCGCTAAGCTACTATGGCTAGTATATTATATAACCTGGGTAATATTCTGATGTATAAGTGATATTGCTATAAAGATTAACCAAAATCTGTTTAGTAATTTTTATATGAAATAGTGACAATGTATCCATCTATAAGATCCCCCAAATTAATTTAAAAAATCAAAGCCAAAATACATTTTCTCTGTTTTACAATTCTCTACAATTGTTTTTATTCAAGGTAATTGAAGACCATCGGCCCTTCAACACTGACATCTCAATAGAAACAATATTTAAGAAATGCACAATTACATTTAAATTTACCAAGGACATTGGGCATCTCGTTCAAGTACCCTTAAACTACATTTGCAGATACCGTCTAATAGTTTTAAGCAGACGTAAGGTTAATATAGAACCAGTTTTGCAAGAGGAACGAAATGCCATAGCATTATTGACAACACCAGCTAAAAAGAGTCCACCAAAAACGCCAAATACACCAAGTGCTTTAGTGGTACGATTGAACAGAATTTCATTGAATGAACAAAAAAATTGGAGTGTGACAAAAAATGATGGCACAAAGCTGTTACTCAAAAGAGCAATATTGACAGATAAAAATGATAAAGAAATGCCAAAAACACCCAAAAGTTCCACCAAAGGTAAAGAGACACCCAAAAGTTCAAAGATCTTAAGGAATAGTAATATAGAAGATATATTAAGTATGGAATTGAAAGAAAACTCAGATGACGATTTGCCTACTTTGATTATACGGCAACATACACCAACAACACCTAAACGAAAACTCTCACTATCAAAAAAAACTGATTCTACAACAAAAAAAGTACTTGTTTTTGATGAGGACAGTAATAAAAGTAACAGTCCTTACACAACCAGATCAGGTCGAACTACAAAAAATCCTTTAAATTATATAGAACATGAACTTTCACCTG
This sequence comes from Dendrolimus kikuchii, assembly GCA_019925095.2. Taxonomy (NCBI): domain Eukaryota; kingdom Metazoa; phylum Arthropoda; class Insecta; order Lepidoptera; family Lasiocampidae; genus Dendrolimus; species Dendrolimus kikuchii. The sequence continues at coordinate 16,176,525 of CM034404.1, read as the reverse complement.
TCAAAAGAACTCCTAGAAAAGTAAGGAAGGATTCAGAGAGTGATGATGATTTTAAGCCTGTGATTAAAACACCGAAGACTCCCAGAACACCGAAGACACCTCGAACTGCTAAAACTGCACAAACACCTAGAAGAAGTGTTACTAGAAGGATAACCACTAGCCAATTAACACCTTCACTGAAGTGCAGGGCAAATTCCATTGATAGAATTAATGGTAAGCATTTCTATGTTCAGACTTATTAAGGTACAACCATTCTTGTGTTACTTTCATCGAACTGAACATTATTATGTTGCATAACAGACTAAAAATTTATCTGAATTGTTTGCATAGATTTCAATATATTTTGTACACATACATTTTAAGACTCATGATCTTGCCACATACAAACAAGCAAGGCCTAAGAAATAGTAGCTTGCCATCGTGAATGATTACATACATACCATTGCTCTTAAAAGAAAGGATGCTAAAGAGGGTTCCAGGGTTCCATATGAACACTCCGAACGTAACTAGGATTTAACATCCATATGATGATGATGGTCTTGCGACATATTTATTGTATTAACTAAGTCATGAATGTAGATAAAGACTAAAACTGCATATGTATATCATTTGGCTGATTTGGTCATTGTCTCATATGCATGATCTTAATTTATGAATGAAATAGTACAAAGGCTGAAATTAAAAAAGGTCTATCATGTAATGGTTTCATCTGGACTTCTGGAGCATCGGAGCACAGGGTTTGCTTTTCTATATTTTCTTCTCTACTTCGCATGTTCCATCAGCATCATCCCTTATTGTGTGAACAATAGTACTCAAATTATCACTGATCAAGTCTGCAGTTCTTGGACCTACTTCTTTTAGCAGGTTTTGGGGGGGGTCTAGTGCAGGTCACATTTTGTACCTTTAAAAATAAACCATTACTGAACAAAATATCAAGTTTTATAGGAAAGCAAATAGAAAAATTATACTGTTTTTGTATGTCAATACGTTTCTGCTTGTGCAAATAATCACACTATTCCTTAAAACTTTAATCATTGCTCTTTAATATATTTGAGTCAATACGTAGGCATACATAATATTGTAAGCAAGTGAAACAATTTTTTTGCTAAAGGAATTTTTTTTACGCCCTCTACGTTTTCAAAGTGTCTGTAGGGTTTTGGATGATGAGGTGGTGGCACATGGCCGGAGTCGGTATCAGGTGACGTGCAAGAAAAGAAACCACGAAACATCTGTACAGTACTGGGGTTTATTCACGACTGCAGTGAGGCTTGTGGGCGCAGCCGCACTTATAAGCCGCGAGCAGAAGTTTTGCCGATGACTACTTACTGTTGCAACAACTATTTATGTAATCTTTTTTGTCAACCCTACTGACCATCGACGCGTGATATTATGAGGCTATCGGCAAACCTTCTGCGCACGGGTAAGAACACGCAAAACGTAATACTGATGAGCTGACAAATGCTGATAAACTTTGTCTCTACAGTGTCAAATTCATCTTGGAGCTTATGTAATTTTGAGATAGCATTAATAATGTAATTCTTGAAAATTATAGTTATATTTATCATTCAAAATATGGTTTCTTTACCACTGATCGAGGCATATCGAACATTTTGCTGATGTGGCCTTTTACTTAGCGTGGTCACGGGAATCCGCTTGTCGCGACCTCAGCGTACACCAACGGACGCCCACATTGCGCACTCAGTTACCATTTCTCACAATAATTAATTAATCCTGAAATAAATATGGTGTAATATTGTCTTAAGATTTCGCGACTACTATACATAATAAAACTACGTTTTAACCGTTTTAAGCGCGGTAATTTATTTGATTTTTATTATTCCGACGTTTCGGTCACTTTTCAGTAGCCGCGATCACGGAAGACAAAGATGTCAAGTGTCAATGAGTATTGTTAAACTTTTATTTAGCCTACCGCCAACTTGTTCATTTGAATTATTTAGTTTTAATTTTGTTTATGGTTATTATTTACTCTATGGGAGCCTAATCTAATTTACCACCGCTTCGCAACGTGTTGTGGCTGGAAGAGAAAAAGCGGCGCAAGAAACTCGTCAGCAAACATACCTCCTAGCTCTAATAATTTTATATAATATTAAAATGGGTGGGAAGTAAAAGAAAAGAAATTGTCGATCAAATTGGTTTGTGTTCCGATGCACGCAGAAAGAGCTCAGTGTCTTAAGGTCTGGGAATTGGTTTTTGCTGGGTTTGGGTCTTAATAGTTTTGATGATCAGATCCCAAACAAGTGCTACTTGTCAACCATCTTCTCTATTGAAACTTGGGTGTTTTTTTATTTCAATAGCTATTTCAAGTAAATTACCGCGCTTAAAACCGTTAAAACGTAGTTTTATTAAATATGGTGTAGCCAAAAAAATATCGCGTTTCCATTCACACCAAGTGGCGTCCGTCCCTTGCGACCACATAACAATTCAATATGTTTTATTTATTGTTAAAGTATAGCAGACCAATCTTAATTTTTTTTACCGCTTTCGTGACAATACTAATAAATTTTGTAACAGTATATATTTAAATTTCTAGTTTTGGGCAAAGAAAACAAATCATTGCCAGGCCGTGAAGGGCAATTGGATGAAATATTGTCATTTGTCAGAACAAAATTATTGGACAGGACCAGTGGGTAAGACTTTTTTTGGCTACCAGCTTAGATACTGCACCACTCGCCATTGAGGGGAAATTAACTCCCATTTCCTTGAACATCCACACTCAAATACGCAATAGTTCCCTAGAACATTTATTCTGTGTGCAACAATGCTCTGGAAGGAAGTTTCTGACGCGGTTTTCCTTCTACGCTGTGACTTGGAGTTTTTTTAAGAAGGGCGTTTACAAAAATCTGTTCGTTTGCCTATTTCAGGTAATTAAGAAAATATACATTGAGAACATTTTGAGATATATTCATCAGATATATTTCATCCGTGCAGGAACGGAGGAAGAAAACAATTGCCTGCGGCCAGGCGGCCTGTCGTAAGAGGCGACAAAGCAACCCACAGCCAGGTGGCAGGGTATTTGCCCGACTGGATGGCGACCACCACTGGTCTAAAGTATGCCGCCATAACAACTTTGAGTTGTGTTCCGGCATTAGTGACCAGGTTCCAGTCTTCCTTAACAGAGCAGCAGCGCATTTGTAGCACCTTTGGTGTTGCAAATGTCCATAGGCGATGGTAACTGCTTTCCATTAAGTAGGCCGTCTGCCTGTCTGCTGAACTCCTGCAATAAAAAATATGATGTGTTTTCAATTGAATGCTTTTTAGGACTTCATAGTCAATGCCAAATATATCCATCTCTATGGAACCCTTTATAGTGTGGACTGTTAAGCACGCTCACAAACAGACTGCTTCTGTGGTTGAGCGGGCTTTATCTTTGACGGCTTATCTCACTGCAATGCAGAGGCTTTGGATTCGATTCCTGGCATGGTAAATTATGAAAACGAATTTTCGTCGTTATTTACTATCTAGTGTAATTTACTATTCCGGGGGACTGTTATTCAGATGCATGTACATATCTGGAGTGCCTGGCACTGGCAAAACGGCGACAGTCTGTTCAGCCCTGCAGCTGCTTAAGGAGGAAGTGGACTTGCCCGACTTTCAACTGGTCGAGGTCAACGGCATGAAGATAGCTGAGCCCAGACAGGCTTATGTTCAAATATATAAACAGCTCACAGGTCAGTACTAATGTTGTGTGAGATGGGTTTCAAATTGTAAATAAAATTATTTAGTTACAAGAAAATCATCAAGGGACAAATAATTAACATGTTGTTTTGTAGTATACACCGTAATAATACACCGTTTGAGTCTATGCAATATTTTTAGGCACCTGTATTGGAGACCCTCATAGCGGAATGGCGGCCATTTTGTTTTTACGAACCAACGGGCTCTTGTATTAATTTATTCATACTGTTACAAACTAGGCGCCGACAGAGACAGGTTCCACGTACAGATTTGTAGAAGCACATTTATTACCCGTCGGCATTTGAACTAATAACATCGAAACTATTGTAATTCTTTTATGATCTTCTTCTTTTGTTTACTTATTTATTGGCATACGTTTCTAGAGAGCGGCCTATTGTTCTATTGTAATCGTTTACAGCCGCTTGCGGCTGTGGTCATTAGCCAGATGTTACGGATTATGAGTAAGTACAAGCTAATTCTAGGAAATTATGTCGAAGCTTGCCGTGCGGGCATATTTGTATTTGTGAGATATAAAACCAGGGCCCATTGGAGAGAGGGGGCAGTTCAGTGACAACTACCATCAAAGCGTGACGTGTGTACAATCGGAGATCTAATAGTGACGGACTTTGCGCGTTTTATTGAATTACGATCTTCTTCATTACGTTTGGTTTTGTTGTGTTCGGTTATATTTGTGCCTGTGTTTGTATAGTTCTAATAAACTCTATAATAATTCTAACGGCATTTTAATTCGAGTCCCGCAACTCGTAACAATTCTTTCTTATCTAGTGGTCCACTTGACATAAAAAAATTTATTGTATGATAACTGAATGTATAAGTAATAAGTGAGGTTAAACATTTTTTATTAAAAAAAAAAATAACGTTGAGTTATTTTTAAAAAGCTAGCTTTCCAAAACTTGGAAAAAATAATAATTAACGATCCGACACCGGTGAACAAGCAAGATATATATATTCATCTACTTGTTTCAGGTAAATCTGTAGTATGGGAACAAGCATGTACGTTATTAGAAAAAAGATTTACGAACCCAGGAACGAAAAGAACACCAACCGTCCTACTAGTTGACGAGGTAAGAGTGAAACTTGTTTTATCCATATATTAATACGTGAAGCAAAAACTTTGTACGCCCTTTTACGAAAATTGCGCGGACGGAGGAGTATGAAATTTCGCAGTCTATATAGAGAAGGAGCGACGAATGTTAATATTTTTTTAAATCATGCATAAAAAATACATTAAATCATTTAAAAAAACATTACACACACTACCATGTATTTGACAGACACACGCATATATACTCGATTTGTTTATTGTTAAAGTCAAATTAACAGTGTAGCCTTGGCGAAATCTGTGATTATAGAAGTATAGTCTTTGACATTAATTATTATGGTCGTAATTGGCAATCATCAAACCAGACTGTTGCTTGGTTCTGCCTTGCTGCTTAATCTACTTCGTTTTGCAAAGTATGTTTTTCGTGATTTTGATTTTGGTTGATATGTAGAGAATTATTTGTAAATATATTTTTGTATTGCCTGTAGCCGCCAAATAAATAAAATATAAAGGTTTTCATTATGTTAAGTAAATAAGTGTACTTTTAATAATGGGTCGAAACATTGGTCTTTTTGATCCGAGTAATGGAATCTTTTTGCGGGATAAGGATAAATTTAAAAGTCAACATGAGCGACCCGAATTTGCTGATTAATATTTTTTAAATAAAATATTATTATTATAATTTATTTGTTGTATTTTATTTATGTACTAACTGCAGAATACAATATAACCAGGGCTTTTTTGTGAAGGCACGCGAAGGCACGCATTGCCCTTAAAGGAAATTTCTAAAATATCGAAATATTGCCATAAAAACTGAAAACAATGAAACAACAACAAGAAAATGATGTCTTACAATTTTCGAGAATTAGTGTGCCCCCAAAAAAGAAGTGACATAACAAGGCCTGAATATAACTAACTTAAATTTTCTTTTATAAGATAATCAATCAGTAAACTCGGGTCGTACCCGTACGGTAGTACACGTCGTGTATCTAGAAGGTACGGTCGCGGAATGAAAATGTTCGTCACCTTAAAGTCGACTTTTACTTGCACGAGTAAAATAAACAATACTGCCAACATTTAAATTTCTTTATTTTAATAAATGCTACGTTTATAAAATATAGAAACGTGAAAAAAGAAAATTGCAATGTTGACAATGACACGCTGAGATTAACAATAAAAACAAAGAGGATATAATAACTACGCTTAACATAAATATTAAAACTAATAAAAAAGTTTTACATGTCTCAACAATCTTCTTAGACAAGATAGAAAATTAAACAACTTTGACCTAAGTAATTTTTAACTTTATTGTTAAATAGTAAGACATAATTTTCTGTGGAACAGTACTTTCTGTGACTTAGTTTGAAAAGGTAGCACGTGCTCGCGGAACGTAAATGAATCAATTTGAAAACGGGCGAAAATGTTCATACCACGACTGTACCTAAAATAAAAATAAACCAATGTGTAATTTTTCAGCTTGACGCACTTTGCACACGTAGGCAAGACGTGTTATACAGCATAATGGAATGGGCGGCACATAACACGGCCCTATTAACGGTGTTAGCCGTGGCCAACACTATGGACCTGCCGGAGCGAGCGTTGGCCTCCCGCGTGGCCTCCAGGCTAGGCCTCACGAGACTCACCTTCCCGCCGTACACTCACACGCAGCTGCAGAAGATAGTCCTCACGAGGCTGGATGGAGCTAATGTCACACCGGACGCTGTGCAACTTATTGCCAGGTCTGTTTGTTTGAGATTTTAAATACATTTATTTGCATAAAACATTGTTTATGAAGACTTTACAAAACTTATAAAGTATACTTTACAAATTTTACCAGATTGGCGTGCAAATATAAATTACGCAATTAATTTTGCGTATTTAACCTAACTAATAATTTTACTTGAAATGCGTTTATTATTATGGTGCAGTTGCCAGATAACAAAAACTGGATATTTCTCACCTCAACGGAACCGTTCATTAAAAGTGGTCCAATACACATTTTTAGTAGAATCTTAGGTATTTAATTAATCGGTAACTATAGCTTTCAAAACTTAGTACTTTGCAGAACTTGTTTGTATTAAAGTTTTATTTTAATTTAATACATATTCAAACTTTATTAACTGACGTTCTCAGATGCCTAGAAGGATGATTAACTTAAAGAATAACTAAAAATGTATATTTATATTAGAAAAATGACATAATTGTAAATTAGAACGGTTTGAATGCACAAAAAGAATGTAATTAGACGCGCATACCACGTCCATTTTGTGTGTAGTGCGAAAGAGATGCTATGCAAATCCTGATAATGGCTGAGTGAGAGCGCAACACTCCCCTGATTCTGCACACACCATGTGAACCGAATAATTATGTTTTTTGCAACCTGTACGAACTTCAAGGACGCATTTAAGTTTGGCCCGAATTAAGCGCTGATCAATTTATTGGATGCGATAAATGTGTACGATCGTCTCGGACTCGGCTTCAATGTTGCCAACTCTCGTCAGAGAAAACAAACACACTTTATTCTCTGAAATATGGCGTGCTTTTTTTAACCACTCTTTCCTTTTTTTTAAATAATCGGCAGTCAAAAACACATTATATATCCTCAAGCTAAGCAATTTACGCTTGATATGGGTAATATACAACGGACTAGTCTGGAGCCGTCCCAGACACCCAGACCACGGTAAATAACGGAAAGTTAGTTTTACGAAATTTACCATGCCAGGAATTGAACCCGAAGCCTCTGCGCCAGCGAGCTCGGGCGGCTAAGATTCCGCCCGCTCAACCACAAAGACCATCAATTAGAATTGCATTGGAATGTTATTGTCAAAAAAAACGTAATAATTTAATTTTATATGTTTAGAGCTTTTCTTCGAAATAAATCTCAGTCTAGCGCTTTTTTTTAACGAGAATTGGCAACTCTGATTACCTCCAGAGTCCTATTAAAGGTTCAAACGTTGAAGGATATCCAAAGGTCCATCGAAGAATTTGTACAGTTCAGTGTACATTTATTAACCAGACACGTTTAATGACCGGTTCCTATATTTTATCGACTGCATTTGCATTAATATCTGTTAGAATTTGACATAAGCTCTATACAAATAACGACAAAATTCAAACTATGGAAGGTCAAGTGAATGAGTAGTAAGATATAAGAACCGCCCATAAGTCGCGTTAAGCCTCATATGACTTGAATATGTTTGGGGCTTTATAAATCTTGAAATAATTAATAGGAAAGTAGCAGCCGTGTCTGGTGACGCCCGTCGTGCGTTGGCCTTATGCGCAAGAGCGTTGGAACTTGCGGGTCCAATGGGTGCCGGCCTCAAGGAGGTGCAACAAGCCCTTGGCGATGCATCTTCAAGTGCTGCTGTAAGGGCTATTAGGAACTGCTCGCCGGCCGAAAGGCTCATGCTGAGAGCCGTAGCCGCCGAGGTCAGCACTTTTCACTACTTACTATGAAATAAAAATAAAAGAATAGAAATCAAATCATTTTTGATATGTTTTGCCTTTCTTTATAAATTTATTATGTTAACACAAAAATATTTTCTATATAATAAAAGTTTTGTATATTTTACTAAGTAAACCAGGCCATGTTTCGCTGACCTGTCTAATATTGATTGTTAAGAAATAAAAAAAATGCAAACGAAGGAAATGGTAACTTGTTGTAAATAAAAACATTGTTAATAAAATGCAATTATATGTAAAAAAATTAAGTCAATTGATCGTTTATTTTCGAGTATTACGGCCAAATACAGAAGCTGTTTTTTTATTTATATTTATGATAATTTTAAACATGCTATTTTTAGCCTGACATAAAAAAACATATTTTTATTGTAGTCGCTATTATATATTACAAGGGTGCCAATGGAATTGTGACGGCGTATGTAAAGTCGCGTTGTATAATCTCATTATCCTACTATTTGGGGCGCATTTACCCGTATTAGTTCTACAAATGTTTGGTCTTAATTAAACCAATACCATTTTCAGGTGGAAAGAACGGGTACAGACGAAACGACACTCTCGCGCGCTTTGAACACGGCGGCGGCAATAGTGGCTTTGGACGGACGTCCCTACAGATCGGCGGTGAGCGTCCGCGCGCCGGCGCCGGCGCAAGCGCACGCGATCTGTTCGCGACTCGCTGCCATTAGACTGCTGCTGTTGGAACCTAAGCCCTCCGAACCTAGGCTACTGCTGAATGTTAGCGCGGATGATGTACATTATGCTACCAGGCAAATTACTGTTTGAAATAAATGACTTTGTGATTTCTGTTGTTTGGATATTTTACGAAGTTACTTATGAATTTTATGAAGTTATTCAGTGCACTGGGAACTTTTTGGCGGGAAATTGAAGTTTATTTGTTTTACTGTGTTGTAGGGTGTGCGAATATCGTTCGAATCGAATCGAATCCAATAATTCGAAAAATTTCGAACAATTCGCGAGTTATTGAAATATCACTGGATTTTCTATTGTTTCTAATTTGAATTCCATTACTTCGTGTATCAAAATATTCTACTTACGAATAATATACCTTTAGATTAAAAATCAATTACCCGGAGAAAACAATTGCACAATTGCAATATATGTTCATTTATGCCAGTAACATAAAATATCAAGATACTAATATTGTCAAGAGATCTTTTCAATTCATTTTGGCTTTAATAATTATTAATTTCCGTTTGAAAAAATCCAGTAAGACAAAGGTTACACGTGCAATGTTTTAAAATCTTCAAAAATTAGCGAATAATATAATAATTCGGAAAAAAATCGAAATTTTTCGAATTAATTTGGAACTTTCTAATTATTCGTTTCGAATCGAATATTGAGATTCGATTCGGAACGAATAATTCGTAAGTTCGAATTATTCGCACACCCCTACTGTGTAGGTCTGTTTTCAAATACTTGCATATTTTGATTTTAATTACTTGGACTAAAATTATAACTGCGATCGACACTTTTTATATTGCGAGCTTGGAGCATAGTGTAGTATATATGGCACATTCATAAGTGAATTATGTGAATCGTTGATTCAACTCACACAACTTACGAATGAGCCATAGTACGACAGTATGCTTCATGCTTGCAACATAAAAAGGTCGATCGCAACTGTCATTACAATGTTGTCTAAAATATATATACTCGTTTTCTCTCACGGCAATAACCAATTTTATATCGAAAAGCATAAATATTGCTAAGATTCCGACTGTAACAATTCGTAACTAATTTAAGAATTGATGTGACACAAACTAATCATTTTTCTAGGAAGAAGTAACAGACTTGGTTCTTCTGTATTGGATATTTTTATGGAAGTAAAATTCAACTATAGTCTACCCCGAACTTTATGGCTGTTCTTTAATTTATGACTGCGTAATATATAATTTTTCATAAACATGTTGTCCCGGCTTATCATGCTTTTTTTTTTTTTTTTTTTTTTTTTTTGTTTTGAGGCGAGGGAAAATGCTTAACCGATTTACGCACAAACTGGGTCGTTGCTAGGGGAACGACACGCGTTGGTCGGGGGCGATAACACTGCAGCAATAGTATGCTCTTGGCAGCGCTCCGTCCGCGATCGACGTCACAGAATAGTGTGGAAGACTCCGAGCGTTGCTGCACGGGCGAGCAACCCCAATACCCACTAAAAACCCCCTCCTCCCTGACGACCCTGCGCTTTGAATGTGTTGGAAAGGCTGAGATTTAGAACATAGTTACGCCCAGCCGGAGGCTTATCATGCTAAACCAACCAAAAAAATTCACTGAGGTTAGTTACAAATTATATTATCTCTGATATTCCATAAATATTAATGAGATAATTGACATTTTTCAATAAAACTGACTGATATTTACATGAATGTGTTTAATTTAATGGTTTAGTTAATAAATAGATCATTTAAAATAGTAATTGATTCTTATGAGTCGCCGACTTGTAATATTTTGATGAGAGCTTCGATGTTGTTCTCTTTAACTGCTCTCCTGCTAGCTGCGACAACGTCTTTACTATATTTGCCCACTGAAAAGAAACATGCTTACACAAAAACCAGTTTTTAACCGATTTTAAAAAGGAGCAGGTTTTCAAAACTGGAATTTTATATGGAAGAAATTTTTTTAATGTAACATTGTTTTATTTTACAATTAATTTTATTTTGAGAATAACCTTTTTTTTTTTTTTGATAACGCAGGGGGGGGAATGTCTTTGGACACCATCCTCGGGTCCTTCGGGGGAAGGGCCAAAATGCAGGCATAAGGCCTGCATCGAGGGTGTGTGGGACTCTCAGCGACCGGTCCTCCACGCTGGCTTCTAAAACGAAGCTGTCGCGAGAAACGGCCGCCAAACTACCCACTAAACCTAAACCTGCGCCCCATTTATAGCGCTTTTACGGGGCGTCATGGGATCTCGTACAGAGTAACTGCACCATGACGCCCCTACGCTCTGTAACTGGGCCACCCCGGGGAGCAGAGTGACCCACTTCGTACAGCAGGGGGGGAAGTCCGCTGTCACCCCGTGACAGCGGCTCTCTGTGACCGTAACTATGGGAGGAGAAGATGCGCGTAGCGGCGCCTGCGACCGCCGGTCCGCCTCCTGTGGACGGGGTCCGCGTACGCGTCCTCTTCCCTCGCTCTTTAACCTTAATAACCTTGATTAAGGTTTGACTTGAGTAACAAAAAAATTTTTACAGATATATTTACATTTTAAAGAAACTAGAAAAGTTGTGTATATATTTTGTGTGTGTTCGCGTGTGTGTAGACAGTAGTTTATGCTAAATACGATTTTAAACTTTAACGAAGTGGAAAGTATAGGCGCCCCTTAGTTTTACCTCTCAACCTAGCTGCTTGTTGTAGGATCCTGTGTAAACTTTTAAGGGACACCACGGCTTGTTCTTGGGTCGCACGGCGAATGTGGCATCCAGTGAGCAACTCTTCATTCAGCATCACTACTTCTTTATAACGATTTAACATTTCTTTTCTATAAAAAATGCATATAAGATAATATAAGTACCCTGTCTAATATAAGTTACCCCGAAAACGTTGCACATAGTATTATGAATTTGTTTTTGTTTCCCCTTTTTCCGATCATTAAACTATTTCCATAAAACTTAGTATAAATATACTTTAGAGAACGGAGAGAAACGAAATGATTTGAAGAAATAAAACGATATGTTCGAGCACAACAGTCGTTCTAGAAGAAAATGAAATCGAAGCTTACGAGGTCTTTATTGCCTATGGCCATTGGTTCTACCAATTTTAATTGTAATAGCTTATCTTTATCAAGCTTATATTCTAAATAGAACAAAAAACCCATACAAGTCATAAGAAGCTGCATCTTGCGCTGCAGGTAGTAAGGCAGTTATTAACTGCGCACGTTCCGCTGTTTCTGCTGCCAAACGAGATCTCATTTGCCCTATTTGAGATGCGTTTTCCATTTCGACACGCAAACTCTTTTCTGCCTCCGGAAAGTGGGCAACAGACTGTAAAAAGGAAGGTCATCTGAAAAGTTTTGAATTTTGCCGCTAAAAAGTAGAACTATTCTAAATTATATCATAATACAAAAACAATTTGTACATGTTTTGTCTGTTAGTCTTTATTACCTCGATTTTAAAATCATGAAGCTTTAACACTTTGTTCTTATACAAAAAATATAATATTATAATTATTTCGTTTTTATTTCTCCATTAACCGGTAAATTTTAATACGTATTTATTGGAATCCCTATTTAAACGAGTTGCTTGAAACGTTAATAACGTCATTGTCAATGTCATCTTAATATTTATCATTCGCCGGCGTGCGTGGGGCGTTCGAAAGTATAATTGAACAAGAATTTATTTAAATTTGCTAACTATAATGGTTGAAAATAACGAAATTGAGCTTTCTGAAGCCGAGGCAGAACAATACGATCGTCAAATCCGTCTGTGGGGTTTAGAATCACAAAAGAGACTCCGCGCCTCGAAAGTATTGATCATCGGCCTATCCGGTCTTGGTGCGGAAACTGCTAAAAACATAATTTTATCTGGTGTAAAAAGCGTTTGTTTATTAGACACTGAGAAGCTTAAAGCAATTGATTTATATTCTCAATTTTTGGCTCCTCCTGACAAAATCGGTGAGAATAGAGCCGAAGCGTCCTTACAAAGAGCAAAGGCTTTGAACCCAATGGTCGACATTTCTTGCGAAACTAAATCTGTAGACGAACTTCCTGATAGTTATTTCACTGAATTTGATATCGTATGCGCTACAGGCTTGAAGCAGGAGCAGTTAGAGCGTATAAACAACGCTTGTCGTGACAGCAACAAAAAATTCCTTTGCGGCGATGTTTGGGGTATGTTTGGATACATGTTTGCAGATTTAGTCGATCATGAGTATTCAGAAGAGATAGTTCAGCACAAAGCGGTGAAACGTGGGCCAGATGATACTGAGAAGAATGCCCGAGAAACTGTCAGTATTACAGTGAAGCGTCGCGCCATTTACGTGCCATTACAGAACGCCTTGTCAGTAGATTGGTCGAAACCAGAGATGCGTTCGCGCTTACGTCGCGGAGACCCTTCCTATTTCGTTATGAAGGTGTTATTGCGCTTCAGGGATGAGTATAACCGAAACCCAGACCCAGCAAAAAGAAAAGCTGATACAGAGATACTTTTGCGAATGAGGAATGAACTTGCAAAAGAGTTTCAACTTCCTGCTGGGTATGTTTCTGATGCACTGTTGACTGATGTATTTGGCACTGTGTCAGGGGCCGCAGCAGTTGTTGGTGGAGTCATTGGACAAGAAGTTGTGAAAGCTGTGAGCCAAAGGGAGCCTCCACACAACAATATGTTCTTCTTCAATCCTGTCAAATGTGTAGGTTTTGTAGAACTTTATGGTCAGTGAGGTTTGATCTGTTTATATAATAAGTCCTTTGCATTTAAGTGGAATTATAATTATTTAAACAATTACAATAGTTTTATTGACCTAATTTCCTACATTACATACTTAAAGAAAGAATATGTTTTAATTTCTTGTAAACAGTCTTTATCTAATTATAATTGTTAATTCTGTATTATTTTAAAAGAAGTATTTCCAGACAATGTTAAGTACTCATTTAAGTTTATTGAGGAAAGCAGTAAATTCTTTAAGTTTTAAAACCTTAAAATCCATAAGAGAAAAAAAGTAATAGACAAATTCACAACATTAGTAAACTATAACAGCAATGGGCTGGTCACATTTTGCAAGACTGGTCAATAGACCAGTGTTGACCACGACCTGTTGTTCGTGCCTACCCCGCAAGGGAACTGGCGTGAAGTTATGTATGTATGTATGTATGTATGTATGTCAATAGACCAAATGAGTTCTAAAAATTTTTTTATTGCCTGAGTTCAGCAAATGGCCCACATTATGCAAAGCGGTTAGCATCACCTATGGAATGGACATTTATAACACCAAAGGTGCAACCAATGTGCTGCCACTCTAAGGGTTGCTGGAATCTGGCCACTAATGTTGGAACACAACTCAAGGTTATTATGGCTGCATGCTCTGGACCAGTCTGGTAGCCATCCAGATGGGCAAATACCCTTTTTTTTTTTTAACCAGGGGAAATCCGATTGAGGACTAAGCCGCGACAAGGGCAGAACCTTGGGGGGATAATTCGCGACCTAGTGTGGGATTCGCCAGATCGGGGGTGGCACTAGCATGCCCAGTCAGAACTGGTGCCATGCTATTGCCACTCCCGGTTAGGGATACCCACTAAAACCCCTGGGTGTTCCGTCCTTCGCCTTATGCCAGGGCTACGGGTATATGACCTGGCCTCTCCGCAGCCCTGGCAGGCGTGGGCCCCGCGAGGCCTCTTCCACTGGCGAGGGACTTACTTTACCCCCGGCATCTTCAGTCTCTCTAGGCGTGGGGCGGTCTGTAACTCGCCCCACAGGAGGAGAGGTGAGCGCGCGCGGAACACGCCACGCACCCATCTCGACGGCATGTGCAGGTGAGTGAGAACCTCTATACCCCAAGAGGCCCCACCCGCGCCTGGGAAAATACCCTGCCACATCATAGCTGTGGATTGTTTTGTCACCTCTTACGATAGGTCACCCAGCCACAGGAAATTGTATTCTCTTTCCATTCCTGCATGGATATAAATATGTGTATTTTGGTAATATTATTATGAATTATGATTGCCAAACAATTTTATATCTAAAGCATTTTTAAATTTTATGATAAAGTATACATAACCTACCTGTAAGTCACTCAAATTTAGAAACACAGCCAAACTCTGCACCAGGTCCCCAGCTAATCTGAGGTCATTAGTGCTGAACTTTACATGCCCGTCAGCAAAGAAATCCATATCCAAAATAGACCGATCCCGTAAACAAAACAAACTGACATGAAGTTCCTTCATTTCTTCTGTTTCTAACTCCATCTCTTCCTCTAAAAGGAAGTTTTGGTTTATCCAAATACATAGCCTTTGGACTCTTTCAGTGATACGAAAGGTGACATTGTCTATAGTTTTGTTATAACTTGAATTTGGGTTTATAGTGTACATTGCAAATCTGGGTAATTGTTTCGTTAATTCAAAAATGTGGAATTGCTCACTCTCCGGGTATCCCACTAAAGCCTGGAAGAAATTTTAATATCCCATATATGTTTTAATGAAACAGATTTATTACATACATACATACATAACTTCACGCCAGTTCCCTTGCGGGTTAGGCACGAACAACAGAGGGCCATTCAGGCTTATTCTTACACACCTCACTTGCTTCTTTGACATTCATAGCTCTTGTCATAGCCTTGAGAACAGACGAGCGTGCATGACAGATTTAATGCTATTATAAAAATCTTTATGTTAATGTTACTAGGTACATATTCATTTAGAAATATATTTATGAAGCACTTTCACTTGACTTTTACATTCAGGATACCTGGAAGAATTTTTTTAAGATTTTAGTGATAAGGAAACTTAGGTTTACCAAAAGAGTGCGTTGATTCCTTGTAATTGTTTTTTCGGTGAGCAATAAAGTTCTATCTATCTATTTTATACATTACCAGCACAATTTGAATATATTAGTTATGTTCTTTCCGTTAAGTAGTTTTTGTTATATGAGGTATTTCCGATTAAATGCTTGTTTCGTTCCGTAGTCAGATAACGAAAACAGCCAGCGTTTGACACCTACTACCCTACTACGGAACCTTTCGTCGTACCCGGACTGCCAAGCACTTACATACCTAAAGGGTCATTCGTAATTCACAAATCACATCACACGTTAAGAGGGGGGTGACAAGGGGTGGGAGGGGTCCTAATGTCGTGACGTCACATTTCAAAATCTAATATATTTAAGCTTTAAAACATGAAATTTGAACTATTAACGAAAAATATCAAAATATATATTATTCCAACACTATCTGTATGACGAGTGTTTAAATTATTAAAAAAGAATTTAAATGGAAATAGAATAATTACTTACTGCTGTTTTAATTAAAAATTTCTGAATGTACCTATTATTGCAAAATATGTGATGTCACACTAGGGAGAAAGGAGTCACACAAACAGGGTTGGGCAGTATTTGAAATACTTGTAATTGAAATACGTAATTAAAATACTACTTTATACACTACCAGCACACTTATGGTTGCAAAATACATTTTACAAAATACATTTAGCTACCTTATTTATTGATGGGTGTGTTCTTCAGAAAATAGCGCTCGATAGCTTTCATAAGCAAAATGGTGACCGCTAAATATTAGGTACGTTCTGCAGTACTGGCCATTTAAATTTCTGTTTGGCTAAGATATATAATTTCAAATTAATTTTACTTTGAAAACATGAAATTCTTTTTAAAAAATTAGTCATTTATTTATTGATAAGCGTTATGTTTTCTTCGCATTTGAATCTTTTTCGTCATGATGGATAATTAAAAATTCGAGTAATTATGGAATAAGAGTACCGTCGTGGCAGCAACGCGGCAAGAGCGACAAGCAACATCAACGGCCTTTATGAGCGAACACTACAATAAACGCACCACTTGTTATTGGTTTCTCCGCTTCCATTTGGCAAATTTCGACCTTTTTTTATAGCTGAAGTACAGCAGACAGGCTGACGGCCCACCTGATGGAAAGCGGTTACTATCGCTTATGGACATTTGCAACGCCAGAGATTTCATCAACCCGCTGCCGGCCTCGAAGAAATTTTATGACACCCTTTTTGAAAAACTCCATATCGTAGCGCTGTGAAAAAAACCTCGGCTGGGAGCTCATTCCAAATCCCCACGGTATGCAAGAAAAAAGTTCTACAGAACTGTTGCGTACATGAGCGAAGCGCCTTAAAGAAGTGGGGGTGAAATCGAAATCGGTAGAAAGAGGACGAATACACCATTCTATACAGTTCTTCCGAATACTCCCTGTTATACAGTCAGCAGAATACGCAGAGAGAAGCGACGTCTTTCATGAGGCCAAGCGTATCTAGACCGTCTGTGAGTATGGGATCATCAACAATGCCAAAGGCTCGACGTTGAATACAGTCTACAGGATCGAGTTGGTAGCCAGGTGCTACAGTCCAAAAATGTGAGCAGTACTCCATATGCGGGCTCACCTGGATTTTATAAAGCACAAAGCATTGCCGCAGTGTAAAGTACTGCTTGGACCTGTTTAACATTCCTAGCTTCTTAGAGGCAAGTTTTGCCTTGCCTTCAAGATAGCCCCTGAGCATCGATCGCGATGTCAACACTGAGGATCCCAATACTCTTGGAGGTGGTAAGGCGAGTTCCTTGGAACTGAAGCGATTGGTCGAATGGAGTTTTTTTGGCAGAGAATACGTAGACTTCTTGGGGTTGAAATGGACAAGGTTTTGTCTTCCCCATTCAGAGACTCTCTCTAAGGAATACTCTACTTCAGATACAAGTCTGTTATGTAGGCGTTATTAGAAAAATATATTATTGCATGAAGGTAGTTAATAAAGAATCACACGTAGCGAGATGTTTGATTTACGCGAGCTCCCAACACTACATGGTGTCAGGTGTGGGGTTCGAACCCACGCTCCCTCTCGGGAACCAGAGAAAGTATGTAGGTTTTTATAGTTATTTGATCATTAAATTGTTAAGTTCCAAATATTTATATTTACGAAAGAGGGGCATGTTATGTAGGTGTTATTAGAAAAATATATTATTGCACGAAGGTAGTTAAAAAAGAATCACACGTAGCGAGATGTTTGATTTACGCGAGCTCCCTACACTACAAAGTCTAACCCAACTTTCCTCCACAAATGATCGAGGGACGTTTGCACGACCAGAGTACTGCGCATCACCTGTGCTGTCATCTGGATTGGAATGAATGTTGCGAATAGACAGCATATCATTAATATGTAAGATGAACAACGTTGACGATAACACATAACCCTGGGGCACACCAGCGTTGATGGGCTTGAAACTTGAGCAACAACCGTCGACAACGACCTAAATGCTGCGCTCATCCAAAAGGCTGGATAGTCAGGTGCAAGGCCCTTCGGGTATCCCATATGATGGCCGCTCCGATAGAAGAACCCTATAACAGACCCGGTCGAAGGCCTTAGCAATATCTAGAATTCTAGACTAACTGCCAGTGCTTCCCCTTTGCCCTCAATGGCTTCAGCCCAACGGTGGGTTAGGTAAACCAAGAGATCCCCGGCTGAGCGACCGTGGCGGAAGCCGTATTGCCGATCGTTTAGCAGCGGAATCTGCGAGGTAACACAGGAGCTGCGCGTTGATAATACGCTCCATCACCATTGAGAGCAAAAAGGTTATTGCTATAGGCCTATTCGACGTGTCTGTTACGTCCTCTTTTTTGGGGACAAGGTGCACATGGGCATTCTTCCACGAAGCGAGAGAGTGAAAAGTCGGACAAGGACTGGCTGGGGAAAGCTCAGC
Organism: Dendrolimus kikuchii; assembly: GCA_019925095.2. Lineage (NCBI taxonomy): Eukaryota > Metazoa > Arthropoda > Insecta > Lepidoptera > Lasiocampidae > Dendrolimus > Dendrolimus kikuchii. The sequence continues at coordinate 16,157,916 of CM034404.1, read as the reverse complement.
TAAACACGTCTGCAGCACAATGTCAGGAATGCCATCAGGGCCAGAAGACTTTTTGACGTCGAGGGAGAGGAGAACACATCGGACTGCTTTTTGAGTAAAGCGCACCTCCGACATCCTAGAGACTCACACTCAGGGATTGTAGATGGAGTTTCTCCTATGTCTCAAGAGTTGAATTGGCCGCAAAGATGTCACCCAGAAGATTGACTTTATCTTTGGCGGCGTGTACCAGACGGTCGTCCACTGTGCGCAAAGGTGGAAGAGACGCCCGACAAAAGTTTCCTTCGACAGCTTTGGCGAGGGCCCAAAAAGCTATAGTCCCAGAAAAGTAGCTAGAGAGGCGCTCACCAATTCTGCCGATGTGATCGAATTTTGCTCTCGCGAGCTGTTTTTTGAGGGACCTGGGGGCGGCATTGTATCTCTTTTTCAGGTCAGAGGAACTTGGATCCTGACGAGAACGCGCTGCAGTACAGGCTCGATAAGCCTGTTGCTTTAGCTTTACAGCCTCACTGCTGGACTTATCGGAACCATAGTGATTTACTCGTACCACCGATAGGTACAGTTGAGTTTGGAATTAAACATTCTATTCCCTGCAGTACTACATCGACGATCGAGTCTGTGCTCGGATTAGAATCTTCCGACGAGAAACATAACTGCCTCCATGGGAAGGATGCATAGAATTCACGGAGTCCATCTCAATCTGCCACAACTTCCGTTGTCCATCGAGACGAGTCCGATCGGGAATAGGAAGAGGCTCCACCAAACATACCAGACAATGATCAGAGGTTCCCAGTGGAGCACTGATGGAGGTTTGGTAGTTCTCTGGGTGTGTGGTCAGCAGAAGATCCAGTAAAGAAGGCTCATGATCCACTCTATCGGGTACTCGGGTAAACTCCTTAATCACCTGAGTGAATCCATGGGCATGAGCAAAATCGTAGGCAGTAGTCCCTCGTCGTCGTCAGCCATTTGCAGTCCACTGCTGGACGTAGGCCTCCCCAAGACGGCGCCACTCATCCCTGTCCTCCGATTTCCTCAGCCAGCGCCTGCCGGCGACCTTGCATAGGTCGTCCCTGGCAGATCAGTTCTCGGGGAACCCAACCACTCAGCGTGATGAGCATTAAAATTCTCGAGTATGACTACCTCTGCTAAAGGATATTGCCCAAAAACTTTGTCGGTCACCTCATGAACGTGTTAAAAAAAGCGTGTTGTTTCAGTCCTTGTGCATTCTCTGTCATGGGACCGATATAAGCACGCATAGATCCGGGTGGAACCACCAAAATCTAAGCGTACCTACAAGATGGAAATGTCCTTATCTTCAAGTCCGTGGAGATTAGAATAAAAAAATATAATAAAATTAGATTAACTTATTCAGAAAAAACGGCAATTTCATAGGCAAGGGCCTAATAATAATTATTATTAGATTCTTGTGAGTATTTTATTTACATAACCTAACACCTGACAGTATTTTGTAATTTGTATTTTAAATACATATAGTTGAAATGCTGTATTTTGTATTTTATATTTCAAATACCCGACTTAAAAGTATTTTGTATTTCGTATTTTAAATACATGCGAGACAGTATTTTGTAATTTGTATTTCAATTAAAGGGAACCATGTATTTTGCCCAGCCCTGCACACAAATATGATCAGTCGTGACAAAAACGGTGGAGGTCAAAAATCATGAAATTCGTGTGACGCAATTTGTGGATGGCCGTTTTAACATATTAGGTATATAAGTAATTTTGAAAGCTAGCATATTAAGCCCTAGGCCTCTGTGCCCAGATGCCAAGCACCCTTTGCTTCCCCGGATAAATACGGTCCTGCGAAAGAGTATACCATCTTACTTAAAGTTAAACCTTCCTAAAAGATAATAAAGTGTCCTTATTACCTTGATATGAACATCAACTGGCACATCTCTAGGCGGGCACAGTGGCACGTGCAGGATGGATCGGAGCTGCGCTGGCGACGGGTGGCGGGCCAATGTCTCACCAGATTCGAAAATACCTTCGGCTAACACCAAAGCTGCACGAACTACCGTTTCATTGTTCGTAGATATAGCTAGTTGTAGAACACCCTAATAAATTTATTTGAAAAATTAACAAAAATAAAACCGCCATCAAACTACAAATCATAAAAAATATTTTATATAACATGGATTCGGTGCATTTTGCAATTTTGTTGTTGATTTTTATGTTTTACTTAGGACCGACTTCAAGATGTTATAGAAAATTTTATTCTTTGCTTTTTAGTTACTCTTAAAGTCGGTTTCTTATATTGTTAGATTTTTTTTTGCTTGGATAGCTTTGACAATTGTAGAAATTGTCCTAATGGCACGCGTTACAAGTTTGCTTTTCGATGAGTGTAGGCGCTCTTCAACAAGGGTTGCTTTCTATTTCGCAAAGATCCCCTCGTTAGATCCTAACATTGTGACAATAGAACCACCTCAGGAGTACGCTCTTTCAAATAAAAATTAAATATTGAAAATCGGCCCACAACTGTCTGTGAAATCACGTAACAAATACAAAAAAAAAACATAGTCGAATTGAGAACCTTTTTTTATTGCATGAGTTCAGCAGATAGCCCACCTGCTGGAAAGCAGTTACCATCGCCTATGGACATTTGCAATACCTAAGGTGCTACAAATGCGCTGCTGCTCTCTAAAGACAGATAGAATCCTGGCCAGTGATGCCGGAACAAAACTCAAAGTTGTTATGGCGGCATACTCTAGACCAGGGGTGGTAGCCATACAGTCGGGAAAATAGCCTACCACTGTGGGTTGTTTTGTAGCGTCTTACAATAGGCCGCCTGGACGCAGGAATAAGTATTCTTTTTCCGTTCCTGCACGGAGAAACCTTTCCAAAGGAGTTTAAAAATAAAATCAACTGCAATGAAAAAAGTGAGAACTGGATTACACTGCGAGCAGAAAGACGGCAAATGGCAGCGTGTTAAAAAAAAGCCTAATTTATTACATTTAATACAACATGAATAAATTATAAATATAATATAACTATTAAAGTTGTGTGAAGAAATCACTTGAGCTGTTTCAGTTTTACATTCAATCAGGTCATAATTTATACGATATATACATTTTTGTGTGATTATTGAAAAATCCGCCCTAAAGAAAAATTATGTATTCTCCAGCAAGCGTTTTGTCTTATCACCCCACAGGTAAAGTAAACCAATGACAATAAACGCCTATATTTATTACTTTAAAATAGATTCCAATAGATTATTTATTGAATGGGGGCTAGATCAGAACAGCGAAGGACCGGGATAGGTGGCACAAAGTTAGGAAGGCCAGGTCCAGAAGTGGACAACAGTTGGCTGACTACGACTTACTGAAACTCATAATTCTATTACCGCTTTCCATCAAGTGGGCCTTTCTGCTGAATTTCTGCAATAAAAAAAAGTATTTCGTTCTTTTTTTCGATAATTCCAGGGCCATATGTATTAGGGACGAGAAAAAAAAATCGTCTGCCTCGAGCGATAACGGTTGAAAACTAGCTAGACAATAGTATCATCGATCAGACTGCTGCATTTTTTTGGTCAGATGGGTCATGGCGGCAAACTGGCACTTTGCTTCTGAAATATAAATCCGGGTCTGAATACATCCCACCTGTTCACAAGAAGGCACGACAGCAACCTGAAGCTTAGTATTCGTCGGCATAGCTGTAGCGGGCTTCTCAGGATCTGTGCTGGTAGCACTAGCAGCATTGGCCTCATTGTGCTGTAGTTCTACTAACAATGCTTGCTTTTTGTTAAATAACTCTGTGATTGCGAGACGGTCTTCCTCTGACGGTAGACTCTTCTTTGAAGCTGCGTTGAAATTTGCGTTTTCTTGATATGGTGGGTACCCTAACACTATTCGGAATAGACAAGTTTGTATATTATTATTTTTAACTATTATAACTCCAATAGATTTATTAAAGCTTATAGGCTTATAACTGATAAACCAGCACCAGAAGACCAGGAGCAAAAGGTCTAAAAGACACCTACTCTGTATTTCAGTGACTAATAATTACAGCTGCAACCGGCATGTTAAGTAATAAAATATTTGGTGTTACATTTTGTTTTTTGGGGCAGAATTCATCGCGGGCGCCCTCAGAACACTGTATCAAAGTTTCATGATAATTTGATCAACGGTTTAGGAACGTTTAAGGGGGACAATTATACAAACATTTATTTTTATTTATATAGTTATCTTAAAAATATTTTCAACAAAAATTAGTTTTAACTAAAACTATATCTTGATGGAATGTTCTTCTTCTACGCCGTTGAGTATTTTTTGAGAAATAGGGTATTTTATATTAATGCTTATGGTTCATGACAAAAACAGGAATTACTTGGTGTGAACGTCAAAAAGCGAAAACTATGGTCCCCAGCATGTTTCCATGCTCTCAGCAATTCACCATTGGTTTAGGAGATACGTTTTTAAAGGTTAGAACTGTATTTTTATCAGGTGATCGTCTTCAGTATTCTTATTCTGTAGATACACTCACCTTCGCCCTTATCAGAAACGCAAACCAAGTCCGGTGCTCCTACCGAGCGATAGTCACATAGCAACATAGCAGCACCATTGGTCCGCATCTGCACTCTTCGGAGCACCTTCCCTGAACTACCTTCGCGCCAATCGATCCTGCCGTTGCCCCAACAACAGGCTAGGCTCTCTCCAGACCATTGCAAAGAGACCGCATTTTGTTTTGACTGCAATGTATTCATTTCATCAGAGAAGTAAACATCCCTATTAATATTATAAATGCGAAAGTAACTCTGTCTGTCTGTCTGTCTGTCTGTCTGTCTGTCTGTCTGTCTGTCTGTCTGTTCCGTTTTCACGTAAAAACTACTGGACCGATTTGGCTGAAACTCAGTATATATATATTTTCGATGCCGAGAATGAACATAGGATACTTTTTATCCCGGAAAATGGAATAGTTTCCGGGATAAAAGTATATTTGTCTCTCTGTTTGTTATCCTTTTATGGAAAGACTATTGGACCGATTTGGCTGATACTCGGTACATATGTAATTTGAATACCGAGGGTGGCCAAGGGATACTTTTCATCCCGGATACTGGGATAGATTTTGGGATAGATTTATGCAAAGTTTATCCCGGAAACTAGGATAGGTTTTTTATTTGTGGTTGGCCATTTTCGTCATTTTGTTTATTTTGGTCAATTTGGTCGTTTAGGTAGTTTTGTTTAGTTTAGTTGTTTTGGTAGTTGTGGTAGTTTTGGTTGGTAGTTTTGCTATTTTCGGTAGTTTATGCTGGTAGTTTCGGTTGTTTTGGTAGTCGTGATAGTTTTGGTAGCTGTAGTAGTTTTGGTAGTTGTGGTAGTTTTGTTTTGTAGATTTGGGAGTTTCGGTAGATTTGGTAGTTGTGGTAGTTTTGATTGGTAGATTTAGTAATTGTGGTAGTTTAGGTAGTTGTGGTAGTTTTGGTTTGTAGATTTGATAGTTATGGTAGTTTTGGCTGGTAGATTTGGTTATTTTGGTAGTTGTGGTAGTTTTGATAGTTGTGGTAGTTTTGGTTTGTAGATTTGGTAGTTTTGGTTGGTCGATTTGGTATATTCGGTTGTTTTGGTAGTTGCGGTAGTTTTGATAGTTGTGGTAGTTTTGATAGTTGTGGTAGTTTTGGTAGTTTTGATAGTTGTGGTAGTTTTGATAGTTGTGGTAGTTTTGATAGTTGTGGTAGTTTTGATAGTTTTGGTAGTTTTGATAGTTGTGGTAGTTTTGGTAGTTTTGATAGTTGTGGCAGTTTAGGTAGTTGTGGTAGTTTTAGTTGGTGGATTTGGTAGTTTTGGTAGTTTTGATAGTTGTGGTAGTTTTGGTAGTTGTGGTAGTTTTGGTAGTTTTGATAGTTGTGGTAGTTTTGGTAGTTTTGATAGTTGTGGTAGTTTTGGTAGTTTTGGTAGTTGTGGTAGTTTTGGTAGTTTTGATAGTTGTGGTAGTTTTGATAGTTGTGGTAGTTTTGATAGTTGTGGTAGTTTTGGTAGTTTTTATAGTTGTGGTAGTTTTGATAGTTGTGGTAGTTTTGGTAGTTGTGGTAGTTTTGGTAGTTTTGATAGTTGTGGTAGTTTTGGTAGTTTTGATAGTTGTGGTAGTTTTGGTAGTTTTGATAGTTTTGGTAGTTTTGATAGTTTTGGTAGTTTTGATAGTTGTGGTAGTTTTGATAGTTGTGGTAGTTTTGGTAGTTTTTATAGTTGTGGTAGTTTTGATAGTTGTGGTAGTTTTGGTAGTTTTGATAGTTGTGGTAGTTTTGGTAGTTTTGAGAGTTGTGGTAGTTTTGGTAGTTTTTGTAGTTGTGGTAGTTGTGGTAGTTGTGGTAGTTTTGGTAGTTGTAGTAGTTTTGGTAGTTTTGATAGTTGTGGTAGTTTTGGTAGTTTTGGTAGTTTTGATAGTTGTGGTAGTTTTGGTAGTTGTGGTAGTTTTGGTAGTTGTGGTAGTTTTGGTAGTTTCGATAGTTGTGGTAGTTTTGGTAGTTGCGGTAGTTTTGATAGTTGTGGTAGTTTTGGTAATTGTGGTAGTTTTGGTAGTTTTGATAGTTGTGGTAGTTTTGGTAGTTTTGATAGTTGTGGTAGTTTTGGTAGTTTTGATAGTTGTGGCAGTTTAGGTAGTTGTGGTAGTTTTAGTTGGTGGATTTGGTAGTTTTGGTTGGTAATTTGGTAGTTTCGGTAGTTTTAGTACGTTTGGTAGTTTTGGTCGTTTGTGTAGTTTACACAATATTTAGTTATATAAATAAAACTAGAACGGGTTAAAATAGGGTATTACAGTTTGTATGGGGGACCAATCATTTATCAATTTTATAGATATAAAAATTCATAATCTTTAAAAAAATGCGACTTTCACTCGATCTGTCTGTCTGAATACCGAAAATGGACATACATACTATTCATCCCGGTAGATGGGATAGTTTGCGATATAAAATGAAGTAAAGCTTCCGAGGGCAAATAGCACCAACATAAAAATACAATACAATATATCCTGTATTAACGCCTGCTCTTAAAACAAGAGGTACGCACTAGAGTTTGACGCGCGGCGGAGCCGCGGGGTAAACTCTAGTATTACATAATGCTACAAAATAGTTATAGAAATTTCACAAAGACGCATCCAGACGCGCGTGTATGCCGATTTCTATGAAATAATCTCGTCAAGACATTGTTTAGAAAGTGTAGTTTACAAGCTTGTCTATTAGAGACTTACGCGCAAGAAATACGAGTTGCTGTGTCATTCTGTGGAGATATATGGGTGATGTGTGGTAAGAGTTGCTTGTATCTCGAATATTTCTATAATACGTCGTTTCTAAACAATTCTTAGACAAGGGGAAACGCTTAAAATAATCGCGCATGCACGTGCTATAGCCGCGTACTCACCTGCGAGCTGTAACCATAACTGTTATTGTACCCGTCGAGTGTAATGATGATAAATAAAATCAGCTGATTGAAATCCACCATTTTTATACGTTTAAAAAGGCATTAAACTAAGTTCCTAGCTATTGAGATATAACATGTCGTTTCTATCGTGATCTAAGTTCCTAGCTATTTTAAATTTGCGAGGATTTTTAGAGCATTTTCGTGCTAATATGTGATTATAAATACCGTTTTGTCCATAATGAGTTTTAACACTTTGTTATGCTTTTATTAACGATACTTAGCGTAAATTTGTAAAGCGTTTTAACACTAATATGTGTTTATGAATAACATTTTTTGACAATTTATCTTAAATAAGCCTTCAAACATATTTTAACTCTACATGAATAAGGGTGTAAGTATATAAATATCTATATATAAAAAAGAAAGTCGTGTTAGTTACACTATTTATAACTCAAGAACGGCTGTACCGATTTGGATGAAAATTGGTGGGGAGGTAGCTTAGAACCAGGAAACGGACATAGGATACTTTTTATCCCGTTGGAACCGGAAGGTGGCGCTGAGATCGGGTTCTAGAATCCTCCTAATCATCTGGACCGATTTTTTGTGTGTTTGAGTGGGTCCTCGGATGGTTTAAATCCACAATTGGAACCCGTAGGTGGCGTTGGGATCGGGTCCTAGATTTTTATTTTTTCAGAGCAGGACAACTTCTGCCGGGGCCGCTAGTATTATTATAAAAAACCGAATTTAGTTTTTATGAAGCAAAATAGAGTTATCAACCGGGGTTCGACCCGCGGAGTAATAGGAAAACCCTAGTTTAAAAAAAAATACCACACCGAATTTCATTGAAAATTATTTTTATCTCGTTTATAGTTCATTTCAATATTTTGCAAGGATCAAGAGGTCTGAATATAGATAGAAACTTCCATGGGAAGGAAATGACGAGTATTACTAGTAAATAAATAAATGTAAATTGCAATATTCATACCTTTACTCTCCATAGACGTATACCTTCTTCATAAATACCAATAGTCCCGTTAGCTAGTCCATACGCAAATCTGACTTCGTTTACCGGTGTTAAACACAATACTGGCCCAGTTTCCGTTAATTCTGCTATAAATTGGTTATTCTTTAGCACTCTGATGTAGGAGTCGTCACAACCTATAAGAAGCTGTAAAAAATACACTTGTTTATACAAAATTAATACCGTAGCTTTCGATGTCATGCGTCGTGAACTTATGATCTTTTGATCATTTCTAACGGTCATTCAAATCGAAGTACTAAAATAATTGATTCTAGGTTTTTAACAGGTGACAACGAGCATGATGCAGAGAAGACCATATAACCATGTCAATAAAGCAAGTATTTCTAATCAATGAGTTCGTAACAACCTTCTGGGTACCTTACGCGTAGAAGTTGGCGTCTCAACTCAGTATACTTTAGGCACAGGTAACAGGCATTTTAAGAGAATATCTTTCAGAGGTGCAGTAAAACGAATAATGGATAAATATTAGGTTTAGTTAAAGTTATTTTTTTATTGTATTTATGTCGAAAAGATATATTTGTTTATAACTTAAAAAATCGTGTTTAAATTTCGTGTCACTTTTATTTTTGAATTGTACTTAATAGTTTTAATTTTGGAATAGGAGCCTTATAATCTATATTATTTTCATATAAAACTAATTCAGGCACCTCATTTTCCCCGTCCTTGTCATAGTCAAATGTGATGATGGCGCAAACCTTTCCACTGACAACATTCCAGAATATCTCGTTCCCTTCCCAATCCAAACCGTGTACAGAGCTATTCCCGCCAACAAGGGCTAGAGTTTCTGTATATTTCCCGAAACTACCAGTTGTGATTACATTCACTCCATCTGAAGCCTCGCGGAAAAACAAGTCTGTATTATCGTGAACATCGTAGGCTGAAAGAACATTATCAAAATAAACTTGTGATAGAAGAACAACTACATTTTAAAGATGTTCTAGATATTGGTTAAGTATACTAAAATCTCCTTACCACATCTTCCCTATCCCATTCCTCCTGTCGGATTCCTTTATTCCGTTCCGTCCTATCATTTTATTCCGTGTCTTCTATTTGATCCCCTTTATCCCATGCTTCCTATCCCATTAGTCACTGGCAACGCTTTGGCTGTGCGTCTGATGTTGCAAAGACTACAGACGACGGCAAACGGCAACAACTTTCCATTAGGTGGGCTATCAGCGCGTTTGCAGCTTTGCAATAAAATAAAATGATAAGCATATCCTAAATATAACGTGAAAGTCAATTAATTTACTCCATATTTATATTTACCCAAAGTTGACGTGGTCTGAGTTTATACTTACCGACTGGACACCAATAGAAACTTGGATGCTAGGACTCTACTCGTATTGTGGCGACTGGCAATACATGCAGTGCACTTTAACTATATAAAAGTATGAGTGTTCTAGGATAACTTTATAGAAACAAAAATGACCCCTTTGATAATAGCGGATTCGTACCTAATATTTGAGTTGGTGATCCAATAAGAAGCATGTCCTTGTTGCTGTCAGGTCTCAGCTGTCCTGCAGCTAAGGCGATCACAGCTTGGCTGAGATTCAGCTCTGACACTTCGCCGTGAGCTTGTGAGCGCTGTGCTCGACCAGCTAAGCCTCCATGGGGATGATGAATTATAATCTGTGTTTGTTTTTTATATTGTTGTTATTAATTAGGTACAGGAAAAACTAAAAACAACTGATCGTTGAAAAGGAGAAAAAGCTACTTTTCAAATACCTATATTCAATATTTTGGTCATCATTATAAATAAATATTTTTAAGTGCATTACAATTTAACATTACAAGTAACAAGATCCGTATTAATTTTTACAAACAAGTCATACTTTGTCATATCCAGCACACGCAGTAAGGCAAGGATGAGTACCATCATACTTTGCTATTGTTACGATATTTGGAGTTACTTTGTGATTTAACTCCAGTTTAAACACTGGCTGAACAGTTGATATTTGCATTTTGTTTTCCTTAATTAAAACTCTAGTAACTGTATTTGTTTTTATTATTGAACTAAAGGCGGTTACCGTAGTAACCGTCTTGCGTGAATACCATAGTCCAATTTTAATATTATCATTATAACCTTAGATCATATAATACCTATATAAAAGTATTCTGTGATATCTACCTTTATGATTATAACATTTGACTTCGAAATATTTTACATTATTTAAATTTATTGTCAGACTAAATCTGTCTTTTTTTTAAACCGATATTTACCGTTGATAATTATATTTAACAACAGTAAGCAGTTAGTAGCAACACTAAAGATACGTTCATAATTCAAATTCATGAGGTTTTTTTTTGGCGGGAACTGAAAGGAAACGTTGTTCTGGGCAGTTTTATTTTCTAAAAATGTGTAAAATAACTTTAAAAATGAACAATAGTTGTAGGATATTGATAGTTTTTGAGTAGTAATTATGTGTTTTTGCGAGAAATGTGAACTATATTGCCAAATGTGGCCTTTTAAGTTTTCACAAGAACTCCGTTGAATGGCGTTAGTTGTAGCCTACAATACATAAAAAAATGCTGTATCAAATTCATGAGTTTTTGTTGGCGGGAACTGAAAGAAGAAGTCGTGCTGTGCAGTTTTATTTTCTAAAAATGTGTAAAATTACTCTAAAATGAATAATAGTTGTAGGATATTGATAGTTTTTGAGTAGTAATTATGTGTTTTTGTGAGAAATGTGAACTATATTGCCAAATGTGGCCTTTCGAGTTTTCATAAGAACTCCGTTGAATGACGTCAATTGTAGCCGACAATACAACAGCGCCTGGCTTAAAGGCCTAGTTGCCAAGACTTAATAAAAATCAAATTCATGAAAAAACTTTCCTGTTTAGATTATATTTTTAACTTTGTTAAATGTAAAATTAAGTATTATATAAGAAGAAATCGGAATAAATTAATTGAAGTTTAGTCCATGAATCCTACAAGCACACAAAGGGAATGATGCCTTTTGATTTGATATGAGTCATAGTTTTTTTAGTTGATTACGTGAGATTAACGTCATCAATTCAAGGACACTAGTATTCGCATTCGCAGCGAGCGTGTTCCAGAACGCGCTCGTCAGTGTGTTGATAAAAGTTGATATCATTTTTTTGATACTAACATCAAAATCAGATAAACTTGTCAAACAGTTTATACCTAGCTTGATACACATATTGTAGTTTTATTAATCCGATTCAAAACAGTGCTGTCGCTGAGTACATTATTATAATAGGAGAAGAGCTGTGTAATATTGTGAGACTTTCAAAATCTGTCATAATAATAATTGTGAAAGTGCTTGAATATATATTTTAAAATGGTGAAAAGGTTGAAAAAAATCACCGAGGAAGCTGAGTCGAGGTAAATAAAATTAATTAGTCCTTCTTGTTTTAACATTTATTATAATTTTATAGCCTTTTCAAAGCCTGTTTATAGCCGGTTGACCTAGAAACTAACCTTCTACTAATGAATGAAAGAAGTAGAAAGTAATACAGTTATCAAGATTTCTCTTATTTTAGAATCTAAATGAATGCAAAATGTTTCACTGATTTATAACTGAGATTACAGATCTGTAATTATAAAACAGTAAATTATTTCGGTAAAATTGCATAAAGGCGGAACCTGAAAATTACGCATTTTTTGTATTCAAAGACTTTACATATGGTTTTCTATGGTACAATAACGACACTAAAATCATCGGTAAGCCATCATTTAGGCAAAAAATTAATAAACAATACAATTAATTACGAAATACGTGCATTATATCGCTAGAAATAATGTTCAATTTTAGCGTGACAACTTACCTACTAATTATAATAAAAACACAATTATTTTAATTTTGGGATTAGTCTGCAAATGTAACATATATGACATGATCAAAATAATTAATAATTGTAAAATCAAATATTACGGCATTGCTAAAAAATCACGACATTTTGTAATTTGTAAGTAAAACCTCAGATTAATAATATTGAGAGACAAAGTTTTTACCTCACTTTGCTAAATGTCAGGCAAAGGAACTAAATCCGTACAGCATGAATATCAATATTATTCAATCAAACTGAACATCTTTGAATGACATAAAAATACGGAATTTTAGATTTTTCACATTATTGTGATTAAGATCATTATTGTATTTTTGTAGTTTGTATATATAATTACCGACAACATGCAATACTAATGTTAGACAAACAATATATAGGTGTGAGGGGTGTTCGAAGGTTATAGCAAGGACAGTGGGTTAGGTTAGGTTATCTTTAGACCAAAGCCCACGAGCCGAGCGAGCGAAGCGAGCGTGCCGCGGTAGCGGCCGGCGAGTGGCAGAACCGACTAACTTTTATTAAAATTATCAACGAATAAAAGAAACCAGTCGGTTCTGCCACTCGCCGGCCGCTACCGCGGCACGCTCGCTTCGCTCGCTCGGCTCGTGGGCTTTGGTCTAAAGATAACCTAACCTAACCCACTGTCCTTGTCACTGGTTACACCTTCGACCACCCCTTACACCTATACTTTGTTTTGCTTACATTGGTATTGCATATAGTCGGTATTTATATATACAAACTAGAAAAATATATTAATTATCTTAGTTACAATAATGTGATCAATCTAAAATTCCATACTTTCATGTCATCCAATGATCTTCAGATTGATTGAAAAATATTGATATACATGCTGTATGGATTTAGTGTCTTTGCCTAACAAGTAGCAAAGTGAAGTAAAAACTTTGTCTCTTAATATTATTAATCTGAGGTTTCACCTACCAATTACAAAATATGGTGGTTTTTTAGCAATGCCGTAATAGTTGATTTTATAATGATTAATTATTTTGGTCATGTCATATATGTTACATTTGCAGATTAATCCCGAAATTAAATAAGTGATTGTGTTTTTATCACAACTAGGTGAGTCATGACGCTAAAATTGAACATTATTTTTATTTATATGATGTAGGTTTTTAACGTAATTAATTGTATTCTTTTTTAATTTTTTACCTAAATGACAGGTTTCCGATAATTTTAGTGTCCTTATTACACCATAGCACACCATATTTATAGTCTTTAAATACAAAAAAACGCATAATTTTCAGGTTCCGTGTTTATGCAAATTTACCATTATTTCAAACCTTTTTTAAATAATGTAACTTATTTTTGCAGTTGGTCAGACAAGTTGACTTGGACAAAACACTCGGATGCCACACTGAGTAAAGCTGAAAAGAGTATGTTATCATGTAAGTAAATATTATTTTTCAGTATAAATTGTGCTAAATCTATAGATGTTTGATGCACGAATTTTAAGTGGCAGGGTAGTGGAATGGGGAGGCATATAGGTTAACATTTAGATTAGTGGTCACTAAATTTTAAGTAGTAGGGGGGTTGAGGGATTTTGGGGGGAGGAGTACTTCTTCCTTATGCAAACCCCATGTCTAGGAGATATGTAGTTCTTGAGATATTCACTTTTTTTCATTAATTTGTTTGTTTCATTATATTGGAACAATGGTGACCAGTCTGTTCTGGCACTTGCCGGCCTTAACCGCTCCGCTCGCTCGGCTCGTACACTAATGTTTAAAGTGTAACATAACCTAACCTAAGTCACCATTCTAGTCTCTGGTCGTGACTTTCAACTAAAGCCCACAACCCAAGCGAGCGTGTTATGGCAGCGGTCAGTGAGTGTCACAACCGGTTTGTAACCATCATCGCAATATATAAAAATTATTTTCATATTTAAATATTAATATACTAATTCAAAACATGTTTACTAAACTAAAAAACAGTTTTAGTGTTCATATATTAAGGATAAGTGTATTCCTAAACACAAATCGCACTTAGTTATCAACAAAAGTGACATAACCTTGTTTATCGAAAGTATTTTTGTTTTTCCCATTATTCATTAAAAACTTGTTTATGGACAAATGACTAGTGGTGGTGGACTAATGGTCTGGTGGCTATATATAAGGCGTATGTTACCTCTAAACACAAATTACCCTTAATCTCATGCTACTCTGTGTCAAAGCACAGCTGCATACTTACCCTTACCCTATGGTCCGGAGATCTTCACTTTTTTTTTAATAAACATACCCTCCCTTATTTTTTCACCAAGAAAGTTGAACAATTCTTTTAAAGTCAAAAAGAAAAGTAATCAACAGAAAAAGAACCAAAAAACAGTGTATATCATCAAAAAATGAAGGAAAAACAACAGAGCACATTCACATACCACTACAAGAGTAAGCATGAAAATATTCAAAATGGCGGCCAATAAAGACTAAATTATAAATCATGTGTAAATAAAGGCGCTAAGAACCTCAGCCAGAAGGCCCAGCCTGCCATACACAACACGGTGCTGGTTACTACGCTCACTTATGGAAGAGAGAGCATGAAAGTAGAGTAAACGCGGTCGAGATGCGAGCACTGTGCAAAATCTGCGGAGTGACGCTCGCAGACCGCGTTTGTATTACCAAAGTAAGAAAGAGAGTTGGTCTGAAAGAGAGTGTCGGGGTGAAGGTAAGGAAAGGAATGCTCCGATGGTTCGGGCATGTGGAAAGAATGCATGATGAAAGAATGACTAGACAGATATACAATGCAAAAGTGGATGGATGCAGAAGTCGTGGAAGACCACAACACACCTTCCATGATCAAATTGATCGTGTACTAGCAGAAGGTGATGTCAGGAGCCTTAAGAACAGACGAGCTTGCATGACAAGAGTTATGAATGTCAAAGAAGGAAGTGAGGTGTGTAAGAATAAGCCTAAATGGCGCTCTGTTGCTTGTGCCTACCCCGCAAGGGAACTGGTGTGAAGTTATGTATGTATGTATGTGTAAATAAATAAATAAATAGTAAATGGTTATCAGTTCGTTTTGGCACTTTGGTCTGAAGCTAACCTAACCTAACTTAAATCACTATTCTAGTCTCTGGTTGAGACCTAACACCACCCATTACAATAATGTTAGTGAAATAATAGGTGAGGTTATGTTTACCAAAAATATATATTTCGAGAAGTCCGGACCCTAGGGGTTGCAGAAAGGGTAAGTATACCATACCCACTATGCCCACCTCCCTTAAAATTTATGCACAGGATATCTGAGTAGCAGCCTAAATTGTGATAGCTCAATGAGTAAGGCACCCATTTTCATTCTAATGATGTTTATTCAAATTCTGCCCAGTGCATATTTTTTTTGTTTGTTTCTGAAGTAGAGAAGAGCCGCGATAATCCAGACAGATAAAAACAAGGCCCTATGCAGATTATCAAGGGTGTCTGGAATGTGATCTGCAATATTGTACTCATAATAAAACACATGTTCAACTAAGTTTCTTTCATTAATTATCGAAAAGTAAGTAAAAACAAGAACCACTGATAAAAAGTCCATTGATTCATATTATAATTCCATAAGTCGAAGATTGTTTCTTTTTTAATCATGTTATATATTTATTATTATGCAAACATGCACATAATATTACATGATTATAAATGAATGAATATATGATAGAATGGTAATGGAATTTATAGTTCTGATTAGTTGATTACTTTTCTCTGTGCATGGATTTACTTGCAAAAATCTAGTTGTAATTTCATGTATGTATGTAAATTTTTGATTTAATTTAAGAAATTTAAGTACAGAAGACAATAGGCACTCTTATCACTAAAATCCAATTGTTGAGTGAAACTGTAATTTGTAATTGTTTGTAATTTAGATGCATGTCCTATTATAAAGCGGTTGATAGATGAATGAGCAACTGCTCATAGACTCTGCCTCGTGAAATAAATCCCGCAAATATGATGCTAGTTGTTTAATGAAATGTTAAAAAGATAAAAGAATTTTAGGCAGATTCTGATTTAATAGTATTAATAAATAGAATAAAACTCGTAATATAATATACTGATTACATTAAAAAACTTGATAAAAAACATATTGTTATGTTTTTTAATGTCTGGGCCGACTTGTGTGATTAGTACCATTTTTGCCACAAGACTTTCTTTTTCCGTAAGACACTACTTATGGGTTGACTACCTGATTTGGCTGTGAAAAATTGCATACTTGGGCTGAGCTTGGCACCTGAGTTAATAAGGCGATAAGTTTGTAATTATTATACTTGCTCACACATCTGTCATTATATTAATCTGGATGATTAGACTAAGAACTTTTTTATTTATACATAGGTTTATAGTATTTTCAATGTTGCATGCTTTTCGTAAAATCAAGTAAGCCATTTTTGTAGATGATGAAATATATCTCAGCTGATTTGACTGTCAAATAAACAAAATATAAAAACTCGAAACAAAGCAAACATTACCTTTTTGTTTCTCAAACAACGATTCCAAATCATGAACCTGTTTTGTTTTTTGTGATGCTTGCATCAACGTGAGTCATAAACAATGTTCTAGATACTATTCTGACATTATGACTGCTTAAAATAAATACTGTCTAAAATAGATTTTACATACTGGTTGTAATGAATAGAATGTTTTTTTTATCTGTATCTTGTATTACAATAACGTCATAGGAAGTTGCCATATGAAACAAACTATTTTTATGATTTGATCAATTCTTATTTTTGGGGTACTTAAACATAAATAAGTATCTTTATTTCCTGCGGCTGGGTGGCCTGTCATAAGCGACGACTAAACAACCCACAGCCAGATGGTAGGGTATTTATCCATCTGGAAAGACCACCCTTGGCCTAGACTCTAGGCCCGGGGTGGTATTTGGTCTTTGGTCTAGGCCCTAGAAAGTATACCTCCATAACAACCTTGAATTGTGCTGGCATCAGCGGCCAGGTTCCAGTCTCTAGAGAGTGGGAGCATAATCATAACACCTTTGGTGTTAAAAAATTAAATGTCCATAGGTGATTGTAACCGTTTTGCATCACGTGGATCGTCTACCTTTCAGCTAAACTCATGTAATAAAAATAAAATAAAAGATGGAATGTATAAATTTCGTAAACGAAAGTTCAGTTATTGACTCTGGTCTGGATGTCGCGCCCAAGAATTATCCTTAATAAGTATATTACATATTACCCCTAACACAAGTGTGAGTTGGGTACATGCAATGAGTGTGTGTGTATTTATTTGCCTATTTTTTTTTTTATTATGATTTATTACCTAAAAGTATATACATACATACATAACTTCACGCCAGCTCCCTTGCGGGGTAGGCACGAACAACAGAGTGCCATTTAGGCTTATTCTTACACACCTCACTTGCCTCTTTGACATTCATAACTCTTGTCATGCAAGCTCGTCTATTCTTAAGGCTTCTGACATCACCTTCTGCTAGTACACGATCAATTTGATCATGGAAGGTGTGTCGTGGCCTTCCACGACTTCTGCATCCATCCACTTTTGCATTGTATATCTGTTTAGTCATTCTTTCATCATGCATTCTTTCCACATGCCCGAACCACCGGAGCATTCCTTTCCTTACCTTCACCCCGACACTCTCTTTCAGACCAACTCTCTTTCTTACTTCGGTATTACGAACGCGGTCCGCGAGCGTCACTCCGCAGATTTTGCGCAGTGCTCGCATCTCGACCGCGTTTACTCTACTTTCATGCTCTTTCTTCCATACCCAACTCTCGCTTCCATACGTGAGCGTAGGTACCAGCACCGCGTTGTGTACGGCGAGCTGGGCCTTCTGGCTGAGGTTCTTAGCGCCTAGCGCCTAAAAGTATATACACAGTTGTCGAAATAGTGTCCTTGATTTCTGCAGCCTGTTTTGTACATTTCCGGAAACATTTATATATTTTTATACATACCTCCTGACCAACAAGCATGAAGACTGTGAAGAGGAAACAAATAAACAATAAAATTTTACATTTAAGTATTAACTAGAGTTTACCACGCGGCTGCGCCGGGATCAAACTAGTGCGTGACTGCGTACCTCTGGTTTAAAGAGCAGGCGTTAATACAGTTTACATTGTATTAAATTTTTATGTTAGTGCTGTTTACCCCCCGGAAGAGTGACTTCGTATTATATCGCAATCTATCCCATCTCCCGGTAAACTATTCCATTTCGGTATTAAAACTACATAATTGTACAAAATTACAGCAAAATCGATCCAATACTCCTAGTAGTTTTTCCGTGAAAGCTTAACAGACAGATCGGGTTATTATTGCATTTTTTTTAAGTTGATAATTTTTTTTTAACTGTCCATAGAAAATAACTAGAATACCTAGTGGAATGCTATACAAGAGACTGCTCGAAATGAAGCTACTATTTTGAATATGTAGGTATCTATCTATATATCTTTCACAATGGAATATTCTTAAAACGTAATAACTCTTTATCTTTTCACAGAAATGTTACCCTTTAAGTTCCACTTAATCGTATTTTAATAGGAAAACCTAATAAAAACCTATTAGATTGGTATATAATATAACTAATGATGTAAGGTACTATTATAATGCAATCATACATTAGGAGTTGGAATTAATTCGTAGCGTTTTTTCATTACAAAAAAATATTTGTTTAAATTCAAATACCAAATATAACTCATTCAAAATATTTTTCATCGCTATCCACAACTTTCTGCTATCTTTCAAGCAAGAAACGAATACCGCACCGGAAAAACTTCTCGTCCTTCGATGAAATCCATGAATCGACCTATTTTTAGCAAACATAGGAAGTCAACTTCTGCTCAGCCAGGTCATGAGCCATTGATCGGCTCAGGTGGTAATCCGATGGAGCAATGTCTGAAGAGCACGGCGGGTGAGGTAGAATATCCCATTTTACATACATACATACATACATACATAACTTCACGCCAGTTCCCTTGCGGGGTAGGCACGAACAACAGAGTGCCATTTAGGCTTATTCTTACACACCTCACTTGCCTCTTTGACATTCATAACTCTTGTCATTGCATTTTAGTGATTGCAAATATCTTTTACCGGTTTTTGCGAAGTGCGGACGAGCATTGTCGTGCATCGAAATAACCTTGACATGTCTTTCGCTATATTCTGGTCGGGTTTCTTTTAGTGCATGGCTCAAACGCATTAGATCTTCTCGGTAGCAATCTCCAGTTATGGTTTCAGCAGTTCATAATAAACCACACCCCTCTGATCCCACCAAAACAGAACAGAAGCCTCGATCCATGGATGTTCTGTTACGTCACTGGTGTTAATGGTTAGCCGTGACTTTCTGAGTTTGGGATTGTAATGGATCTATTGTTCATCACCAGTGACAATTCGGTGCAATAATCATGCCTCTGGCCTCTGCCTCTAATTCCTAAAGATTTTAGGCATTTTCCTACTGTTGATAAATCAACTGCCAATTATGTAGCCAATTCCTGAAGCGTTTGACATGAGCTTTCATCGAGCAATCCCTCCAATTCTCCATTTTCTTTTTGCCTGTCTAGGACGAAATTCGAAATTATCACTTTTGAAACATGCAAACCACTTTCTACATGTTTGTTCAGCTAGAGCATGTTCATCATAACCATCTACTAAAATTTAATGACTTTCAGCAGCAGTTTTACTCATGATAAAATAATGGAGTAGAACTGCCCGCAAAAACACTATCCGGCACAAATGTTGACATCTTTAATGAATTACGAAGTGTTGTTGTTTACGTTAAATAATCATAATAGCGACTACATCTAATAACAGCTACTTCTCAATAAATATATTACTATTGGTACGAACGAAATACTGTACTATCTACGCCATCTTTTGTAAAAGGCTGCGAATTAATTCCAACTCCTAATATAAGATAATATATTATGTATGTAGATAAAAATTAAAAACAAAAAGATAACCTTAATAATCTCAAAAGAAAAATGGTGGCGTAACGGACGGGCTGGAGGGCGCGCTCCATCGCGGGTACGAAGGGCCAAGGAGTGACTACCCACACGCGCTTTCGCAGCTTACTTAGTAGTCTGCTGTCACTGGCGTATTTCTTAAGATTTAATGATGTTTAGGCTAAAACTCTCCTTACGTCAACATAAGAAGTACTTCGTCATATAGTTCCAAATCTGACAAAAATCTGTGATAATTTTTTTATAGAGGAATTTTTTTAAAAGATTTTACAACTGAGACGTCACTTGCAAGCCGCCAGCATTTCTTTCAAAGAAGCTTTGTCGCGCTTTGTGTATAATTTTTTTTCCTCTATATATGTGTTACGGTGAAGAAGTTTCACAAAATTAAAATTGATAAAATCTTACTTATAATCTACAATTAGCCAAGCGCGACTTTATTGTCCATTGAAAAGGACAGGAAAGTAAATTTTGATAATGAGATCGAATATTTTAACAAAATAAAGTCACGTGAGCATATTTAATAAAAACAAAAGTATAAAAGGTCCAATAATACTACTCTTTCAAAAAAGTACCGGGAAAAGGTCAGTAATACACATAATGTTAGTTATTCATTCAAATTTATTTTCTCACCATCAAAGTATGCTCCTTCAGAAACGATACACTTACGCCAACAAATAAACCAGTCATCAAAACATTTTTTGAACACTTTTTCCGGAATTGAATTTGTTTCTCGTCGCGAATTCTCCTTTATGTCTCCTACTATGAAAAAGAGTTCCACGAGGTGGTAATATGAGTTTAAGAAAAAGAAAGAAGTCGGTTGGAGCCATATCTGGTGAATAAGGTGGTTGCTCGATGGCATCTGTTGAGTCTTTGGTCAAAAATTTGTTCACAATGATGGCCTTGTGCGAAAGCGCATTACGTGGTGCTAAATCCGAGGAATTTCTTTTCATAAATCTGGCCTTTTTCGTCGAATTTACTCACTTAAACACTGCATAACGCTCAAATAATATGCTTTATTTAGCGTTTAATCTTCCGGTAAGAATTCCGTGTGTACGACACCGCGATAGTCAAAGAAAAAAGTCAACATGACTTTGACTTTTGATTGATTTTGGCGTGGTTTTTTCAATTTCGATTCAGTTGGAAGGCGCCACTCCGAAGCTTGTTGACTAGTTTGCATGTCAAACTCGTAAAACCACGTCTCGACACCAGTAGCAATGCGTTTCATGAATTTTGGGTCGGAGTTGACTCGTTCTAGCATGTCCTCAACGACTCTTATGCGATTGAGTTTTTGGAGAAAATTCAGGTCTTTTGGGAGTAGCCGAGCGGCAACATGTTTCATACCCAAGTGTTTATTTAAAATGATACGAATCGACTCGTGAGACACAGAAAGTTCAGCGGCTAGTTCTCTCAAACTTGAATGAGAATTTTCAGTCACTATTTCCTTCACTTTTGCGATATTAACTTCAGTTGAAGACGTTGATGGCCTACCAGGGCGAGGCAAATCTTGCAGCATATCTCGACCGCTTTTAAACGTTTTGCTTTCGCTTTAACTCATAAGCACATGTTTTTAATAAAGTCGATTCAACGTAAGCCTTCTGTAACATTTTAGTGTCTCCGAACACGAAATTTCTTTGGCGATGCAAAATTTAAGACAAACTCTATGTTTGATGTTTTTATCCATTATGAAATTCATAATACACACTAGATATGACCTAACTAAAAACAGTACTATATTTAATCTAAATGACGGATGCAACTCAAACTCCAAAATGAAAAACAGTTTTGCCAAAAAAATGAATTTAGAACCGTAAGCAAATCATCCATTCCCGGTACTTTTTTGACAGAATGTATAACAATCTAAGGGAATAGAGGTGGGAAAAAATTGTTATAAGTCAGTATCGTAACTGATGAAAACAAAGCCCAAGAATGAAAAGATGTTTTGATACGGCAAGCGATTTCAGTAATGCATATGACCTTGCCAACACGTCAATAGAATGAACAACAAAAGACACGAGACAATTGATTCGTTTACGAAGTCATCTTTCAGCGTTTATGTATTTTTGCGGTCGTTATTTCCAGTAGATAATTTATCTTTGCAGTAGATTAAACTTTATAAGGTTGCCAGAATACTCGTAATAAAGAGTGTATAATTTGTCTAATTTAATATACATTCGAATAAATAAGGCGATAATATAGCAGCGGCGAATTGTAATTTACCTGATTCACATCTCATGCGTTTGTTGGTTATGGCGATAATTTTTTTAATATGCGGCAGACAAACACACATATTGTATATCCCCAAATTAAGCAAGTTACGCTTGTGTTATGGGTAATATACAACGTACTACTCTGGGGCCGATCCCAGACACCCAGACCATAGTAAATAACGGAGAAAATACGTTTCCGAAATTTGCTATACCAGGAATCGAACCCGGAGCCTCTGCGCTGCAGTGAGGTAGGCCGGCAAAGGCTTAGCCCGTCAATTGTATATCTACAATAAAAACCTCAATGATGCAGTTACATATCCCTCAGTCTGTCTATCTATATAACAGTCGTTCTTCTCAGAAAATACTGGCGCTAAGGATGGATGGAATTTTACACCAAGATGTAGTTTGTGTACATAGTTGTCTGAGAAGTATCTCACAGCAACAATAATATAACTAACAATAGTTGTCATATTTTGAAAAACCTAACGATGTTGTTTAAAATAAATGTAGCTAACATTAGGCGGCGAGATATTGACTTCTAAATCTTAGAAAGTACAGTGAAACTTTTGAACTACAGCGTAGAAAATTCTGAAACCTTTAATCTCCAGAGCTTTTTTTTATTATTATTAACATATCTACGGACTCGAGTTCCGTACCTTTTTTTACTACTTAATTTCTATGAAAATTTTAGAGTCTATACACGCTTATTGTTTACTTTTGTTACCGTGTGACATTAATTTAGTGATTTATATGTTATTGTGTACCTTAAGATTAACTTATTATATTAATCTGTCCTATTTTTAATACTAAAATTATACTAATGTAGAGTGTATCTGTTACATGCTGGTGCTGTGAGGAAGTGCATGTGCAGTGTTGGCCTTAATCTATACTTATATAATAGTCCTATCTCCAGAGCTTAAAAAATATCTTCAACGAATTTTTTCCGTTCCGTAGGTTTATGTTGAAAATAGTGAACATTTGTCACCCTTTTACTCGTGGACTGATACGCACTTGCCGATTTTTAATATCACGTGGAGTACGGTGCCAGTAAAATTCAGCTATACTTTTACATTCCTATATCAGTATGAAATACGAACTGTTTGTTTTGCTTTCTACGTGATGATACAATGAAAATACCTGGCAACATAAGAATAATATATTCAAATATTTATTCTACTGTCTGACGTACAGACAGACATTAGCTTTCTAAATACTACCAAGTAAATACCTAAAATAAAACTGTCTTGCCTTTACTCTGTTATTTAATTATAATATCTTCCGACACAAAAGGTTATGGGCAAACATGTCTAATCCACAAGTAAATTCATCCGAAACGAGCGTAACAGGGAACCTCGTACAGAACGCTGCTGCGGGAAGTTTAATCCCATCCGGAGTGCCACCAATACCAAAGCTGGAAGGGCGCTCTAACTACGCTTCGTGGAGCTTCGGTATGAAGATGTTTTTAATAGACTGCGGTCTATGGAACTGCATCGAAGCACCTGAGGATCTAGCAAGACAGAGGTCAGATTTTAATCGTCTCGACGAACAGGCACGTGCAAAAATATGCCTAAGTGTCTCGCCCCGCATTTACTCTATTGTCAAATCGGGAAGATCTGCCCAAGAAACTTGGAGAAAGCTACAAGTCCAGTATGCTGACAAAGGTTTGGATAGAAAGCTGAGTTTATTGAAGCAACTGTTCAACACTAAACTAACAGGTGACATAGAGTCTTATATTAATACCATCAGGGATGTACAGGAGAAGTTACTCGAAATCAATGCACAACTTGAAGACGAATTTATAGGGGTCATAATGCTTGCCGGACTACCCGATGAATACAAGCCCCTTATTATGGCGTTAGAACACTCAGGCGCACGGATCACGTCAGACTCAGTGGCCACAATGCTTTTGAAGGAAGACAGGAGAAATAGCAGTACCACAGTCGGCGAGCCGTCTACTAGCGCATTGGTGACACATTCTACAGCCAAAGTTCAATGCAAGTTTTGTAAGAAATTCGGTCATGTTATATCTAATTGTCGGAAACGTAAACAACAAAACAAAAAATCAAATGTAATTCAAAAATCAAAAACAAATATTACAACAGATATAACACTTTCATCTTTTTCATCATTTCACACTCATCCCTCTGGCTCTGAATCAAATAAAGATTCTTGGTTGTTAGACTCTGGAGCAACTTCACATATGTGCAATAACAGAAGTTATTTCCAGGATATGTCTTCGCTCTCAAAACCTGTGTACGTTGCCAATAATGATCGCATTACATGTGAAGGCAAGGGTACAGTTAGTATGCCTCTACCAAACGATCTAAGCACTATTTCCAACGTGCTTTATGTACCAAGCTTAGCATCAAACTTAATATCAGTTAGCAGTCTGGTAAGTAATAACTATGTTGTTGTATTTGCACAGCGCGGTGCAACAGTTTTACGTCGTCAAGACTGTAAAGTTTCTGGACACGTCGTGGGTACAGCCTCTAATTATAATAATTTATATAAGCTTGATGTTCCCTGCCAAGCTAATTTAATAAATAACAATAAACAAGAGGCGTTACTATGGCACCGTCGACTTGGTCATTTAAATGCCAAGTCACTGAACATATTAAAAACTAAAAAAGTAGGCATAGAGTTCACTGACAGGTTGAATGAAACCTGCATACCGTGTTTAAAAGGAAAATTGTCTAGGAAACCTTTCTTAAACTCAAAAAATATGGCTACAGAGCTACTACAACTAGTTCATTCTGATTTGTGTGGACCTATGAGTACTCATTCATGGGGTGGTTCTCTTTACCTCTTAACTTTCACAGACGACTTTAGTCGTAAAACTTTTGGGTATTTTTTAAAATCTAAAGCCGAAGTTTGTACAAAGTTCGTCGAATTTAAACATTTAGTAGAGAATCAAACGGGTCACAAAATCAAGGTTTTACGCACAGACAATGGTCGCGAGTATGTTAACCGTGACATGACTACCTTCTTGAAGGAAAATGGTATCGTGCATCAGACCACAGTCCCATATACTCCTCAACAGAATGCAGTTTCCGAACGTGCGAATAGGACAATAATTGAGAAAGCGAGATGTATGCTACAAGATGCAAATCTACCTAAGGCTTATTGGGGAGAAGCGGTAAATACGGCTATTTATCTAAAGAACCGTTCGCCTACGCAAGCCTTAAAGAATAAAATTCCTGAAGAATTGTGGAGTGAAACTAAAGTCAACTTTTCTCATTTAAGGGTATTTGGTTGCGAAGCCCACGTTCTCATTCCTAAAGAAAAACGGTCAAAACTGGAATCGAAAACGCAATCTTGCATTTTCGTAGGCTACTCTACAGAGAGTAAAGGCTACCGTCTTATTGATCCCAATAATCCTAGACAAATTATTATTTCTAGAGATGTCGTCTTCATTGAGAATAAAATGTATCAACAACCTGAAATAAATGACGTTCCATCCTCTTTACAGCCCACAGACACCCTTGTTCCTATTTATCATCCAGTTCAACAAGTTCAACCTACTGCAGAACCTGAAACTTTAGTCTGTGAACAACATAACACAGAACCTGAAGCATCTACTTCTGCTGAGCCTACATGCAATGATGACATTATAACTCCTGAAACTAATTGCGATATGGTAGAATCTGAGCAAAGAGAACTGTCATCTGAAAGAAAATATCCTCTTAGAGACAGACGTCCTCCCGAGAGATATCAAGCTAAACTTTATCTTACTTCAGATTCTGAACCGGAAACATATAATGAAGTTTTAGATCATCCGCAAAAACAACAATGGCTAGAAGCTATGAATGCTGAGTATAATTCTTTAAAAAAGAACGGAACTTGGATTCTAGTAGACAGACCTTCTGACAGAAAAACAACTAAATGTAAATGGGTCTATAGAATAAAAAAGGACACAAGCGGACAAATTGTCAAATATAAAGCTAGATTAGTAGCAAAAGGCTTCACTCAAGTAGCTGGAATAGACTACAGTGAAACTTTTTCACCAGTCGCCAGACTATCTACAGTACGGCTACTACTAGCAATTGCTGTACAATATGATCTGCAAGTTGACCACCTCGATGTGGAAACTGCCTTTTTAAATGGAGATCTGGAAGAGGAAATATTTATGGAACAACCAGATGGCTTCTCAACAGACAAAAAGAGTAAGGTTTGTTTATTGAAAAAGTCTCTTTATGGACTAAAACAAGCTCCACGTCAATGGAACTTGAAGGTGTGTGAAGCTATGCATAAACTCTCCCTAACTCAGGCATCTAGCGAACACTGTCTATACTACAAACGTGTTGAGAGTGATTTTCTTATAGTAACGGTTTTCGTTGACGATTTTTTCATAATTAGTACAAAGGACGATATGAAAAATCACTTTAAAAGTGAACTTAAAAGACTGTTCACTGTGAAAGATCTTGGTCCTCTCAAAGACTGCCTAGGGATGAGAGTTATACAAAGTAGCGGCACCATTACTCTCGATCAGACAAAATACATCGAGAAACTTTTAACCAAATTCAGTATGATGGACGCTTTATCGGCAAATACTCCGTTGGAACCTGGCTTGAAACTTACACCTCCAGAACCTGGAGAAGATAATACTGAAGTACCTTACCAAGAACTCATCGGCTCATTAATGTACATTGCTATCGGTACTAGACCTGACATCGCTTACTCGGTCTCTTACCTATCCCAGTTCAATGCACATTACGGGGGAGTACACTGGAAAGCCGCAAAGCGAGTTCTAAGGTATCTAAAAGCCACTAAAGACTTTAAACTGCATTATAACCACAATGGTCATAATTATCCAACTGGATACGTAGACGCTGATTATGGCAATAATTTAGTTGACCGGCGCTCATACACAGGCTTCGTTTTTATGATGAGTGGAGGCCCCATATCCTGGGAAGCTCGCAAGCAGCGCACAGTAGCACTTTCAACCACAGAAGCTGAATATATGGCTCTGGCAGAAGCTTGCAAAGAAGCCATATACCTCAAAACCCTCATCGCCGAAGTTTTCGCTGTCACTCATTCCATCACCATTCATACTGACAATCAAAGCTCAATTAAACTGGCACATAACAACACATATCACGCACGCACTAAACATATTGACATTAAACACCATTTTATACGAGACTCTCTTTCACAGCATCATCTCCATGTCATATACATACCAACTCAAGACATGATAGCTGATATTTTAACTAAACCGCTCTTAAAAATAAAGCACTACCAGTGCACAAAAGCGTTAGGTTTAAGTTAATTTCAGTTTGTAAATATGTCTTAGTTTCGGCTGTTTTATAGGAGTGTTGTGTATAGTTAGTGATAGGTTGATGGTAGCTATAATGTATATGTTAGTGTTAAGTTTTGTAAAGTGTACAGTTAGGATAGGCTTTGATATATGTTATTTTTTATTATATACAGGCACAGGTGTTCTCATTGCGGGGGAGTGTTCGACCTACGTGATGATACAATGAAAATACCTGGCAACATAAGAATAATATATTCAAATATTTATTCTACTGTCTGACGTACAGACAGACATTAGCTTTCTCAATACTACCAAGTAAATACCTAAAATAAAACTGTCTTGCCTTTACTCTGTTATTTAATTATAATATCTTCCGACACAAAGGCCGATCCGAGACACTCGGACTATGGTAAATAATGAAGAAAATTTACCATACCAGGAATCGAACCCAAATTACCACAAGACTGGCGAGGAGAGTCGCGTAACGATCCGCGCGCCTCCTCTCACCTCATGGTGAGACCGGAGTTCACCGGAGGCAGCTGGAGAAATCCAGCTGTCCGGTTTACAATGGAGGGGCCAGGCCACGAAGGGGCCGGCTGGCGTCCGTCCGGGCTGGAGGTGAATGCGCGACTGAGTCTACAGCCCGGACAAGTGACGTTCGAGGATCGGCCGTGGCGTGGCAATAGCATTCCTGCGGGAATGCTAGAGTGTCACTCCGACGAGGTGAATCCCCCACACCGGCCGCGATTCCCCGCGTGGCTGTTGGTCCTCAATCGGATTTCCCCTGGTTGAAAAGAGTATAATCACCACTCGTATAGTACAGAAATGAGTCTCAACACAATCCAGGTGCAATGTATTTATTGTTAGAATTAATCTTAATTCATAGATGCCTAGTTATAACAGACGATAAAAAAAAATCTTAAATCTATGAAACCAGACTTATCTGTTTTCGATGTTGATTGTAGCTAAATAAATAACTACTTTCTTTACAGATGTGAAGACTCCATATGAGGGCGCGTACGTGGATATAGGCCATATGGTGGGCAGGCATGACAAAGTATGGACGATATTCATGAACACAAAATCGACGAACATACCTATCGTTATGATTCATGGTATGGGCGCTGGTCTGGCGTTCTACTGCACCAATTTCGATGCAATCTCTGCGTCGAGACCTGTTTATGCTATAGATTTATTAGGTGAGACTTATTTATTCACTTATATATCATAGTTGTAGCCAGTGCAAAAAATGTCTGCGTAATTAATTTTCCGTGCAAGAACAGAGAAAGAATATATAGGCCGGGCGGCCTGTCGTAAGAGGCGACAAAAAAACCACATCCAAGTGGTAGGGTATTTACCTGTCTGAATGGCTACCTTCCCTGGTCTAGAGTATGCCGCCATGACAACCTTGAGTTGTGTTCCGGCACTAGTGGTGAGGTTCCAGTCTCCCTGTAGAGAGCGGCAACTCATTGGTAGCGCCTTTGGTTTTACAAATGTCTATAGGCGACGGTTACTGCCTTCCATCAGGTGGGCCGTCTGACTGCTCAACTCATATAATAAAATTAAAAAAAAATAAACAGTTTTAAAGTCATAAAACTACGTTGTAACGGTTTTAAGCGCGGTAATTTTATTTTATTTTGGTTTTTCCGACGTTTCGGCCACTTTTCAGTGGCCGTGATCACGGGAGACAAAGATGTCAAGTCATCACTAGTAGTACGTACGCAAACGTAGTTTTATTATGTATACAAGTCGCGAAAACTTAAGAAAATATTAGTTTTAAAGTCATTCCACGCATAAGGAAGTGAAGTGTGTCTCCTGTTTTTATCATTCAACTATGGAATCTTAAAAAAAATCAGTTACGGTCATACTCATATTATTTACTTTAATGCTCGGGCTACACTTGGGATTGTATTATAGTTATTGACTGTGGCCAAATACGTCTTACTTATAGCGTTAAAAATAAGGCCGTTGACGCATATCCGCATTAGTGCTGTGTAGGTGTATATATATATATATATATATATATATATATATATATATATATATATCTGCCAATATTTAACACTATTAATAATTAATAATATTGCATCAAGTAACATATGAAACCCATCGCTGCATCTGCGTGAAACTATCAATAACTATATCCTAGATGGAGCACTAGGGTTAGAATTATGACTTCATAACTCACACCACACTTCTACACCCGTACAAAAACTATGACGCTTTCATGTTTTGTCTGATGATAAAAGTGTGTCGAGAAAGACAAGAAATCTAAGAAAAATTGAATCGTGTTCTCCATCGTTTATATAATCTATCCCACTTGTTTTTTTTAATAGCTTTAATGTACAGACACGGCGTGTTTAGAATTTTATAATATTCATATAGATATATACGTATTTATATATATTTTATGGATTAACAGCGAATCTTATCGCAAAAGAAAAATGCAGTTTTCTTTGAATTGCTGATAAAACAGCGATTTTATTTAAGGCAATTCAAATCCGGTTATGATATCGTCTAAGTATTATTCAATAAAATTACATAGCTCGATGACTACGTGTAATAGTTAACATAAAGTAATAAATATGTTTTTCCCTGATTAATGTAAAAATACTGAACAATACAATAGAGTAATAATACTAATGATGACGATTACTCGATAAAAAGGGTAACTTTCAGAAGCTCTAGGACCAGGGATTTCCGAGCTATTTTGAGCAAAAGACCCCTTTTACAAAATGAATACCTCAGACCCCATGGGGGTCATAGCCAAGTGACTTTAAAAATCCTATCTCTAGTTTTTTCGTATTTATATCTTGAAAATTGAAGATGTAAATTGACAGAATATACTTAAATTGAAAATATCAGATAGTTCCTTTGTCTTTCAATTTATATGAATTGACCAAATTGATCCGAAACATTCAATGTCATTGAATACAGTCGTGTGCTTTCAGTTCTGTGAGTTGCAACCTAACTGATTCTACTTGGTTGATTCTTCTAATACCAGTATTACGACAAATCTATATTCATGGATCTTAACAATAACAGTACGACTGGCGTTATGAATATAAAGTCTTCGAGCAGATCCAGTGGTGGGCAAAGCTTTTCAGCATCGATTTATATCGTTTCAGGATTTGCAAGAAGTTCCCGCCCAAAGTTTTCAACAGATCCCCAGTTAGCTGAAGAACAATGGGTGCAGTCTATCGAAGAGTGGCGGAAGAGGATGGGCCTCAAGCAATTTATACTCCTTGGACACAGTTTGGGTGGATTCCTTTCGACCGCTTACACCATGAAGTATCCGGAAAGGTAAAAACAAACACTGATAGTATAATTATAACTACTCGGGTTCTGTAGCCATTTCTGTAGTCATGTGTCTTTGTGTGTTGCACAAACACATATGAACCTTCTAACTTTTTTGTCAGAAACCATGGTCTATACTATTGTTACGAATTAATGGGATACAAATTAAAATATCGTTTGAATGTATAAAAAGTTTATTAGAAATACACACACGTAATTCAGAGTTCTTAGAAACACAACCGAATAGAACAACTTCAAACCGCAAATCAGAAAATCGTAATAATATAAATCGTGCCAAGTCTGTCATTATAAAATACTCGTTCTGAAAGTACACTAAACGGTAACGCCTCGATCACAGTTGAAACTCAACAACTGTGTGTCAATCAGGCCGACCTTTTATATTCGCAAAATAGACATAAGCCCTCCCGGCAACATGCACATAATTCTCGAACTTGTAAGCCTAATCCGAAACAATTCGGCTTCTAAGTATTTGCGGCGTATATTAAACAATGAAAACAAGGGGATCTTTGAAAGTTGCACCCATGACTGAAAAATTGAGAGGAAGAAGATTAAGTTGGTATGGGCATATAATGAGGAGGTATGAAAGTCACGTGACAAAAATAATGTTAAACTTCAAGATAGATGGGTACAAATATAAAGGTAGACCGAAACAAGATAGATGGATTGTGTGAAGAATGATATGATGATATGTGGTGTGACAGAAGATGTATATCATAGTAGAGGAGTGTGGGTGGAAAAGATATATTGTGCCGACCCCAAATAATTGGTATATAGTGAAAGAAAAGAAATTAAACAACAAAGACAGTTTATGATGTCATAATCGCGGGCCGGCCATAGAAGAAAAGGGAGGGATTACCGATTGACAAAATAGATAGTTACTTTAAAGAATTAGCGCGAACAATTGCAGTGATCAATTTAGATAATCATATAAAGTATTGCAAATAATTTAAATTCCAAAGGGTAATAAAACACATGTAAAAGATTATTATTGGTTTGCAACAGTATATACCCAATAGTATATAACCAGTGAAAGTCACGTGACAAAAAGAATGTTAAACTACAAGATGAATGGGTACAGATATAAAGGTAGACCAAAAAAAGATGGATGGATTGTGTGAAAGATGATATGATGATCTGTGGTGTGACAGAAGATGTATGTCAGAATACAGGAGTGTGGAAGAAAAAGACATATTGTGCGGACCCCAATTAATTGGGATATGGTGAAAGAAAAGAGAGAGAGAGATATCCAATAGTATAGATAGATCGAACAGTTTCTGTCAGAATGACTACAACATACAAAGAGAGACAAACAGACATGGACATGATGATTAAATCACATTTCATCTAACGCTTAGGGGTGTATTCTATATTTTATGCCACTGTGTAGTGTAGGGAATTTAGTATGCATGTAATTGAGGTTTTTTTTTTTACTTCATGCGTTTTTATTGTTGTGTCTTGTGAGATCCTGAAAAATGATTTCAATGTTCTTTAATGACTTCTGTATTTAATTCAGCTAGTGGGGAGTTATTATCTTCCAAAGACGAGATAATTGTATTCCTCCCTTCTAAGTTTTGAATTATGAAGTGGCAAACTCTGAAATGAATGAGGTTGGAGTACTTCTAAAATAATTATCGCTGGGACCCCTGTATACGGTGGTAACAGTCGATTCACCCCCCTACCCTGCCCGATGATACGGTACACCCTGCTCTCCGGGGTGTACCAAGTGAGCAGCACGAGGCCGTCACGGTGCAGAAATTATGTTCTAAATCCCGTGACGTCCAGTTAAAGGACGTCTCTCTACCCGTGCAGGAACGGAGAAAGAATACAAATTCCTGCGGCCAGGCGGCCTGTCGTAAGAGGCGACAAAACAACCCACAGCCAGGTGCTAGAGCATTTGCCCGTGTGGATGGCTACCACCCCGAGTATGCCGCCATAACAACCTTGAATTGTGTTCCGGCATTAGTATCCAGGTTCCAGTCTCCCTTTAGAGAGCGGTAGTACATTGGTAGCACCTTTGGTGTTACAAATGTCTATAGGCGAGTG
The DNA here is from genome assembly GCA_019925095.2 of Dendrolimus kikuchii. Lineage (NCBI taxonomy): Eukaryota > Metazoa > Arthropoda > Insecta > Lepidoptera > Lasiocampidae > Dendrolimus > Dendrolimus kikuchii. The sequence continues at coordinate 16,124,948 of CM034404.1, read as the reverse complement.
CTTTTTATCATATAGGCCGTTTGCCTGTCTGCTGAACTCGCGCAATAAAAAAATAAAAAAGTGCATGTATGGGACGCAGATTACGTGTAATGGGTAGTTTGGCCGGATTCCAACACAACACCCCCCCACCGGGCAGGGTCCGGTTTCCTCGAGAGTTCGTCAAGCACTCGTACAAGCGGCATTAGGCGCCGCATTTGGCCTCTTCCCGTATCCATGGCCCGAGTGTATGTCGCAAGAAAAGACACCCCTACGTTAACAAAAAAAACTTCAAAACTAGGTACTTTCAACAAAAATTGTTTTGAATATCTGTGGAGTAGTTTTGGAGATATGAGGTATTTGCCATTCTATACACAAATGACGAAAATAGCCCACGTTTGTCTCATCTACAAAAACCTTTGTACTTCGGGGAATGTTGTGCAATTACGTCATTTTTTAAATGAACGCAGTAGTGATACACCAGTATAGCTTTTAGTCATTAGTATATTTTTGCATAGTAACTATGAATGTGTGTTTTTACACAATGCGTCAGTTATTATCTTATTGCTTTTTATCGAACAGAGAGTACTGATATCTTGACAGCTATTTAATAAGTTTATGGCTAAGATATACAGCTGTTTTGTGATCTCTATATATAACATATATTAGATCATGTTCAATTAATAAATGCAGCGAACATGTGAAAAATTCGTAGCTGATAAAACATTATATTATATTAATACGGGAAGCAAAAACTTTGTACCCCTTTTTATGAAAATTGCGCGGACGGAGGAGTATGAAATTTCGCACACTTATAGTTTATATAAAGAAGGAGTGCAAAATGATATTTTTTTTTTAATTATGCATAAAAAATACATTACACTACCATGTATTTGACACACACACGCATATATACTCTTTTTTTTATTGTTAAAATTAAATTAACAGTGTAGCCTTGACGAAATCTGTGATTACAGAAGTAGTCTTTGACAACAGAACCTTAATAATGTTCAAACTTATAATTTAAATTTCGACCACTGGGCGGCCACTAGTAAAGATTAATGTATAACTAACGCGCCAAATGCATACATTTTTAATGGTAATTAATATATTTTACGAGTTTCATGCCCTTTTGCCAAAATGAAACCATTATGAAATCGTCATGTTCTGTTCAATATATCATTTGTCTCGAATATGTTGTTTAAGTACATTAATCAAAGTTGGCAGGAAGACATATTCTATATGCTTCTACATAAATACTAAACTGTTAAGCAACTAAACTACAGTATGAAAAATAAACCTAAAATTAAAAACTAGAACTAAATAAAAAAGGAGGGCATAATCCATAATATAAATAAACCTAGCTTAAAAATGACAAAAAAAAACTAAACCTGTATCAACCTAGCCCGTCCAGCCCCACCAGACCACTGTCGCTGGGCATTGTACCTAGAAGGCTGGCAGCATTGCCTCGCTGGATACAGAGGCTAATCCTTTGAGCGAGGTAAGCTCCAGCCTTCCGGTCTCTTGTTGTATCGACCAGACGTTTTTTAATATTTTTAAATAATTTGTGGGCACTTGGCCCCCATGGGCCCAAAGTCTCCACCCCAAACGGCTCAAATATGTAACCTGTTCCAAGGTTTGCATATTTTAGCCGTTTGAGATTTTCGGCAGAAGTGGCAGTGCGACCAGCCCCAACTTTGGACTCCTGGATAAAGTCATACCGTCGGGTCACATACATACACAGGTTAAATATAACTATTTTATTATTACAGTGGAGAAGTAGCTTTCTATACTCTGACGACAGGACTGGGTTGGGCGAAGAACCCTATGCGGCATCGTCTCCACAACCTGAACCCGGCAGTGCCAGTGACACTAATATATGGCACTGAGTCGTGGGTATATAAATCATCGGGTGATATATTCCACAATTGGGAGAAGAATTGTACAAATGTTAAAGTTAAGGTATGTTAATGATTGTTACATACCAATTATTTGTTTAATTTTATATCCTGATTTGAGGTTAAATGAAAGAAAGAAAGAAAATAATAATAAAACTACGTTTTAACGGTTTTAAGCGCGGTAATTTTATTTGATTTTGGTTTTTCCGACGTTTCGGCCACTTTTCAGTGGCCGTGATCACGGAAGACAAAGATGTCAAGTGTCAACGAGTATTGTTAAAGTTTTATTTAGCCTACCGCCAACTTATTAATTTTAATTATTTAATTTTTAATTTTGTTTATGGTTATTATTTAATCTATGGGAGCCTAATCTAATTTACTACCGCTTCGCAACATGTTATGGCTTGAAGAGAAGAAGCGGCGCAAGAAACTCTTCAGCAAACATGCCTAGCTCTAATAATTTTATATAATATTAAAATGGGTGGAAGGAAAAATAAAAGTAATTATCAGTCAAGTTGGTTTGTGTTCCGTTGTACGCAGAAAGAGCTCACAGTGTCTTGAGGTCTGGCAGCTGGTTTTTGCTGGGTTTGGGTCTTAATAGTTTTGATAATTGGATCCCAAACAGGTGGTACTTGCCAACCATCTTCTCTATTGAAATTTGGGTGTTTTTTGATTTCAATAGCCTCACGCATCATTCTAGGTATGAAACGATTCTCTTTCGCGAGGATTTGTGGGTTATCGAATCTGATGTAGTGGTTGGGTTTATCCAGCGTGTGTTCACTGATCGCAGACTTCGTAGACCTTGTGTGGTTCATGTCAGCAATGTGTTCTTTTACTCGTGTTTTTATGCTCCTCTTTGTTTGCCCAATGTATGACAATCCACACTCACAATCAAGCTTGTAAACCCCTGCATCCTGGAGTGGGATATTGCATTTCACAGGTCTCAGAAATTGGGTTATCTTTTTCTGCGGCTTGAAATATGTTACAACATAAAAGAACACATTGCTGACATGAAACACACAAGGTCTACGAAGTCTGCGATCAGTGAACACACGCTGGATAAACCCAACCACTACATCAGATTCGATAACCCACAAATCCTCGCGAAAGAGAATCGTTTCATACCTAGAATGATGCGTGAGGCTATTGAAATCAAAAAACACCCAAATTTCAATAGAGAAGATGGTTGGCAAGTACCACCTGTTTGGGATCCAATTATCAAAACTATTAAGACCCAAACCCAGCAAAAACCAGCTGCCAGACCTCAAGACACTGTGAGCTCTTTCTGCGTACAACGGAACACAAACCAACTTGACTGATAATTACTTTTATTTTTCCTTCCACCCATTTTAATATTATATAAAATTATTAGAGCTAGGCATGTTTGCTGAAGAGTTTCTTGCGCCGCTTCTTCTCTACAAGCCATAACATGTTGCGAAGCGGTAGTAAATTAGATTAGGCTCCCATAGATTAAATAATAACCATAAACAAAATTAAAAATTAAATAATTAAAATTAATAAGTTGGCGGTAGGCTAAATAAAACTTTAACAATACTCGTTGACACTTGACATCTTTGTCTTCCGTGATCACGGCCACAGAAAAGTGGCCGAAACGTCGGAAAAACCAAAATCAAATAAAATTACCGCGCTTAAAACCGTTAAAACGTAGTTTTATTATGTATACAAGTCGCGAAAACTTAAGAAAATATTAAAAGAAAATAATGTTTATTTAGAGTTATTTAAAATATAAATTATACATAAGCAGTTTAACTCTAACTCTAAATAGGCCCTAACTCAGCAAATGCTGGTTGATAACAACCAATGCCGGTTTTCCGTTATTGCCAGGCCTTTACAAAAGAAAAAAAATAACTAATGAACATTTAATATTATTTATAATTAGAATAACATGTACCATTGTACAAAATGTACAGTTTTCTTAAAATTTAACATAAAAGTGCTTATTTAAAGCCTAAAATTGTCGTTGAGCCACATTAAACCCTATCTGAGCCTATGCAAGATAAACTCAGACAGATTGCTAAATTAGTTTAAATTGAAAATATGTTAATCTCTGGTCTCTGAAACCTCTATATACAAAATCCCCAATTTTCTTTTAGTAACATTCCACAGTAATCATCCCATTTTTGGGATAGAACTTGAAGTGCACAAGCAATAAACATGTAATCGGTACATTGCCAAGGATGTGAAGATGGGACAAAACATCCAAATAAAGTTATGTTTATATTACTGTTTCCTTTCCAGGCGATAGATGGCTCTAGTCACCACGTGTATCTAGACAGATCTGAAGTGTTCAATCAATTTGTGGTAGAGGCATGTATTGAAGCTGAAAACTATGACCCATTACCTCACATTGCTGAAGGGTGGAAAGAAATGACACTACAAGACATTAAAACCGTCCAAACTGCTACAATATTAAGGCAGCACAGTGTAGAAGATCTCATGCAAACAACTGAAGACTCAAAAGAAAATACTGAAGTCTTTAAACAAAACAAACTGGAGCAAGCAAAGAGGTTGTCAAAACATAGAAGCTTAGAGAACATGCATTCATATGATGTCAACAAAAGTACAGAAGTTGACGGTCAAACAAAAACAATTTTAAAACAAAGTGACATGGAACATCGTAAACAAATCCAGTCGGAATTCTACAAAAAGTTTGGTGAAGACGATTTAAAAAAAGAACAAGAAAGAGGAGAAAGTTCAAAACAAGAAAGTTCTATACAAACAGCTTTAGGAAGTCTGAAGCGTAGGAAGGTGGCGATTTTGCAAAAGATCAAAATAAATGGTATTATTAAAACAGTGCCAAACACTGTCGGAACCGTGGCTGTGTCTTGAGTTGTATTATTTTTATAGTATTATTTCTTTTAAGTATAAGTAATTATATATAGTAAGTAAGCAATTTAACATTCGAATTTAGAACGGAATAATATATAATATTAGGGGCTTTATACATACATTTGACCAAATTCAAATTAAGAATGGAAAGGTTTGACTTTCCAACTGAATGTGGTTATTATCTAAAGTGTTTTAAAATGTAATAATTAATAAACAATAAAAAAAACTTTTATAAATTAATTTTATGTAATAAGTACATTGCAATAAATGCAACACATACTTTTATGATTTAAAATAATTTAAGAGATTATTTTAATTAAAATGAAACAATTTAAGTTTATTCAAAATGTGTTGTGAACGTTCGGTATTGTATCGCGGTATATTTTATCGTCATTATTTTCTGTCAAGTGACGTTATAAACGTAGTAGTTCGCTCGGAAGTTTAAGATAATTTAAATGCTGTATATTATTGCCAAGGATTAGTTTATGCCCCATTTAAAGAATGGTGCATTATTGTCAGTGAATATCGTTGTCTAATAAAAAAATGGCTGATTACTAACATTTTTTGATGTCTATTAAAAACAACAAAATAATGCTTTGAATTTTTTATATATACGTATTAGGGACCAGGTTATATATGTAAATGTCCAGATTCAGTGTAATAAATGTAATTATTGTCAATATAAGCATATATGACTTCTGTAGAATTTTTTACAAATATTGTATAATAAAAAAAGGTAGCTAGGAGCAGTAGCTATCATTAATAATGTATATAGGGTGAACTATACCATTGTTATATCAATGATTGACATCCAGTTAATTTATTCAAGATATTAAAGTCTTAATATTTTTTATTTTATACCTATATATAACATTGTTATTCTCATTGTATGGCTGCAAAATAAAATAATAAGATTTTTAACGTTTTGAAGAAAATAACTTCACGCCAGTTCCCTTGCGGGGTAGGCACGAACAACAGAGTGCCATTTTGGCTTATTCTTACTGCCTCTTTGACATTCATAACTCTTGTCATGCAAGCTCGTCTGTTCTGTATGTATGTTGAAGAAAATAATAGGTTGTTATGCCAGTACAATTACTAGGGTACCAACAATAGTGTAGTTAGTTTACCCTAATTCCAAATTTGAAAACAAATTTCAAACCCCTGCTTTGCATTATGCCCACTTCCACGACAGCAAGCAGGAAAGAGGAAACATACGTTAAAGATTCCGTACTCGCGCTGCCTGCCCACTTCCCTCGCAACTTTCACACTCGCTGCCAGGTATGTAGCATAATGTAAAAGACAGTGCCACATAGGCAATTTATTATACAAATGTAAGCATTACTTTTGATTACCGATGTGTGAATCACGTTGGCAGATGATTTACGTTTGAACATCATTGTCTACCTACAATAATGATGGAAATCGTGGAATGTAATTTACTATCCGACCAAACCAAGTAGACGAATTCCAGATGCGCGGTTGACCGTGTCGGATACCGATTGCAAAAAAATCTAAAAACACCAAAATATTTTCGCATTAATTTTAATACTAATTTATGCATCGATGACTGATTTTTGTAATATTGTTTTTTCTCTTTAAATTTAAAGACATAAATATATGTAAGGGATAGTAAATATAAAATAAAGGGACAAAAAATTGATAACAAACAACAACCAACAAAGAGACTATTATATTAGAGAAAAAGAAACTAAAGTACAGAAATGAGCGTAACAGGTGCAAACTTATCGAAGCTGCAAACGGTACTAAGACGTACACGGTGTTTGAGGCGGAATGCGGCCGCATTACATGTCTTCGTCTAATTAGCTTAGTCGAGTAGTATTGTACAGTGTCATCACGGCCATAGCTAGAGAGGGGGGCATTGTGGGGCAATGCCCTACCTTAAAAATACCAAAAACTAAGATAAATTATTATTATTATTACATTGTTTGTTTATAGTTTGAGATAAAAAAAATTGTAGCGATAGGTATCTAAACTTTTCCGAACATACCACAGTTTGTGATATTCATTTCATATTGTAATAATTCTTTGTTCTGTGTATAAATGGCATTTGAAGCGCCATCACATGAAGCAATGGGTCTATTTAATTATAATATTTGTGATGCAGAGGGGATTCCCCGTACCATAGATTGCAATATAGTCAATATTATCTCTTAAACTTTTAAACTATTATATTTACTACTATTATAAACTATCATATTAATCTTTTAAACTAAAATAAACATAAACTAGAGATTGATTATGATTGTTTGTAGTTTGATTAAGTGAAGTGTACGGTAAAGTGCGTTTTAGTCAAAAATCGCAACAATTTTTTTTTTACTCCGCTCTACCTGTAACCCATCTTGCCCTACCTCAAATTCGACTGTAGCTACAGCCCTAAGTGTCATCTGCCCAATTGTAATATCAAGCCGCTCATACATGTCAATGACTGTTTATTCTGTCTCTGGATATTGTCTAATAAATCGCATCATGATTTTCCAAAATATTAAATTATTAGGTTTTCGTCGTCAGCCAGTTGTCTTGTCCACTAGAGGATGTAGGCCTCCTCAAGTTTATCCCGGTCTTCCATTTTCGTTATTCAGCATATACCGGTGAACGTCGTTCCATCGAGGTTGAGGGTGCCCTATACTCTATTTGATGTATTACGGCTTGGCCATGAACTCGTTGCTGTGAGCGACAACAACGTGTAGAGGTAAAGCCATGCTGGAATCATTCCTTGATTAATGCTCTTGAGCGGGTCGATCGGTGTGATACCATGTTTTCACAGAATATCGGCGTGAAACTGTCGGCCTTGAGCTAAACGTGTTTCGTGCGATAAATGAGTTCTGATGGCTCACTTCACTTTTCCTCCTGTCTGTTTACTCTATCCCTATTCCATACACTTTATCCCATCCCTCCCTACCCCATCCCAAAGGATCGCAACGTGTTGGCTTCTCCCCGAGTTACGACGGTCTATAGGCGATGGTAACTACTTTCAATTAGATAGGCCGTCTGCCTGTTTGCCATTGTGTCGCTTCTCGCTATGTCCGGGCTCATGGCCAGGCCGTTAAGATTAAAAATTTTTTTTGAATGAAGTCTTCGCGCAAACATGACAACGCGGGATTTTTATTTGTTGAACTGTGATTGTATACCAATTTTTACAGTATTTTTATAAGTGTATTTTATATGTAATGTTCCTCCATGTAGAACTATTTTTGATAAGTGTACACTTGTTAGTGATGTGATGAGATCACATTTAAGCCAATAAATAAAAATAGTATATGGTGACGAAGTTTATTATATGACTTAATTTTATATCAGAAGTTGTTTGTTTTATTCTTGCCCTTAAATAATCATGTTTAATGAATGTAGAGTTTTTTAACTATCAAAGCTAACGTTTGTTCTATATACATGCATACATACATATGTATATAACAAATGTCTTTTCTTTAAATTATTTTTTACTTTTATATGAATTGTGTAACAGCACGATTTTTTTTTAGTTTCGGTTTACACTGTATTCGAGTAAATAGGTGTTAGATAAAAGCGGGACCCATGTAACAGAAGCCTCGGCCAAATTGTAGGTTTTTGACTGATGCCAGTTGCAGATTTGTTGCAGACACTTCTAAAACGTTTGCAAAAGTTTCTTCCCATTGTCACCAAAATTATTCTTGCTCAGTCCTGAATGTTACCTATTTTAGATTACGACGATGTATGTTTTTTCTTGACGCTTCTGAATGACTTCTGAATAAACTCGAACATCTTCAGAATTTGTTCCTTCAGACAAACATTGTAGAACTTCTAAATCTCTTCTCAAAGCATCCACACATTCATCGATTTGTTATAGTGGTTCTTTTTCGGGCCACGCAGTTATGGAACGCCCTGCCACATACGATCCGAGATAGTTCATTGGAGAGTAGCTTTATAAAAATAGTCAAAGAGCACTATCTGTCTTAAATTATCCTTATCTATAATATTATAACATTTTAAACATGCCATTGTCTGTACTTTGAAACTATTAAAAAAACAGCTGGAATAGACCAAATCCACGATGGAGAACAAGATGCAATTTTTTTACATTTATCGGTTTGTCTGTTCGGATTCACGTAAAAACTACTGGGCCGAATTCAATGCGGTTTTTGCTGATCGACAGCAAATTCTTAGACGTAAAATCTGCGGTACTTTTTATCCCGAGAATTTTTCTGGGATATATTTAAAATGGCCAAATTAAAAAAAAATCGAATTACAAGATTATTTTTTCATTGATCGATAGCAAACTTTATGTAATAACATGTGTCATATTTGTTATCCCGGGACTTTTCCCGGGAGCGGTTTGTAGTTGTTCGGGTGTATAAAAATTAACTTATTCCAACAAAGTTTTGACTAAACGATAGCTGACTTTCTTTTTTAAATGCTGCGGTACTTTGTTCCCCGGGAATTTCAAGTCGAGTGTGGACGAACTCGTGGGTATATCCTAGTACGTTTATATTTTAAATTATATATATATATATGTGTGTGTGTGTATATATGTAATATACATACATGTATATATATATATATATATATATATACACTATATAACAAAGTCAAATCATAAAATATTTAAGTATAGACCAATCCAGTCAATCACATGACATCAGTCTTTCATCACCCTTTTGACTTCTCGCTAGACTCATAGGTTTGCTGGAAGAAAACTCTTAGGGTTAAGCCGGTGTAGCGAAACAAACCTTTTCGCCTACTGCCTGGCAGGCAAGATTTAAGGTTTTAGAATTGACAACTGTCATGTCACATTAGAGACAAAGAAAATTAGTCACGAAAATGTACATATCTTAATCCTAATATATATTTGATATTGTATCCTTTAAATCCTAATATATATTTGATATTGTACTTTCGGCTATGTAAATGTTATATACGAAATTACATATTTTGAAAATGGACGGGTTGTTTGTTCCTGCACCGACCCGTCACCCGCCTTTGTACATTACCACTAATCTATAATTTTGTATGTAACTTTTTGTGTTCAATAAAGAATACAGATTTAACAATAGATGGATATTGGTGCATAATATATAATCCGGCCATAAGTTCTGTTACAAATAAAAATGCATTTATTTTTTTATTCCGTATTATAATTTGATAAAAATATTTCTGAAATGGCGGGAAACCGATTATTTAATTAAGTTTATAGCTTGGCAGCTAGGCCTTTCAGCCAGATCTTAGTTTACAATATAGTTTCTTCATTTTCTTAAGCCTATGTGTAGCACAGCTAAACTGAAGGTTATCAGCTGGTGCCATTCAACGGAGTTCTTGTGACAACTCAAAAGGCCACATTTGACTATACAGTTCACATTTCTCACAAAACACATGATTACTATTCAAAAACTATCAATATCCTACAACTATTGTTCATTTTAGAGTAATTTTACACATTTTTAGAGAATAAAACTGCACAGCACAACATCTCCTTTCAGTTCCCGCCAAAAACTCCGCGGGAAATCGAATAAAGTTTTTAACATAGTAATATACGTAGATCCATAGCAGTTTTTGATAGTAATAGTATTTCTCTATAATAGTGTAAACTAAAGTTACAAATTCAAAATAAAGAGTTGAAAAAAAAGAAACGTTTTTATATATCAGTATTTCTGGTCAGACTAATTTAGTTACAGTAAATGAAAATTGTACCGGTAGATTATCGGTGAATGGGTGCAGCCCTATCGAAACTTCTTGCGTTCAGAAAGGTAATAACAGTAATTGTTTTGTAATTTTTATTGAGAGCATTACTTGTTACTCAAAGTTTAATTAACAATCCTTTTGTATATTTTACTACATGTTTTTTTTTCAATTTAGCTAAAATAATATCCATATGAGTCCTGTATAATAATTTTTATCTTTGGTTTTATATATCTCTTATTATAGTTTTTGTGGCGAAATTTACATATTTTGCAAATGAACGAGTTGTTTATTCCTGCAACGATCCGTCATTTTCATTTATTAATAATTTGAACGTACCTTGTCAAAGTGGTAAAATGACGTCGAAACAAGCGAAATTTTCTTTTGCGTCAAATACCTATTATTTTTTTGGCATTTTGTTTTTACGCATTTCAGATAGAACAAGTTTTAAGAATATAACTACATTTTTTGTGGATTTATGGTGATCGTGATATGTGCTTATTGAAAAACAACCTGTGGCCAAATGGGTAGTGAACTAAATATTGAAACCACTGATTCCGGGTATGTTTTTGGGGTTCTAAAAAATTAGTTTTGTGATAATTATTGCACAATTGATTACAAATTAATATATTCTGCTGCTCTAAAACTCGCTTGTATAATAATAATGTTACATATCATTTAATTATTGCAATTTTGTAGGTGTTTCGTTCATTGCAGTGTTTCGTCTGTTATGCCAAGATTTCATGTTGCGTATATTGTTTGGAGTCAATATCTCATGCCATTCATTTATCGTATCATTATTGGTTTTTTGAGGTAATATATTCATTAATTTTACTACTACTATTCATTTATAATTATTGTGGGAAGTAGTCTAAAGCTTCTAATTTCTTATCGGCTTTATCGCTTTCAGTAATCGATATGCCGCATTATGCTAAATTTGGTTAATTTTGTTGTATTCGCTTAATAACTTACTAACTTTTTACAAATTTTAGTTACATCAGTAATTAATAAATAGTTTTATTTAATTTATGAAATACCTGGAAAATTTGGAATCCTTTCTATTTTTTTAAATTAATTGGTACATTAATATTAAGCCCTGTATTATCTTACAGTGGTTTATACTATTTTATAATTTCAAACTTACCATATCTTAACACCTCTTTACTTAACATTATAAGTAGGGATGGGCCGAAATTCGTTTTACATTTGGTTTGACCGAGTTTCGGCAGCTTGAGCGGAACTTCGGTATTCGGCCGAAATTCAGTTTAAATGCCGAATATTCAGTACAAGGAAAAATTAAAATACCTACTTGCACTATTTTTACTGAAGTTAATAGAAATCATATCTATCATAACCATAATATAAAAATTGACATCTATATACTCGTAATCATTTATTTTAGTTAGGAACATGTAAATCTTAACGTGCAATGTGATAAAAAATAAATAAAATTAGTTGTTGATTGAGTCCTCACCTAATTAAATAGACATCTAATTAAAACAAAAATAAAATAAACTTATTATTCCTCTAAGAAACAAATGCAATTGCTTAATTATAATGTGTGACTTTAATTTTTTTTTAAACATTTCTAAGGGACATCTGCAATTATAACTTTAATTTTGATTGAAATCACTTTTTACAAATTAAAAATTATGAATTTAGAATTATAATAATATTTTTTTTATTTGTCAGACCTGCGTCCATAATTTATGTTAGTTAGTTACACAAAAGACTTAAAAAAACTAACTGTTAGTAAGATAATAACAAGTAAAAGTAAAAAAATATGAAATGGTGATTTTTTTCAATCAAAGGTCTAAAAATCTGTTCTTTTATCCACCTACTCATACTTAAAATTTACTAGGTTATGGTGAAAAAAAAACAAAAATTCGGTGTTATCAAGTTGATGTTGTCAACAGGTCATAATGTGTTGCTCTTGAGAAAGCGTGGCAAAATCAAACCGAAGTTCGGCCGAATTTATGTTTTAACCGAATGTTCGGCTGACATTCGGCCTATCCCTAATTATAAGTCATATAAGTACATAAGTATCTTGCATTTAGTTTATAAATAAGAACTTCCTTCCAAAGGATTAATGAAAATATTTCTTTTTAATTTTGGGAATTTCCTATAAGTACCATTATTTGTAACTTAACTAAGAAAATACCAGCTCAAAAACTAGAACATGTATTATTACATCGTCACTATAACAGAAATTGGTTTAAACAATATTGTTATTATTTTCTAATAATAAAAATCTGCCTATGAGACCAAGAATAACAAGAACACTTAAGAATTAGTAACTAAAACTTACTTGTCTCTTATGAGTTTGTAATTATAAATATTATTATTGTTCTTAATGAAGTGTTAATCTTAAGTATTTATTAAATTAACATCCTTAGTATTAAATTCCAGTTAAGTACAAAATATTTGTTTTGACAGTCCTTAGTCTGTATTTTCTTTTCCATTTTGCAGTTTCTCAGTATCCCTTATCTGTTAGACTATCGATTCCCATATCACCTCATAAGGTTAGGCCACTATTTTATCCGGGCTTCCCACTGTCTTATGATCTGCATGAGGCAGTTTGATTAATATTTTATCCATTATAATGAAATATAATTGAACCATATAAATGCATATTATTGAACATAATGTTTAAATTGAAGAAATATACTTGATAAAATGAATACCAAATTTATTTTACACTGGTTTTTTCAGCCACTGAATGCACTACATTATAATAACATCATATTAATGTGGACAGATAAAGGTTTAACACTTCTATGAGTTTACTTATATCAATCAATTTTTATCTGTGCAGGAACAGAGAAAGAATACAATTTCCTGCGGCCTGGCGGCCTGTCGTAAGAGGCGACTAAACAACCCACAGCCAGGTGGTAGGGTATTTGCTCGACTGGATGGCGACCACCCCTGGTCTAGAGTATGCCGCCATAACAACCTTGTGTTGTGTTCCGGCATTAGTGACCCGGTTCCAGTCTTCTTTAAGAGAGCAGCAGCACATTTGTAGCACCTTTGGTGTTGCAAATGTCCATAGGCGATGGTAACCGCTTTCCATCAAGTGGGCCGTCTGCCTGTCTGCTGAACTACTGCAATAAAAAAAAAAAAAAAAAAAATCAGTCCATTTTGAAATAGATTTTCAACATTAAAGATATTAGACACCATTTTGTTTCTATAAAATGTTTCTAGTAGACTTGTAAAAATTGTGCCTGACCTTACCTTATCTAGATTATAATGCTGCTCCTATCCAAATGCACTCTGGTTGCCAGTTGCTATGATAGAAGTAGCTGTATGAGTGCATTTGATCCATACTATCTTAGTGATGTCAAATGGTTGCAAAATATGTTTTTTTATACAAAATAATTTAATCTGCAATTTCATTACAGGTAATATGGAGTGTTCGTTAATTTTGTCATAGATTATTACTTTACCTAAACTTAACAATTTGTAAACATTTTCAGATAAATCTTGAGCAACATAAATGGTGTTCGACAAGCAAGTTTAAATTAGTTTTCTTATTGTTTCTTGCATGGAGTGTTTTTATTTTAGCCTTGTACAGTTTTCTGTGTTATTTCAGATTATAACCAAGAAGCTTGCATTTGTCTTTGATGATTAACTGATTTTCTATTTTGTGAGAAAAACCTTACACAGGGCAGTTGATTATTCTTTTTGTAGGAATTATCTATCTATATCAATAAAATTAAATAGTCTGTCTAATTTTCAAAAATATATGCCAATATTTAAATGAAAACTGCTTTTTATATGCTGTCTAATCCTACATGATTGTATTAAAAAAAATTGATGGTGAACCCATCTCAAACAGGCTCTAAAGTGGCTTACCACAATGCAGTAAAAATGTTAATAATTAAAAGAGAGATTTTTTATTAAGTAGGGTTTAAAATATATGAATATGTAGCCCTAGGAGTCCATGAAAGATGAGTCAGTAACAGCTAATTGCATAAAAATAAATAAAACTACCTTAAGTTATCATTACAAAGTATATTTTTTAATTTGATTGTTGGTTCATCCCTAATACAATTCACTCTCCTTTTTTCATCTTTAACTATTAATAGATATAGGTTGTTTTTATTTTTCAATATCACTTGCTAAATTGAACTGTTAAGTTAAACTAGATTAGAAGAAAATCTATTATTTATGTATAATACTATTAAAATATTAAAACTTGAAAATTGTATTATGTATCCACTCATAATATCATATATTAATTTTTGAAAAATACTTGTTCTTTTCATGGCCTTCTAAAGGGGCTTATTACAAAATTCTACCTTTTTATATCACACAGTGATATCTTCAATGCAAAGGTATTATAGTTATGCCACTTACAAGACAATTTTTTAAGTTTCATTAATGAATAATAACAAATGAAATAATTTGCTTATTTAAGTATAAAATATGAACAAAGAATTTGTATACTTTTATAATGTGAAACATTTACAATGTAGAAATTATATGAACATCATGTATCTCCATATTTCTTACAAATAAATGCTTTAGATTTGATTTAATTTCATTATAGTTCATGGTACTTTGTAAAAATAGGAACTGAAGTATTATAAAATTTCCTTTAATATTTCAGTGTAGTCAGCAAAACATGGGTTGGAAGTATTATATCAATTCTATGGAAGTAAGATAACAGTTTAAATATTTGATACATACTTGGGCTTATTTATCAGCTTTATTATACAAACTTTATGACTGTGCTAAATGTTATTATGTAAATTTAGTTATTTTAATTTGCTAGTCCCTAAACTGAGTCTTCTTTTGTGGCATAGATGAAATGTTACTAACAAAATGTGCATAGTCCATCCATATCTTCGCTTTAATTTTTTAATGTCTACTACTCAATGTATTTTTATTATGAGATATTGTAGTGTTCCATAACGGTGATAAACGCTATTTTCGCCATTTGACTATAGATCCCTAAAAGCATTTAATTATTAAATACAAATAAATAATGAACATATTTTATATCAAAAACTATTCAACACTTCACATGTTCAAAACAATTTTTGTTTTTGTTTTAAATGTTGTATACATTTTTAATATCTTGTATTATGTTATAAATTGCTATAACAAGTACTTACATTTTCATTAAAATATGTATTTCACCTTGCATTATTGCATAATAATACATACTTCAAAAACTCAATAGGACAGAACTTTTTTAAGACTGAAAGTAAATCTTATAATAAAATACTCTTTATTGTACACCTACATCACAGAGAAGAAATACATAATAAGCTTAAATACTAAAAGATAGTAAGTATAATGGGAGGCCTTATTGCTTAAAGTAATCTCATCCAGGCAACCTTTGGATGGACAAGATCTAATTGCAAGAAAAGGGTTGGCGTCCCATAGAAATAGATACTAATAATAAGACAAAATTATTATTATGCATATACCTATATGGCGATGGTGGTATATATATATGTGTGTACCACCATAGCCACTCCTAATCAGCAATATTCTTGCCACGGGTTGTCTTGAAGAGATCGCTTTTTAGCGAAAAGACCATCCTTTGTACACAATTAGTATAATACTAGTTTGTAAGTTTTCTGTAATGTTGTACAATAAAGTGTTATCTATCTATCTATCTATTATAGCTATAAAAAAACAATTGCTTAAACTATCACTAAGAAAGGTTACGAGTGATAGCACAACACTACTGTGCCTTTAATTTACACTACTGAAATGGTTTTTGAGAAAAAAGACTGATATGCACAGACAGACAGATAGATGAACCTATTAATTTCACAAAGGTTCCATTTTTATCAATACAGCTACTGAACCCTAAAAGTACTTCTGGCATCATAATAAGTCTGAATAATGACATTATTGCATGACTCACTGTATCTATTATACAATGATTTTATCATCTACATACATTCTACAACATTATTTTATAAAGTACTCATGACATGCAAGTTTTTCATAACTTCATGATTGTATTAACCCTAGGCGCCCAAGTTTTTGATATTCAATACTTTATTATTATTAGTCTGAGAAATTCCTCAAATGGAATATAGTTGTAAAATAAATTGAAGTATATAAGAATGGTATAGGTGACACATTCATAAAACGTAACTTGCTGGGTATTTGCCCGTCTGGATGGCGATCACCTAGAGTACTAGACCAGGGGTGGTGATCAGTATGCCACCATAATAACCTTGAATTGCGTTCCGGCGGTTCTAAAGGGACACTGGTTTATCTTTAGAGAGCAGCAGCACATTGTTGGCACCATTGGTGTTACAAATGCCTGCAATAAAAAAAAAATGGTCCAAGTTTTTTTTTAGTGCATGAGTTCAGCAGACAGGCAGACGGCCCACCAGATGGATAGCGATTACCTTCGCCTATGGACATTTGCAACACCAAAGGTGCTACAAATGCGCTGCTGCTCTTTTAAGAGATACTGGAACCTGGTCACTAATGTCGGAACACAACTCAAGGTTGTTATGGCGGCATACTCTAAACCAGGGGTGGTAGCCATCCAGTCGAGCAAATACCACCTGGCAGTTATCGTAAACTTCCTTTGAATAAATGTTAATTTTAATTATATGAAAAGTAACTATAATTGCTTTGGAAGCGATAATAGACTCATGACTTTCAATAAGTAATCTGTCAGATTCCATTTTGAAATAAATACATTGACATCGATGTCGCGTATCACCGATTTTCTTACTTAATTTTATTACAATTCTTGCATTTTACAGCATAAAAGTAGTCTATATTCATTTCCAGTTTCCAAATAACACCTATGTCAGCCTTTTTCAAAGGTAAAGATGTACAATATCATGAATACAAAATACGAACGCAATACTAATCCCAGTCTCTAATTGCTGTATACAATTTTGTCTAAAAAAAAGGCTATGTAGCTATGATTCAGCTACTTTTTAAGTGTAGTATGTATGAGTCATGGATTCCAAGGTTTTAACGAACAAGGTCGAAAAACTATATTACAAATATTTTCAAGACACAAATCATTCTGAATTTTACCCTACTACTACTAATAGATTAGGTATACTTGAAAAATTTATTACTTATTAAATAATTATGTACATGACATACATACTTATAAATAAAATAATTCTTGTTGTTTTTATTTTTAATATAATTAGTCACATAGTTATCTATGTATTACTATAAATCAATACTAAATAAAAAGATATTTAAAAAATAAACATAACCTTAAGAAAACCTAATTTATATATTAATTATATAGTATTCTATCGACAATCTCTTACTACTATATGTAAAATACTGAGCCTAGGTCACCATCTTCCATGGGTAAAGAGCCCACAAGGCTGTCTGTGTTGCCTCATTGGACCCCACACTGTGGCAGGCACTACCTCTGATGGCTTATATAATCCTTGAGGCATTTTAATAGCTCTTTATAGACGCTCAAGGCTTCAGGAGTTCATTCATGGTCCAGGTGTCTGAAAACCATATGACAGACAAGTAATTCACTGAAAGTCACATATGTGTACTCCGCATGACTAGATTCTTTTGCTTTATTAACAAAATATTACTTCTTTGTGAATTGCATGCAAATTTGTTTAATTGTATTTCTTATATGTTGTATTGTATTCTTATAACAAGTGGTAGAATAAAACTTTTTTTGGCTTGAATCACATCTTTAAACGTCTATGTATTTGTGTACTTCTATTCATATTTATGGATATATCCATAAATATTGGTCTTTGCTCTTGAATTGACAAAATTGTATACCAAGTAAAACCTATTTAATAGTTAGTTTGGCCAGTGAGTCATATAACAACTAAATAAATGGCAGCCAATTTAATATTTTTCAGCTTGCAATATAAAATAATACCTGAAAATACCGATTAGATACTTTTACACGAGTAAAACTAGAATACTTAGAGTAGAAATGAAAAATTATAAATAACGACTCGTAATATTATTAATAATATATCTCATTAACCACATCCACACTGTAAAAAGTCTAATATGCGTTAAGATGACAGTTATGATTGTGGACATATTAAGAATCTAATTAAGTAATTTGTAACATGACTCGCTGGCCAGACTCTAATCAAAATTACTATAAATTAATAGGTTGGAAGAAGAATATTAAAAATGACAATACTAGTATACTTAGACTTTGTTCGATAGATATTGTAAGTAGGTACCATCGTAGTTTTAAGTGTAACTTTTCTCTAAACTTGTTGATTTAGTTCTGATACTCTCTTTGAATATGACATCGAAAATAAACTTATGTATATATACTGAATTTACGCGATAGGTGGGATTGGGCGATAACCGCGAAGTCTGGGTATTTTACGTGGAGTTAGTAAGTAATCGACATTTGTGTGACACTCATAGGATCAAAGAGATTTTAAAATCGCATAGTTCCGAGTTACGTGTAAGTCGGGGTTATTGCACTGTTAATTTGTGACTGATGTGGTCTAAAAATATGCGTGCGTGTTAAATAATAAGACGTTTGAAAGTATCAAGAGTGTTTTCCTACATCAAAAAGCGATAGAATATTGATTTGTGGAGTATGTGTCCCTTTAGACAAGTGGCATTAGCGTTAAACGAATAGAATAGAAAATGTTTGGAAGTGATATATGGTTACGCTAAGTATTGTTGCGAACCGATAATAATCTTTTACAAGTGTTTTATTACCCCCGAATTTTAATGATCTATTGTCCGCGTTAATCCCTTTGTATAACTCCCAGTAAGGCGTCATAAATCCTTTCTTCTATTATTTGTATTTCATTGCATATTCTTAAAAGCCATTGAGCTTACAAGTTAAGTATTCCAAAGAATAGTGGGGATGGGTGGAACGGGAATCTCATATTGACGGACTTTGCGAGTTTTATGTATTAAAATTTTCTGTTTTACGGTGTGGATTTGTTGTATTTGGTTGTATTTATAAGAAGTGTGAATTACGTGTATGTACTTGTGTGTAATAGACTTTGTAATAATTCTAACGGCATTTTAAATTCACGTCAAATAAATTTGTTACAGTATTATGTCATTCTCATATATTTTCATACTATTCGTTTAGTGCTTTATTGCATGAGTTCAACAGACAGGCAGACGGCCCACCTCATGGAAAGAGGTGACCATTGCTTATGGATATTTGCAACACCAAAGGTACCTACTACAAATGCGCTGCTAGTCTCTTAGGGGAGACTAGAACCTGGCCACTAATGCCGGAATACAACTGACGGTTGTTATGCCGAGGGGGTCCGGTAAACAGTAGAAATGTACGGTTTGGGGGCGTTTTTCAAATTTCAGCTTTAAACTACGCGATTGTCATTCTTAGTATTTATCTTCTAGGTTCGGTAGTTAAATGCAGTAAATTGTTACGTTGGATAACAAGCATAAGAAAAAGTGTTAAACGACTTTGTTCCAATGTTTATGTATTCATTAATCATGTGATTCGATGTTGATGTTCTTTTTTTACATTTATTTTTAGTTGGACCGGTGGCTGGTTCAGCTGGACGCGTCAGTCAGATGCAATGCTACGTAACATCGAAAAACAAATATTATCATGTAAGAAATTTCTTATTTCAAATAATCTATTTTGGTAAATCAACGAAATTCAAAACGCATTTTTATAGTACAAAGAAGATAAATAGTACTAGAGGAAAAAAATGGTAAATCCATAAATGTGATCTCCCAGAAGACCTGTAATCAAAGTACAAAAATAACCATAAATCGATCAAATATAATTTGTAAAGATGCTATATTGATTCCCAAAGCGGACCATCAGGCTCATATGTGCAGACCTGGAACTAAAGGAGAACCATATACTAGAATGATGATAACCCCGCTTTTATTATCAAATCATAACTAAATACTAGAATGATAATAACAATTACTCGCCTCTGCTCCTATTTTTGATATAACAATATTGTGTAGACGACTCTGCGGTATAAATAAACCCATGAGGTTTCCGTGGCACAGTCAAATGTGTTTCTAATGTATATGAATGTAAGCATATTGAACAATAAATTAAAAAAAAATGTCCCGCTGCTGGGTTCGATTACATACATACATAACTTCACGCCAGTTCCCTTGCGGGGTAGGCACGAACAACAGAGCGCCATTTAGGCCCATTCTTACACACCTCACTTGCTTCTTTGACATTCATAACTCTTGTCATGCACACTCGTCTGTTCTTAAGGCTCCTGACATCACCCTCCGCTAGTACACGATCAATTTTATCATAGAAGGTGTGTCGTGGCCTTCCACGACTTCTGCATCCATCCACTTTTGCATTGTATATCTGTTTAGTCATTCTTTCATCATGCATTCTTTCGACATGCCCGAACCACCGGAGCATTCCTTTTCTTACCTTCACCCCGACACTCTCTTTCAGACCAACTCTCTTTCGATTAGATTCAAGAAAAACTTTTGAATTGGTTTTTACTGTATTAGATAGAACAACTTTATCTGAATTAATCACTTTTCTTCCGGGAATGTCACCTGTGACATTTGCTGAATAAATTGTAATAGTGCTTAATTTTTTTTTATTGCATGAGTTCAGTAGACAGGCGGACGGCCTACTTGATGGAAAGTGGTTACCATCGCCTATGGACATTTGCAACACCGAAGGTGCTACAAATGCGCTGCTGCTCTCTTAAGGGAGACTGGAACCTGGCGACTAATACCGGAACACAATTTAGGTTGTTATGGCTGCATACTCTAGACCAGGGGTGGTAGTCATCCAGACGGGCAAATACCCTACCACCTGGCTATGGCTTGTTCTGTCGCCTCTTGCGACGGCCCGCCCGGCCGCAGGAAATTATATTCTTTCTCCGTTCCTGCACGGATAAAAATAATGTCACATTAAGTTTAGATATCGAAATCAATAATGTGCAGTAGTTATTTTGTTATCCTTATCATATGGATTGGTCTAATGACACGTCAGTTTCGTGGTTTCTAGTATATAATTATATTTTACAATAGCCCTTTGTTATTTTGATCGTTTTGTCCCATTTGACCTATGTATAGATTTTTATCTGTCTGGGCATTGACTTTAAGTGCCAAGTCGTCAATTCATTGTTTCTCTCGTGTCAAAAAACCATAAATCAGCCGGCCCGTCACCTACTCTCCTCTCCCCACCTCTCCTTGTTACCATAAACTGTACGGCTTGGCTTCCCTGTCTTTTACACATACATACATTTAAATTTATCTAATGTGCTGCAAACTGTTAAACTTTTATCGTGATGAAACCTGCACGTCGAGATTACCAATGAACATAACCCGCCAACTTATTTTATAAATGTACCCAGATTTATTTATTTTTACAAGTGCCTCAAAAATCCAACTAAATTTGTATTTGATGACACGGTTACGTAAATCTATTACAGTCGTGTTGTGACTGATAGAAAATCGAGTTGACCCATTTAACATACGCGCATTGCTAATTTAGGAATGTCTAGCGACATACAAAGGAATGAATTCCCGACGCATTTATATACTTTAAATCACCTTTAAAAACGTTATTACGTATTTATACAAGGTTTATAAAATGCATAAAAAGAGTTTGAAAAAGTGTTATTCATAATAGAATTACTTTTTTGAACTCTATTTCCACGACTTTCTAAAACTCGAATAACTAAGTATTATGAATATGGGGGTTATAATCTTTATTCTTTTGCTTGTGTAGATTACATAAAATATGGGAAAGTAGGGCTTTCCACGCAGTTTCGCCCCCCGGAAAATTTCGAATATTCCTATGAATAAATTATTCCATTTACCGGGGCATAAAAAATATCCTACGTTCATCCTCGGCATCGAAAATATATATATATTAAGTTGCAGCTAAATCCAGTCCAGTAATTTCCCGTGAAAGCGTAACAGACAGACAGACAGACAGACAGTTACTTTCGCATTCAAAATATTAGTATGAATTTTATACATACAGCTTCAATGCTTTTCGAGAATAATCACTTTGACATACACCGGTAGAGAGACGGAAATACATGATAACTTCATGAGGAGTAGAGAACTCCTTATTAAATTATTACCGAAATAAGCTATGGAACCCAGGTGGTAGGGCATTTGCCCGACTGGATGGCGACCACCCCTGGTCTAGAGTATGCCGCCATAACAACCTTGTGTTGTGTTCCGGCATTAGTGACCAGGTTCCAGTCTCCTTTAAGAGAGCAGCAGCGCATTTGTAGCACCTTTGTTGTTGCAAATGTCCATAGGCGATGGTAACCGCTTTCCATCAAGTGGGCCGTCTGCCTGTCTGCTGAACTCCTGCAATAAAAATAAATAAAAAAAAACCCTTAAAACGCTATTCTAATTTTAGGCTTGAAACAATAGAAGTTTTTTCTTATAATAATACTAGCTGTGCCTGCAACGTCGTCTGCGTGGATTCTCTTTCGCGAAAACCTAATTTTAAAAGTAGCCTAATTTACTCCTTATAACATCAGATAACTGTCAGTGAAAGTTCCGTCAAAATCGGTCCAGCCGTTTCAGAGATTAGTCGAAACAAACAGACAGTAGACAGACATTAGTGTGGGGTTATAGCTTCAAGGTATTTAGTTAATGTAAGTATTTGCAAGTCATGTAAATGACTAAACTATGTGTTTAGTAGCTCTTATTTTGACATCACAAACAGACACTTCAAATTTATTATGTGTATATACATATATAGAAATGAATGAATTATATCGACTTTACGATAAGATCGTCTCGGTACTTACGACGTTGACCTTCTGATCCCTTGCGAATTGTATACGGAACGACCTTGAAATATTGATAATATTATTACTGTATTAGTGTTAAATATTAGCGGATAAGTTATCAGAATTCGCTAGTCATGAAAAAAGAGTAGGTTTTTTGGTATGTAGATTTTTATGCATAATAACATAAGACATAGATAATGTGTCTGGTTCACGCCGGGAGCGAACGAATGACGCTCCGAGAATAACACAATAATAATCTAAAATATTATAATCAAACTTTATTACACTAGAATTATCACAATTACGACATTAAATATTACACAATAATACACAGATATATTAGGACAACTCCAAGTGTTGCATCCACGCTTGTCAGGAGTCGAGCAGCAATTTGTCCTCCAAGAATACTGCGATTATCAAGCAGTAATTATCGACCACAATATATTATGTGCTCCTCGTCCAAGACTACCAATGCAGACTGTCGGTCGTAGACTTCGTTGTAGACTCGTAGACTGTCTGTTTAAGACTGCCCTTCTGCCCGAACACCCAGTATTTATAAGGTCCTCATAGCGCGCTGCAGTGACAATATCCGGTAATGCTGTGGCGCCACTTCAGTTACACTTCCTTCATAAAACCAACTTCCGCCATACGTATTAACTTCCAACATCCGGTTACTCCAATTGCGATATCCGTTAGCTTAATAATAAATGCTTCTACGTTGACATCCAGTTATACGACTTCCGATTACTACATGAAAGAATACTCTATCCGGTTATTGACTACTTCCGTCATATGGTTACTTTATAATAAATACGATTCCTACATATGCTACAGAAGCTGAAAATTGAAAAAATAAATAATTACGGTCAAATTTCGACATCACGATAAATACTTTGTAATAGATATAAGTTACAAGAAGAAAAAGACAAACACAGTAAGAAAATAATATTTGTTTGAATTCACCGAACTTAAATAATAAAATTCCCCCCCCCAACTACGTATGGCACATGGCCCGACTAGCAATAACTACAACACTAAGCTATTATAACAATAACGTCACATAAACGCCCCACTGCTGAGCTCGGGCCGCCCATTTATAGGGAAATGAACAGTACACACGTCACGCTTGTCCAAGGCGGATTAGCGGGTTTGATGAGCCGTTTATCTCGATGATATATGATATCCAACGGCGGCTGTTGAGTTGACTAATTAAATTGAATTTTTCAGGTTTGAAAACAGCGTACAAACGTTTCTACGTGGACATTGGCTCCGTGGTTGGACAAAGTGATAAGATCTGGACGATTTCACTAAACGATGAATCGCCGAAGACGCCTCTGGTGATGCTGCACGGTATGGGCGCCGGACTGGCGCTATGGTGTCCTAACCTAGACGCGTTAGCGGCTACGAGGCCAGTTTACGCCATCGACCTGCTAGGTTAGAATCTTAAATAACTACAATACCATATATTTTAGATGTGGTAGAGCCATGCTGTACAGCTCTTACGACCGGCTCGATCAGTGTGATATCACGCTCTTACAGAATATCGGCGTGAAACGATTAGTCTAGTGCTATTTAGTTTTGTTAAGAAAGTTCAAAGTCAAGTTTCCACGCTTGACTTGAAATTCCCGAGGGATTCCCAGTATAAATAGTAGCACAGATTTTAAGTCTAAGAATTTGCTTGAATTTGCCGCATCTAAATTGGCCCAGTAGTTACTACTTATACCTCTGCTCCAGTTGCTTCAATTTTAGTGCTTATGACTAGGTCTTAATGCGTCTTAATTATACATACATACATAACTTCACGCCAGTTCCCTTGCGGGGTAGGCACGAACAACAGAGCGCCATTTAGGCTTATTCTTACACACCTCACTTGCTTCTTTGACATTCATAGCTCTTGTCATGCACGCTCGTCAGTTCTTAAGGCTCCTGACATCACCTTCTAGTACACGATCAATTTGATCATGGAAGGTGTGTCGTGGCCTTCCACGACTTCTGCATCCATCCACTTTTGCATTGTATATCTATTTATTCATTCTTTCATCATGCATTCTTTCCACATGCCCGAACCACCGGAGCATTCCTTTCCTTACCTTCACCCCGACACTCTCTTTCAGACCAACTCTCTTTCTTACTTCGGTATTACGAACGCGGTCCGCGAGCGTCACTCCGCAGATTTTGCGCAGTGCTCGCATCTCGACCGCGTTTACTCTACTTTCATGCTCTCTCTTCCATACCCAACTCTCGCTTCCATACGTGAGTGTAGGTACCAGCACCGCGTTGTGTACGGCGAGCTGGGTCTTCTGGCTGAGGTTCTTAGCGCCTAGAAGTTTACCTAACACTCCATTAAAACTATTCCCCAAATTCACTCTTCTTTCTATATCAGCGGTGTCTTAATTATAGCGCCAAAAATAACGCGTTAGCGATATTTATGTTTATATGTGAGTTATCTATTAATGTTTAACGTAAATAACAATGTTGCATCTCAAATAACACATTAAAACTTTGGCTACATCTGCGTAATCTCTTTATTAGTGCGCATGTTAAAGCATTGCGGCGCTGGTGAAGCAGAGGCATAATGGAGAAGCTTAATTAATCAATGTGTGTGTTTTTTTTTTAGGTTTTGGTCGTAGTTCCCGTCCAAAGTTTGCCTCAGATAGTCTTAAGGCGGAAGCGCAATGGGTGGAGTCCGTCGAAGAATGGAGAAGAGAGGTGAACATTGGCCAGTTCATTCTGCTGGGGCATAGTTTAGGCGGATACATCGCTACTGCGTATGCTATGAAGTACCCTGAAAGGTTAGTAACACTTATGCAACTTTTCAATCTATACTAATATTATAAAGAGGAATGATTTGTATGTTTGTAATGAATAAACTCAAAAACTATTGGACTGATTTCAAAAATTATTTCACCATTAGAATGCTACATTATCTATGAGTAACATAGGCTATATTTAATTATAGAGAAAAACTTGGTTTCCCTACTAAAATTTCAATAAAGTAACCCAAGGTGTAAAAAATTAGTCGTAAAATGAAAAAAAAAACTTATGTCCTGCATAAAGATACATTTACTCGTATGTTTATACCAAAAATGTTTTAAGCATAAATGGCTGGCTAGTTATTTTATATACAGGTGAATTTGTTAAGTAGGTCTTCAGGGCCAAATCCTAATATATGCTAAATAGAGAAAACACTAAGTTGACTCGAGACCGATTTTGACCAAAACTAAAGTAGTATAATTAGATGTTTAAAAAATCAATTACCCTTGATAAGAATCGAATCAGATGATTAAAAAAAAAAAACAAACACACCTGTATTACTGAATTAATGAATGAAAACTCTTTATTGTTCATCATAACTTAAACCTAGACATTATAAATACATTAATAGAACAATGGGCGGCCTTATCGCTTGTAGCGATCTCTTTCAGGCAACCCGGTGTCCAAAGAGACATTACAAGAAAAATTTAATATATTTTTTTGGTGGTTTAACTAAATTAAAACTAATTCAATCGTAATTAAAGAAAAAACAAAATAATCAACTAATATAGATATACATAATTAAATAGATTATAATAATATAAATTACATATACTTACATGCGATCAATAATACAATTCTATTATTGATTGCATTCTGATTTTTAAGGGGAGGGAGTTTCACAGGTGAACAGCCTGTATTATTATACCAAAGCATAGTGTAGCTTGTAACTATTGGTTTCTGTGAAGCAATGTCAAATGGAAAGAGTTGTTTTTTAACAAAATGTTCTATTTTCTGTACAATAATTAAACCACAAATACCACACAAACTCCTATCAGATACTTTTCAATTTTTTTTTTTAATATATGATATCTAACAATTTACAAAATAAATGAATTGTGTAATAAATCCTCCCTCTATTTCCTTCCAGAGTGAGACACTTGATCTTGGCTGATCCATGGGGTTTTGCAGAACGGCCAGTCAACACCGACAAGCAGCCGCTTCCCTTATGGGTCCGAGCCATAGCCACGGCCGTCCAACCCTTAAATCCCCTATGGGCAGTGAGAGCAGCAGGCCCTGCTGGAAAGTGGTTGGTCAGCAAAACCAGACCTGACATATCTAGAAAATATTTGAATTATGTACCAGATGCAGAGAGGGTTATACCTGAGTATATCTATCAGTGCAACTCGCAGAATCCAAGGTGAATGATTATTTTCCAGTATATGTGCTCTGTAGTTTAAATTACATTGAAATTGGTGAGATATAAACGTTTGAAATCAAAAAAGCTTGCCATCGGGTGGGCTGACAGGCCGATCTGCTTTAAAAAAAAAATAAAGTTGTCAGTTTTATCGGCAACCATTAGCCAACTAGAGTTGATGAACAATAAAGCCATAGCTATGTTGTGAACAACTGCTATTTAGCTGGTTTTTGCAACGGCTATTCATCTCTACTGTTTTCACTATACATGTTCCTACTATATTAACTCGAAATTGTTTGGTTCTTATGAACTAAAAAGTGTTTTCATGCATTCGCTGTTCAGGTTTCCACTAAATACTCAGATAGTTGATTCTGTTTTATATTTCAGCGGTGAAAGTGCCTTCCACAGTATGATGACGGGCATTGGTTGGGCGAAGAATCCTATGGTGAAACGGTTGGAACAACTGCATCCGGCTGTGCCCATCACAGTATTGTACGGATCAAGGTCATGGGTCGATAACAGCACTGGGCAGGTGCTCTCGGAATACAGGCAGGGGTCCAAAACTTATGTACAGGTCAGTTGGATTGATTAGTAATTTCTTAGTTAGAGTGGAGGCACTCTCAGAGAGTTTCAAAGCCAGGTTTTGCCAGGTGATAGGGCATTTGCCCAACTGGATGGCTACCACCCCTCGTCTAAAGTATGTCGCCATAACAACTTTAAGTTGTGTTCCGGCATTAGTGACCAAGTTCCAGTCTCCCTTAAGAGAGCAGCAGCGCATCTGTAGCAACTTTGGTGTTGCAAATGTCCATAGGCGATGGTAACCGCTTTCCATCAAGTGGGCCATCTGTCTGTCTGCTGAATTCCTGCAATAAATAAAAAAACCAGTAAATATTGTTATTAATTTTTATCATTGAATAAACGTATATTAATTATACTTTGTTATTTAAATTAATTGTTTGAAAATCACGGCACATACATTTCACTCCTATGACGTAGTTTCTGAACACGATGCAATTTTTTTAGATTTGTTTGTTTTTTTGGGATTCACTGTGCCGATATCGATGCGGTTTTCGCTGGTGGATAGCAAATTTTCTATACTAATATTATAAAGAGGAAAGATTTGTTTGTTTATTTGCATTGAGTAGACACCGAAACTGCTGAACCAATTTGAAAAATTCTTTCACTATTTTTTTAAGCGGGGGAAATGCTGGTTACGCACAATACTGGGTCCTTTCCAAGGGATTAGACCGTTATCTCATATGGAGGCATTCCATTAAAGGCAATCCAAACATAATCAACAACACCCACTACCCACTAAAACCACCCTCCTCCCATGTGCCCCGCGCTTTTTGTGACATAGGTTATAAACGGTTGACATAGGTTATAAAAAAAAAGTTCTTTTTAGACACCCGTGCGAAGTCGGGGCGGGCCGCTAGTATGTAATAAATCTGAGATTATTTTTTATCCCGGGAATTACAAGTCAAGCGTGGAGGAAGTCGCTCGCATATCCTGTTGTTATTTATTAATTTAACATCTCTTGAATATTATTTCCAGGTGATAAATGGCGCAGGCCACCACGTGTACCTAGACAAGCCGGAACTATTCAATAAGTTCGTGCTAGAGGCTTGCTCACGCGCCGACGAGTTCGACCCATCGCCAATAGTGGAGCAAGGCAAAGAGAACAAGATCAACACGATACAAAATCACACCGAAACGGCCACCTCTTGATGATCGAAGGAGTTTAGGTATAACTATAAAGTATTTGAAACTTTTAGTTAGCGCCTAAATGTATGTTTTGTATTTGAGAATATAATCATGGTCGAAGAATACGGGGAATAAGGGTATTATCCAGTAAAATGTTTAACCTTGAAAAACTTCCCATATTTCTACGTTTGTATAGGCCGCTGCTAATAATTATTCTCTGCATTTTGATATACAAAAACACTGTCAACTAAAATAAACACTAGCCTTTGTTGCTGTAAGAAATTAAATAATTTCGCTTAAATTTAATATTTATTCAGTACATTGGTATGCATATATATTTCCTTTCCAGCTTGTCTTATAATAAAGGCCCCTGGGCCACAATGTTCCTGCTGTGCGTTTCAAATCATTCTCCCACTTCATGTATTATCGTACTCTACACTTTTCCCCATCTCTTGGATAACACTCTTATCTTATGTAACCATTTATTTTTATACAATCTACTACATTTGGTTTTTTTAAAATTATTTAATACATATTCCTAGACCGAATCAGTCAAAACATTAAATTGAAAAAGACTTAAAAGACTATACAGTGCAAAATTGTACTGGTCTTTAAAATATTAAATTAAAGTCTTATGTTATTTTACTATATCAAAATGCAAGCTACTTAGCGCTTTGGAAGTGTCAGACCACTGGGAATATTTTTCCGACGTTAAATTTCTTACGGGACATTTATATTCAGCCACTAACGCTACCGTGAATACTTCCCAAAATATTTGTGATATTCTCGCAGGCAGTGAGTGTTTACATATCGCTCTTGCACCCACTTCGCGCTCGATTATGGTCAACGACAAACATCTGAAGAAAGTGGATACTATCAATTCATTATAATAGAATTATAAATAAATTATAAGTAAATAGCTCTTTAATCTCCAAGCGCTTTGCAGCAAGTGAGGATGAGAGCAGTATGTAAAGACGTAAACTCATTCAGGCTGTCCATTCTTTCTACTCTTGCACGAAAACCCAATTCGATTCGTTTTCGGTAAAATGGGGCTAGCGTACGGCAGCGGCAGCACGAGTGTTGAGTTTAGATACACGTGATGTTCATTTTCCTCGCCGTTGCCCTGCTCCTTGCCGTGGCACTGGACATAATGTAAACTATACTCGCGTCAAACGCTCGCTGCCCGCGGTGCCATAAATTATGCACTATGACACATGCGGTGTGTTACTTTCAATAAAAATACCTTCTTTTCATGGTATTAGTATCGACACTACAGGCTGGTAAAATAAAGTAGAAAATAATAGAAGCGCCACTTTCACGAATTTGTCTAAATTCTAGCAACTCCATTATTATGACAAAAGTAATTTCGATACTAGTAAGTTTTAATACTATACGACAAGCTTTATTTACTACATAGACATTTTGTCAACATAACCTATGATGTTTACTTGAATAATAATTGACTATAATTTTGTAAGAGCTTTAACAGTTATGATATTTAACAAAACAGTTATTTCATTGAAAAAAGCTAAATAGCCATTATAAACCTGTCATATCGGCTGTTCTTTGCTAATTGTCGTCGAACTGTAACGAAAAGATTTTTGCGTCAAATTCCACTAGGCATACCTGGTAAACTTTAAATCAACTAAACTAAATTTAGTTATTTTTTAGCGAATTTTAGACTCGGATCAACGTTAAAATTAAAATAACAACATTAATAAATTTAACTTCGTTTATAGAATTCACTGACATGAGATAGAATATTGCCCCAAAGCAAAAAAAATAATTCATTTTCTAAACGTTTTAGTCAGGTTGTACACTGGTGCGTCATTACGCCTTACCATTAGGCATGTACGTAAGTGTGACAGAGAGAGACATAGACGCTGTTATATTCTCACATTTTATTGCCCACAGGGCAGCGAGTGTTTGACACGAGTGTAATGGCTACAGGTCAATTGTATTCTTCTTCCATGATATAGCTAGAAAAATCAGGGCCTTCCTAATCATACAGGGCGTTGGGGTACTAAAAGCAGCGTGTGCCCCATTTGCTATCAAAAAAAAAAATTTTTTTTTTTAATTTTACGCATCTGTTTGTTGAAGTCATATTAGTACTGGAAGCAGTAACATCTATTCGCTTGCACATTGCAACCTCAATTCAACAAGTTGAATTTGTCGACGAGACTAGTCTTGATATTATTATAGGTATCATGAATGTATTTGTAAAAGTAACACTGGCTTAAAATTTTGGGGGCGTATGGACCAAACGGACCCCAGATTCTGATTCAGTGCATCGTAATACATAAGAATAGATGGGTCTGGTAGACAACTTTTTATTTTGTGTGGGCCGGTGATAATTTTCAAAACTAGCAAATTACACGTGGTAAGTATAGGTACGGGCCTGCCTCAGGGCGCCACGCACCCTTTGCACACCAGCAGTGCGTTCCTTTAGTAGCTTATAACGCTCAAAATGCTCTGTCAGCCGTTCCACCTGGTGACCGCGGTTATGGTCGTGGTGAAAACGTCACTAATGACATCACGATTTTCGGTCACGCAGCGCTTCTCTTTTTTTAAGTTTAAAGCTTGGCAATTAGGCCTTTAAGCCAAACGCCGTTGTATAATCGACGTCATTCAACGGAGTTTTTGTGAAAACTCGAAAGGCCACATTTGGCTATATAGTTCACATTTCTCGCAAAAACACATAATTACTACTCAAAAACTATCAATATCCTACAACTATTGTTCATTTTAGAGTAATTTTACACATTTTTAGAAAATAAAACTGCACAGCACAACGTCCCCTTTCAGTTCCCGCCAAAAACTCCTCACGCAGCGCTCATAACGACCTATGTTCAAGAGGTGGGTCGAATAACCGTTCCACTTGAGTTTACGGTTGTGACGTCGGCAAGCAAGTGGAACGGGAAAAATAGCGGTTGTGAACGTGGTCGTTGTGAGTCTAATGGAACGTAGCCCAGGATAAAGACGGCCCTGAGAAAAAATAATTTAAATATATCCTGTGTTCCAAATTAGAAAATGATTGTTGTATCATAGTGAAATAAGGTCTGTGCCATAACTTTAGGCTATCCATAAATTTTCAACACAAAATTCGGAATTGCGTACACTTTATAGTTAAACTGAGAGGCCATAAAGTTCGGAATATAACATTAATATAAATACGGCCTTTGTGGTTGAATAAGCTAAGCATTTGTCGGCCCGCACACTTAAGCGCAGAGGCTCCAGGTTCGATATCTGGCATTGTAAGTTCGTAAACGAACTTTCCATTATTTGCTATTTATTATCTGGGTGTTTTTCTTTTCTCTCTCGAAAATTGATATTGATAAGTGTATAAAAAAATGGCACATTTTGACAATTGTATTCTTATTTGGAACAGAGAACAATTGTGTTATGCATTGATATAGGAAGTGGGATTCATAACTCAAATGGTGATATAGCTAGGTTTCTGTTTATAGTGTTTAAATTCATTCTACATTTTTGTGTCAATTCTACATACGTTAATATTCAATACATTCATATCGAAGATTGAAAGGCTATTTCTTTCATCGACAGTTTGTGAGGGATTTACCATAATAGGTTTTTTCATCCTAACATCGGAAGTAAGGAAGATTTAATGTTGTTATATTTCGCATGTTATGTTATGGTAAATAGTTTATTAATTATGCGTCTTTTAGGTCATTTGTCACTTTTAACCCTTCCCCATAAAAATTTTCAAAATGTCGCTTAAAACAGTATTAACTAATTGGTTTTTATTAGTCTCAAATCAAACCTTGAGTATAGATTTGTAAAATTTAATATGCGTTACAAATCTTTGACCCAATTGAAAAAAATGGCCAACATTGTGATGCTTCCTTTAATAGAATTTGGATGATGGTGATTGTACAATATTTGTTGATAATTTATATAAGGAAATATTTGTTTTTAGTATTATTTATTATGGATTATTTATCTAAAGAGATGTTTATTATATATGAGAAAGTACTTGTAATATTGTTTAATTGAAACATATAAATCTGTTTTAGTCAGTATCTACGGTGTTTTGTAAAAAATTACGCCTTCAAAAAGTTTCGCCATTGGCTTTAAAACAAAATGCCAAAAAGATTAGTTTCATATCGATAAAACAACAAAAAATAGTGTTATATTCATTTAAAATGTTATTATATTATTGAGAGTATATTTATGTTGAAACATTTTAATAGTTTGTAGTCTATGGAATGAATGATGACCGGTCCTAAGTCTTACTATTCATTCGCTTGCCCTACCATTGGTTGACTTTGAACATTACTTGTATGTGGCTCATGACAAATTTTAACCGATAGTAATGCAAATGAACGGTTGGTTAGATATAGGAACCGGCCAATAATCTTCATTTGTAGATTCATTCATTCATTGGTTTAGATATAGTACCTGATACATTAATTCCTCGATATGTACAAACATTTTTAAAACTAGCCATATATGCACTACATATACATTCATTGATAAAATATGCATATTAATAAGTGATACAAAGCCTAACTTATGTATAAACGTCCTACTACTGGACGTAAGTTTTTCATTTCCGGAAAGTATATAACATGTAAATTTCACTTATTAAACTCGTTTTTGTGTGATGAGTCTTCGTTGTAAAAAGACAGTTTAATTATCATCAATTAATTGGTTTTTAAGGACGCATTCCATTAGTTTCTCACAATGCTCATATTGCTTCGTCCGTTGTTCCATATGCCGACCACGATCATTATGTAATTAATTCTCTTTCTCTCTTGACATTGAAAAAGGCGCGATTTTCAAATCAACCAATGACATTTGTGTCTTTCGTCGTTAATGACCTCAACGCCACATAATCCGTTCCACTAGAGTTTCTGATTGGGACGTCCGCAAGCAAGTGGAACGGGAGAAATCGCGGTCGTTGTGAGTCTCTTGTGGAACGTGGCCTAAGTGTCATTCTTGTAGATTGTATAAAACTTTAAAATTTGAGTTTGGTATCGGCCGTTTAAAACTTAAAATTTTAAATTAACAGCAAATAACACGATTTTTAATGCGCTTGTGGTGTAATTAATTAAACTTAAAATCAATCAATTTATAAACCAAACGTAAGGTTATGTGGACTCGATTTTGATGGTCTTAATTAAAATATTTGGGCACAAGTATTGTATCTTGGCACCATATGGATTGTTCAATTGCACAGAAGCAAAGAAAATTAACTGAAGTATTGTTGTTTAGCCAAAGGCTTTTTGATACACTGAATGACTGTGTAAATAAATTATAATTTATTGGAAGTGTTTTTTCTTTTATGATTGATATATTGTAAACCTGCTAAGAAATAAAGGTAAGGCGAGTTTGATTAAATATTGTAATGTGGTTAACATTATTTATTGACCATCATTCATTCATAAATCGTGAGGAACTAATTCGAAACGTGTTCGCGCGGGCGCCGGAGTCGGGACGCGCGACCGACTTGCACTGTATCCTATGCACGACTGTCTGCGATTTTTGAATCAATTCTTTTGTTGGGAGCGGCAAGAGACGATACTTTTGCACGCTAGAGCGTGTGGTAATATTGCTACGTTACAATATTTGTTTCTTCACGGTTGTTACAAATGAATCAGTTGTCTAGCTACTCTATTTTTGGGAATAAAGATTAAACGATAATATAATCGATTCATTTTCAAGGTTATGAAGTCGGAATCAACGTAAAAAAGCATCTGAAATAAACGTGTATTGTATGAAGAGTATGAAAGTAGATGAAGCGAAAAATGTTTGTCAGGATCGAAACAAGTGACAAGAAAAACGGGAGTGACAATATTTATGTGTGACAATATATATTTGCCAGGTGGTAGGGCATTTGCCCGACTGGATGGCTACCACCTCTGGTCTAAAGCATGTAGCTATAACAATCTTGAGTTGTGTTCCGGCATTAGTGACCAGGTTCCAGTTTCCCTTAAGAAAGCAGCAGCGCATTTGTAGCACCTTTGGTGTTGCAAATGTCCATAGGCGATGGTCACCGCTTTCCATCAAGTGGGCCGTCTGCCTGTTTGCTGAACTCCTGCAATAAAAAATAAATAAAAAAAATGTGTAGGTAAGTGAATAAAATAAACCATCTTAATAAAAATTTATTTAAACTTAGATACTAAAATGGCATGTAATTAAAAATAAAAAGGAGGAAGTTATAAATGGTTCAACATATGCGCAGATGCGTATGACTGACGATCACAACTTTGCCCTCGTCTTGCAAATCGCGCAACGCCTCGTCCAGCTGTTCTCTTGACACGGTCTGAAACAAATTCATATTATTATAGTCCGGCCGCACTAAGAATGCAATGTTAATCTATAAAATGTAAAAAAAACCCAGAAAGTTTTTTAAAAAATCCTATAGATTTTTAAAAATGTCCATTTTAAATGCTTTGGTGATGATAATAATGTGCGCTAATCAGTATATATTGTAGTTAAAAACGAATTAGTTTAAAAAATCCTGGTCGCCGCCAATGATGCGCGCGGAAGAATCGCCCTTGCGTTTTGTAACTAATTTCGTTTACCGTAAATTGTTGTGTTGATATGAATTTTATTAGTAATAATTAAACTATTTTTTTAAAATATTTATTATGTATACAAGTCGCGAAAACTTAAGATTTTTTTTTTTTTTTATCGTATATTGTTCGTCATTACAATGTTATCCGCCCGTATATGTTCACGAAGTCGGGACAGTATTCTAAGAGCGGCCAAACTACAGCGGATTCATATTTGTGGGTTTTGGTGTCGCGACTCTGGGGAAACACAGAAACATAGCCAGCCATTGGGAACATTCCTTTTCTTTGGGACCTATATATTATTTTGTAACGTTTAAAAAAAAATCAAATAATAAATATTAATTTAATTATATAATTAAATTATTCAAATAATAATAATAATAATTTTTTTGGGGCCCATGCAGGGAGTGGCGAGTCACCGTCAGCCCATTGTTCCATGTTCTCCGAACATTGCGACGGGCAGACGCCATAGTCCCCATATTCCCAGACCTCTCTAGTACCACTAGCAGCAACAGCCCGATACTTTTTGTCTTCATTTCCCACAATAGTCCTACACTGGCCGGGACTTGTCCTTGGATGCATTACTATATGTTGTAGACAGGGATAATCGCCGGTCAGTGTCACGCCACATTTACATTAAATTTGTCAAAGGGCCTGTACATGTTGGCCTTTCAATGGCCCCACGCAAGCCCTCCAAAAGTCCGGGCCATTTTTATGACCCGTGGTCTTCAAAGACATACATTATAACCATAAACAAAATTAAAGCTAAATAATTAAAATGAACCAGTTGGCGGTAGGTTAAATAAATACTCGTTGACACTTGACATCTTTGTCTTCCGTGATCACGGCCACTGACGTCGGAAAAACAAAAATCAAATAAATTACCGCGCTTAAAACCGTTAAAACGTAGTTTTATTATGTATACAAGTCGCAAAAACTTAAGAAAATATTATAATAAATATTAGTATCATTTTGATTGAATGTGATATTTAAATTCAATCGAAACAATTTCTATTCTAAATTGAAAGTATCTAAACTTAACACTTTCACAGCAACATGCACGATACTGGCGAGGGAAGTGCTCAGCGCGAGTGTCAAATGTACAAATAAGTTGCGTTTACATACTCGAGCGGCCCGCTTTCCTGCTTGTTGCTTTGGAAATGAGCGTAATGTAAACGAGATATAAGAATTGGGTAGGCATCAGGCATCAGTGGGATTTCTGTCTCTTCTTGCCTTCTCTATATCCAGGGTGTATACATTACGGCACTGAAATTTTACTTACATATTGTGAATTAGCGTTGATCTCTTGCAGCAGCTTCGAGTGTGTGATTGTGTGGGGCTTGCTGTATGGTTGTATGAGGTCCTTGATGGCTGCCACCAGGTCGGCCCTCCGCCGCCTCGCCGCCGCCCCCAGGCCGGTGGTCAGAATGCCGACGTCGATTCGTCCGGAGGCTGGGTCGGTCGCAGATTGCTTCAACGCTTCGCGGTGTAACCTACAAGGAGGATATTATCGTATATTATTTCCAATTTCCTGCGGCCGGGCGGCCTGTCGTAAGAGGCGACTAAACAACTCACAGCCAGGTAGTAGGGCATTTGCCCGACTGGATGGCTACCACCCCTGGTCTAGAGCATGCCGCCATAACAACTTTGAGTTGTGTTCCGGCATTAGTGACCAGGTTCCAGACTCACTTAAGAGAGCAGCAGCGCATTTGTAGCACCTTTGGTGTTGCAAACGTCCATAGGCGATGGTAACCGCTTTCCATCCAGTGGGCCGTCTGCCTGTCTGCTGAACTCCTGCAATAAAAAAATAAAAAAACAGATTACTAGGAATCTGCTATATTACCTGGCTGCTTCGTCGACGTCGTCAACGTCGACTGTGGGCGAGAGGCGCACCCTCGCGTGGGCCTCCGCTAGCCGGATCAGGGACTCCAACTGGCGCGGGTACGCCGAGATCTGCCCACGACCACTGCCCACGCGTCTACAAACAAACAATATGTTAACATATTTTTTTTTAATAGCGGCTCCAACGCTTTCGGCATTGATTTTGCCAATCTCAAAGTTACAAAATTAATATTTACTAATTGTTAAACCTATATGAAAAAAAGTTTGGATCTGTTCATAATAAATAGAAGTGCCCTATAACTATACCCCACTCATAATTAGGCGTCTGAAACCAGTCTACCTTATCTGCTCAAACCAAAACTGCCGATCAGTACTATAATTTGTGTAAATTGTAATATTATAATATGTCTGGTCCTAGAAAACTTATCCATATTAATTGTCTGGGTTAAAGTTTACGATGCATAGTAAAAAGTTAATCCATTCGTTTTACTCATACAGAAAAAAAAAAATAGTTGGTATGATAACTAATTTATAGCCAGTTCCTATATCTTACTATCAAATTTTAACTGATGATAAGGCAAGTGAAGCTTCATACCTTATGTCAAATTTTAACCGGTAGTATGTTAAATAACGATTAGTAGGATATAGGTACCAGCTATTAAGTTTCATACCTCATGTCAACGTAAGCGTCGATAAGCCTCTGCTGGGCCGCCTCACTGAGTACTGGCTGCACGTGCTCCTTCGCGAACGCAATATAGTCGCGCATCAGGCTCATTCCCTGCAACATGTTAAATAAAAAAACAATTATAGTTCCGCCGTTCTATAAAGCCCCGATTGACATCTATCAAGCTGATCTTAGTGTAAAATATAATAAAAAATAAAAAGCCTTTTTATTTGGTCCATATCATACAATAATTTTTTTAAATGTCATTTTTTAATTTGTCATGTTTTATTATTTTTAATAAATTATTATTCTATTTTTGGACCCCCCGCCCGGGTAAAGGCCTCTCCTCCAATTGCGCCTAGTGCTCTCTGTCCGCAGACACTGCGAGCCACATTGGGCCCGCGACGGCACGGATGTCGTCGTCCCAACGCTTGAAGTAGTACAAGTAGTGTAGTAGTGTGTGTTGTAGAAAATATGCGTAACTTAATTACGACTTATGTTTAAGCTTTCCGATTGTGTAACCATCATCATCATCAGTCTCGTCATCAACAATCATTCAGTGTTCAAGCTGTTCAATTATGGAACATGCTTCCACTAGAAGTGAGGCAAGTCCAATCAGTATCCTCCTTCAATAGACTTCTTAAGGATTACTACCTTAAAGTATAATGTATATACATATGTTTATGTTATATTGCTATGCTTTATGGACGTATATAATAACATACATACATACATACATAACTTCACGCCAGTTCCCTTGCGGGGTAGGCACGAACAACAGAGCGCCATTTAGGCTTATTCTTACACAC
Source organism: Dendrolimus kikuchii (assembly GCA_019925095.2). NCBI lineage: Eukaryota > Metazoa > Arthropoda > Insecta > Lepidoptera > Lasiocampidae > Dendrolimus > Dendrolimus kikuchii. The sequence goes on along the minus strand of CM034404.1, from coordinate 16,086,124 downwards.
CTCACTTGCTTCTTTGACATTCATAACTCTTGTCATGCACACTCGTCTGTTCTTAAGGCTCCTAACATCACCTTCTGCTAGTACACTATCAATTTGATCGTGTACTAGTATATAATAACATTAATAGTTATAATATTAATACGCTTTTATTAGCTTCATACGTGTGTTAGTACGTAACGGAATCTTTCAAGTTAAATTTGATCGACTTCCCGGTTTCCGATTCAGCTGAAATTTTGCACGTATTTGTATATCGCCTGACAATGCAATAATATGGTACCATGGAGCTGATGTGATGATGGAGTCGGAAGGTGGCCATAGGAACTTTAATTTTTAATTCTTTTTTCAAAGTTTCCACGGAGAAGGGAGTTAAATCACCAAAAAATGAAAAATAATAGTTTAAAAAAAAAACTAAACAAATACGCTTTTATAGAAAATCCAACTGAAAAAATAGAAAATAAATTTGAATTAAAAATGATATTATTGTAAAAAAAAGAAATTATTAAATTACCAGCTGACCCGGCAAACTTCGTACCGCGTCAGAATCAATAAATAAAAAACGTTGATTTCTGAAGGACGGGACGAACATCAAACGCTTGACAGGTAGGAATAGTTTCTAAGGGAAAGCGAAATTGTTGTTTTTACTATATTCCAAACTTTTGTTTCATATTTACTCACCTTTTTAAACCTTCCCTGGACTTCCACAAATAATTCAGAACCAAAATTAGCCAAACCAGTCCAGCCGTTCTCGAGTTTTAGCGAGACTAACGAACAGCAATTGATTTTATACATATAGATAACAACAGTTCCGTAATTAGCTTAAATATATGTATTAGATTTTGAAATATGACGTCGGGAAATTTAGAATCTCTCTCACCCCTTGTCACACTTCGTTAACCCCCTCCTAATACCATAATTGGGCCCCTGGTTTATTGTTATTATAAAATGTTATTATAATTTTTGTTGTGAAGCTAGCAAGCAGGCAGACGGTCCACGTACTGGAAAGTGGTTACCGTCGCCTATAGGGCAACACGTTGTCAGCCTTTGAAATGGGATAGAAGAAAAGCGAAGTGGAACAGGGAAGTTCTGGTGAACTCTCACACGAAACAAGATTAGCTCGAGGCTGACAGTTCAATGCCGATATTCCGTGAGAGCGTGGTATCACACCTTTCGAGCTGGCTCTAAGAGCTGAAATCGTAACTTATACTAACCACAACATCTTCATCGTCCTGTGCGTCTGTAGGGTCTTTGTAGTACAATGAGACAAGATGCGAAGCCAGTCGCCTGTCGAACACCTCGTCTTGGGGATCCAGCACCAAGAATATAAGGTCGAATCTGAAAATATACAATTGTTGATTACTTGAGCCAGATTTCAATAAAAAAAAATTATACTAGATATATATGCACATATACGACTTCCGATTCTTTATATAATATATATGTACCAGATATGCTTGTGTGTATATATGATACAAACGCCCTCTGGCGATGTTGGGTAATTTACAGATAACTTCACTTCATACGTCAGTGCGGTGCCCACTAACGTGCATAACGAAAAGTTTCTTAACAAAACTATGTTTCTCGGTATTTTATGTGATTTTTATTTCACGGAAAGAATACAATTTCCTGCGGCCGGGCGGCCTCTCGTAAGAGGCGACTAAACAACCCACAGCCAGGTGGTAGGGCATTTGCCTGACTGGATGGCTACCACCCCTGGTCTAAAGTATGTCGCCATAACAACCTTGAGTTGTGTTCCGGCATTAGTGACCAGGTTCCAGTCCCCTTTAAGAGAGCAGCAGCGCATTTGTAGAAACTTTGGTGGTGCAAATGTCCATAGGCGATGGTAACCGCTTTCCATCAAGTGGGCCGTCTGCCTGTCTGCAATAAAAAAAAGCCTAATCTAATTTACCACCGCGTCGTAACACATGTTATGGCTTGAAGAGAAGTGGCGCAAGAAAATATTCAGCAATATACCTAGCTCAAATAATTTTATATAACTGTCCCGGCACACGTCGTCTTGCCCGGAAAAGCTTCAATCGATATGCCGACAGCAGCGCCAGCTACCGGGTCAAATTGTGAACCAATTCAGAAACCTTCTTTGGCTCATGCACAACAACTTTGCTACAGATCATCACATGATCAAATGTTTAGTTTACGATTCTATAAAGGACATACAGACAAACATTTATTTTTATATATAAAGAAGATTTTTATCCGTGCAGGAACGGAGAAAGAATACAATTTCCTGCGGCCGGGCGGCCTGTCGTAAGAGGCGACTTAACAACCCACAGCCAGGTGGTAGGGCATTTGCCTGACTGGATGGCTACCACCCCTGGTCTAGAGCATGCCGCTATAACAACATTGAGTTGTGTTCCGACATTAGTGACCAGGTTCCAGTCTCCCTTAACAGAGCAGCAGCGCATTTGTAACTACTTTGATGTTGCAAATGTCCAATATAGGCGATGGTTACCACTTTCCATCAAGTGGCCCGTCTGTCTGTCTGCTGATCTCCTGCAATAAAAAAAAAGATTGAAATGGCTGGAAGCCGGGAGTTAAAATAAAGAGAGAAAATTGTCAATTAAGTCGAGCTGTGTTCCGATGCACGCAGAAAGAGCTCACGGTGTCTTGAGGTCTTCAGTTGTTATTTAACCATTTGATATCTGAGATATGAGTGCCTTGACCATTGAGAAACGCTTGAAGTTGCCTTTAGTGGAAGGGCTTTTGATGTGTACTGACCTAGACATGAGCGTGTGGGGCAGCTGCACGTTTTCGACGATGGTCTTGTTTTTGTTCCACTGCGACTCCGCGGGGTTGGCGGCCGCCAGGATCGACGTGCGGGCGTTCAGTTGGCAGATTATGCCCGCCTTTGCTATCGACAACGTCTGTTGCTCCATTACCTGACATTTACATATATTCCATATATAGAATGATGATAACCCCACTTTTATTATCAAATCAGAACTAAACACTAGTATGATGATCACAATTTGACGGCCTCTGTGGTTAAGCGGGCTAAGCCTTTGCCGGCCTACCTCACTGCAACGCAGAGGTTCCGGGTTCGATTCCTGGTATAGTAAATTTCGGAAACGTATTTTCTCCATTATTTACTATGGTCTGGGTGTCTGGGATCGGCCCCAGAGTAGTCCGTTGTATATTAATTACCCATAACTCAAGCGTAACTTGCTTAATTTGGGGATATACAATATGTGTGTTTGTCTGCCGACTATTTATTTATTTATAATTACTCGCCTCTGCTCCTATTTTTGATATAACAATATTGTGTACACGACTCCTTGCGGCACGAATAAACCCATGAGGTTTCTGTGCCACAGTTCAAATGTGTTTCTAATGTACATGAATGTAAGCATATTGGATAATAAATTTAAAAAAATCCTTATTCTCAGTATAGGCAATTTACGATATATTCATATTACCCTAATGTCAATGTACGATTTACCAAAGGAAGGTACACACCAGTCCAGTAGGGCATGAAATCTGTTTATTCTATGTAGGTATTTACAAATGAAATAGTTTTTAATTCATAAAATATTCGGGTCGTTTTAGTATTACGCCAAAAGGAAATAATCAGCGTTGTATCGGATATTATGTCGGCACAGCAATAAGCTGAAGCTCTTCACTATTTCTTAAAATAATTTTTTCTTTCTTTCTTTAAATCGATACGCTCCCGCCGGTGTGTACACGCAGTAATAAACATCGCCTGTGACAATCGCTGATATAGAAAGAAGAGTGAATTTGGGGAATAGTTTAAATGGAGCGTTAGGTAAACTTTTAGGCGCTAAGAACCTCAGCCAGAAGGCCCAGCTCGCCGTACACAACGCGGTGCTGGTACCTACGCTCACGTATGGAAGCGAGAGTTGGGTATGGAAGAAAGAGCATGAAAGTAGTGTAAACGCGGTCGAGATGCGAGCACTGCGCAAAATCTGCGGAGTGACGCTCGCGGACCGCGTTCGTAATACCGAAGTAAGAAAGAGAGTTGGTCTGAAAGAGAGTGTCGGGGTGAAGGTAAGGAAAGGAATGCTCCGGTGGTTCGGGCATGTGGAAAGAATGCATGATGAAAGAATGACTAAACAGATATACAATGCAAAAGTGGATGGATGCAGAAGTCGTGGAAGGCCACGACACACCTTCCATGATCAAATTGATCGTGTACTAGCAGAAGGTGATGTCAGGAGCCTTAAGAACAGACGAGCTTGCATGACAAGAGTTATGAATGTCAAAGAGGCAAGTGAGGTGTGTAAGAATAAGCCTAAATGGCACTCTGTTGTTCGTGCCTACCCCGCGAGGGAACTGGCGTGAAGTTATGTATGTATGTATGTATGTATGTGACAATCGCTCATAGTCTACGACCAATCGCCAATATACAAAAATACACGCGTCAACGCAAACGAACTAATGTACGCGCAACAATTTTTCATTAAATTATGGTAAAATATTAAAATATACGCAATTCTTCAACAAAAGGTGCTGCATTGAATATTTCCTTTTTAAATTTCTCATAAGGGAACATACCTATACTACGTGACCCAATTTTTCCCCCCTAACGAAAGTAAAATTACCTTCATAACGAAAAGCTAAGCTTCTCCCCCACCTCTGTGACCAAGCGTGGTATTTTGAAGAATCCCCCCCTGAACGGTTATTGGATTGGATTGGTCACTAATTTCTCATCTCTGGTAGGTAATCTATAATATTATAAAAATCTAAAAATGCCGTGTCTGTACATTGAAGATATTAAAAAAAATCGTATAAACGATGGAGAACATGATGCAATTTTTTTTAGAGTTCTTGTCTGTTTGTTCGGGATTCATGTAAAAACTACTATGTCGATTTCGATGCGGTTTTCGCTGATCGACAGCTAATTTTTAGACTTAAAATCTGCGCTACTTTTTATTCCGGGAATCCCGCAGATTTTTTTGGGAATGATTTAAAATGACCAGATTTTTTTTTTTATCAAATTCCAAGGTGAATCCAATCCAATTTTTCAATGATCGATAGCCAATTTTATGTACTTAATAAAATGTTTGTGTGATATTTTTTATCCCGGGAATTTTCCCAGGAGCGGTTCGTAGTTGTTCGAGTGCATAAAAAATACCTTATTCCGACAAAGTTTTCACTAAAACTATAGCTTACATTCTTTTTTAAATGCTGCGGTACTTTGTGTCCCGGGAATCACGCGGGCATTGCAAGTCAAGCGTGGAAGAAGTCGCGGGCATATCCTAGTAAGTTTATATTTTACATCATATATGTATGTATGTACCTTAAGTGTACGTATCTTTTATATATATTTATATACACTATATACTACAAAGTCAAATCATAAAATATTTAAATGTACACAACCCTTTTGATTTCTCGCTGACTCAAAGGTTTGCTGGAATAAAACTCATTTAGGGTTAAGCTCGCCTTTGTACATTACCAGTAATCTATAATTTTGTATGTAACTTTTTGTGTAATAAGTATATAAAGCTTACCTCGTGTAAGACACTTCGTGTGGAATCATTCATCTTGTCAAACTCATCGATGCAGCAAATGCCATTGTCAGCCAGCACCAGGGCACCCCTGGGGAATAATAATCATCGTTCTACAAAACGCTGATATATAATATACGAGCATAGCAAGTTATGACGTCACACGTTTAAAGAGTCAAACAGCATGTTAATTGTTATTTATATATTAATTAACATGATTTCTATCGCGATATTTTAGATGTACCATAATAATGTATTTTAACAGGAGCTCTCTTTTATGAACAAAGTTTTAGAATTTATTCATGTCAATTACCACGAACTGACATTGCAGCAAAAATATCGCGATGTAAGTGAGGCCCAATCCCAGCAGTGGGACATATATGGATTTTTATTATTTGTTTGTTTTTTTAACCGACTTTAAAAAAGGAGGAGGGGGTCTCAATTTGTAGTATAAATATTTGTTTATGTATGATCAGCCAATTACTGTTTTATTTCTGAACCGTCTTTTGATCATTTTTGTTGCGTTGGATTAATACAGCTTCAGGATAGTTTCATAGAAATTTTGTTGTTATTAGATACTTTAAACGCAACTTAAAAATGAAAAGTGAAAAAAATCTATCAAAAAAACCCACTTCCAAAATAACTAAAAAGCTAAAAATAGATATTATTCTACATCTTGAAGTAGATGCGAA